>JAPMOR010016687.1:31662-159465 GCA_026543865.1 Argiope aurantia | reverse complement strand
GATAAAACTTGTAATGATCTTTTTATGCGTAAACAATTTCATGTTTTTTAAAAAAAAAAAATCAGATTCTAATATTTTGGAGATCGAAATTTTATCTCTTAACAATACTAAAAATCTGTTAATTTTGAAAGTGGGGCAAGTCCATCTTAGATTGAAATTATTTTTGACCGAAAATATTACGGCAAAATTTAGCTCCGGTTGCTGTATGGGTGAAGCAAATATGGCCGTTTGATATCATGTCTGAAATCTAGGGTGTTTCTATCTATCTATCTTTCATAATGAAAATCGGTGGTTGTACAGTATTTCATAAATAATAAAATGTATATCTTAATTTTGTGTTTCGATAACTTCCAACACCGATTATTCAGTCCAGTGACAATAAAATACTTATCATTGATCACAAATTTTTGTTGTTAGGACATTCAATTTTACCAAACGATCGTGATTTTACAGTGGTAGAATTGGCAATAAGGAAAACCTGTTCCTTGTATATTCCCCAGGATTACTATAAAGTAATACGAAATTGTCGAAAACATAATAAATGTTTAATACATGAAATGAAACGCGGATATTTATTCTCAACCCAACCTCTGGAGAAAGCGGTTTTAAAAAGAAATAAAAATACCGATGGAGAAACCGTGAATTGTTTAACTATATGCTGGATCAGATTTACAAGGGATGCGCCATACAAAATGTTGTACAATACTTCGATAAAACGAGATGCTGAATTTAAAATTATCGATTCGACACCACAACGAGGAAGACCAAGTAATTTCAGAAATATAAAATTATCTTTCATGTATTAATAAAAAGGAGATCTATTACATCTGAAAAATGCAAGTACATGGTGGATTTATTACCATATATACCTCCTGTTTATCGTAAACATTTTAAAATGTTAAATCCAGAATAAAATTCAATTTAATTATACTTACGTATAAACTGAAAATGTATAATTTCATTGAAATTCATAATAAAAGTGAATTGTTTTTTGTTATGTTATATTGTTGCAAAAAGGATTTCTGTAAATAGTTAGCGTGGCTGAGAGGAAAAGCACGAGCTTGCGAAGCGCAAGCTCCGCGGTTCAAATCTCAGCAACGCGATATTACATTTAAGGTTGGACTTTAATTTAAATTTATTGTTATTCATTAGTTAACGTAGTAATGCAATAGAAGCTTCTAGAACTTTCTATAAATTTCTATATAATTCCTGATTATTCTGTGAAGATATAAATTTGGTGTTCCACAAGCTGTGGGATCATTTTTCTTAATCTGCTTGTTTGGAGTAGCTTAAAGCGAATAAACTTGATATTGTGTTACTTTGTTACTTGCTATTTTTTGCATCTTCGTGACAATATTTTCTACAAAAATATTCTTTATTTTGTTTCACTTTTTATCAAATGAATAAATAATTATAAATTTTTGAATAGTATTTTTCTTTTATTATTAAAAAGAAAAAGGCTGATGCAACTGAAATATTTCCCAATTAAATAAACGTTTACAATAATTCATTAATTTTGAAAGTGAGGCAAACCCATTTAGTTATAATAAAACTCTTATTTTTTTAGTCAGCACTGTAAACAGTATTGGATTACAAACTTACATTATCTGGTACCACAAAATACAAAAAATATATCTATTAATACTTACCAATATTCTTACATTGATTGAAATGCAAACCTTTAAATATCTCGCAATAACAAAAAATGGATTTGCCCCATTTTCAAAATAAACGGCTCTTACATATGATAAAAGAAATGCTAGCTTACTAATTTGAGATAGTTAAATTTACAGTTACTAGATTAAGAAATCCAAACAACTCGGAAACTAAAATAATTTTTTGAATTAGAATCTCAATGCTTTAAAAAGAAAATTAATTTTAAAAGCTCTAATAATTTATTTTATGCATAAATAAGAATAATTAAATATATAAAATTGACGATGAATATATAAAATTGAAGATATTCTAAAATGATACAAAAAGTATATTTTCATACACACAAGTTTGTAAATAAAAGGGGTGAGGTGGTGGAGGGGGAAGGTATTATAAATATATTAAAGGATGAAAGCAATACATTAGAAAAATTAAACTTCAATAAAAATCAAAAATAAAAAGGAAACATTTGTGTAATTGTTAAAAAAATATTTTTTAGAAATGTAATTAATATTGCTATTTACTTAATCTATTGATCTCCAGATTTTTGATTTAAAAATCGTTTTCTACGTATTAGCTTATTAATAAAAGAGTAAGTTTTTTTGACATTTTTTTCCGTTCTTTTGAACTTGCTTTTAATATATATATTTAATAAAACAAATTCATACTGAAACATGGCAAATTTGTTACAAAATATTGCTTCCAATAGATAAAGAAAAAAAGTTCCTTTACGGAGAAAGATGGCAACAAAAGACCTTCTAAAGTCACGTTTGTACTAGCATTAAAATCACATAGGCTGAGTTCTAAGAGGTTTTTCGAGATTTTCAAATAATCCGCTTTTCGAAGAGTCTGTGCATCGAGCTAAATTTTTCTTGTTGCCGAATGCTGCCGGGGAAAAATTCGATAACCGTATTAACTTCTGTTCTATAAACTAAAGTATTATGAGGTATCGCCTGATATTTTCAAGAAATTATTTTCTTTTTCAGCCTTTTTGCTCTTTTTCTTTTTAATGAAAGTTGAAGAACAACAATTGGAAGATTGCATAACTTTTTTTGGAGTAATTTTTAATGGTTTTTACGATTTCATTTTATTGAATAGTTTGTTTTTTTAATTCTATGTCGAAAACTGCGAAGAAAACTATTTTCTATATATTGTCATAACTATATGACATTGAATATTTTTTCAATGCATATGCCAAGAAGGAAAGTATAATAAACCACTAAAATGAAGTATTTCTTATGAAAAAATATCTGTGAGCTGTGATCTTTTTTATTCTTATTATTTTGATACTTATTTTTACTTGTCTTAAAATTTGTAATATTTTGCGAAAATAGTTTTTCAGCAATGTTTCGAACTTAATGTTTATCAGGAATTAAAACTTCAGTAAAGTTTCGTCATCAAATGTTCCATTTTAATCTGTTCGGAATTAACTGAAATTTATAACACCTTTATGCACATTTCTTCATTACTAGAAAGATGTTTCTTTTCTATTTGATAAGGTACCAACGTCAAGGGGACGTGTGTCTCATGAACGAGCCTTTCAATTAGGATTCTACAATAATATTTCCGAGATTTTTGAATTGAGTTTGTTCTTATTGCTGAATATTTGCCTAGAAAAAATTCGAGGACCATATGATTTTTTGTACAAAAATATAAAATTCAAATGACATCGTTTGTCATTTCCAAGAAATATTATTTTTTTATGAGTTTGTAACTATTTATTGTTATTTACAGATTAGCAAATTTCATGACTTCTTTATCTTTATGTTTGTTATCTATACTTATCACAAAGATGAATGTGTGTGAGCATGCGTGCGTGCGTGCTTGCGTGTGTGTGAGTTTGGCGCACACATATTCTCCTAATTGGCACATACATATTAGGAGAGTGGGAATTGCACCTCAAAGCGACTTTTTTGAAATTTTAATTAAGATTTTAAATAACTAAAAATTATGTGAAGTTAACTTCCGAATTCCGGTGTAACTTCCGAAAATATGATTTTTAATGAAAAATGATTAGTCATCAATGATGAAATAATGAAAATTATTACTGTATCATCTCAAAAAATTATCTTTTCAATGATACCTGTGTTTTAACCTATCAAATGAATTTCTGCTTTTAATGAATTTTGTTTTTAAATATTTAAACATATTTTCGAATAATTTATTCCCACGAAATAAAAAATAAAATTTTACCTGCCCGAACACGTTACTCACGCAGGATAAAAATTAGCTTTTATCAACATGTTGTCATTGCATTGACAAAAGCTCGAATTAAAAAAATGATTTTTACTGTTAAATTAAACTTATCAAGGCGTAATTTTCAATAAATATCTGTATGAAATGTGATATTTTCTAAATATAAATAAAAGCTAGGGAAAGATTTCTTTTTAAAATATTTATATTATTAATTCAATAATTCAGCCTCATTTAAAGCAAAAAGTTTAATATATACTGGATATCCACTCTAATCAGGACCCAATGCCCAATTTCAAAAACTTTAACAATAGGCATATACATCTAATAAAAGAAATGATCTGAATGGTGAAAATAATTGTACTTTATGCAATTCGAATCAATAAATGTTCTGATGAATTATGATTTTTAAATTTTTATACAGATCCTATGTCCCGTGAGTCATATTTAATAAAAACTTTTGAATAATTTTTTAAATAAAAAAGTTCCACTGTTTTGAAATTTAAACTAAGTGAGTTATAAAAATTTTATTATCTCTATTATATCAAGACGTGCGATTTTAAACTTTTAAAATGCGCGTCTTAAAGTAATTATGTCAATCAATTTCTCCAAGACTCATTGACCTGATAAAGTGATAAAATTGTTGATTTTCCTAAAGTAATGAATAATGAAATTTTTCCTTGTTCTGAAATAATGATATTCAGAACTTCTTTATGATTGATTGCATATGATTGCAAAATATTGAAACTTTCGATGCAAATATTATTTTACTGAATATCATTCACAGAGCAGAAGGACTGTATAAAATTAAATCCTTATTACTATTTTCAGAAGTATATTTATTGCCTAAAATAAAATAAATTAATAATAATAAATTTATGGCCTAAAATAAAATAAATTAATAATAATAAATTTATGGCCTAAAATAAAATAAATTATTGTTAAAATACTACATTTAAATTTTTCTGAAAGTAAAATTGAATTACATGAATTAAGATTACAGATTTCTTTATTGAATAATTCTTTGAGACATTCAAAATTTATCAAAAAATATGCTGTAGTACATAGGAAACATTGATGCTGAAGAATTAGAGTTTTTGTATC
This sequence comes from Argiope aurantia, assembly GCA_026543865.1. Classification (NCBI taxonomy): domain Eukaryota; kingdom Metazoa; phylum Arthropoda; class Arachnida; order Araneae; family Araneidae; genus Argiope; species Argiope aurantia. The sequence continues at coordinate 154,515 of JAPMOR010016687.1, read as the reverse complement.
TTAGATTTTTAAATAGCATATTTGATTCCAATAAAAAGTTAATGTATTTATTGAAGTTTTATTGCTTCGCTTTCAATTTCATGTTCAAAATTTGCAGGAACCAACATAAAATTTGAGATATACATAGTACAATGAACAGAGTTCCTATAATAGTATGAATTATATGACTACCAAAAATTAAAGATTAAAACATTTTGCTGAAGAAGCTATTGAAAAACCAAGTAACATAAAATATTTAATTGAAAGTTTTAACGAAAAATAATTTTGGCGAATCAGCTGGTCTCCAAAGGCGGCTAGTTAAAGAATAAATTTAACACCTCTATGGAACATTTTTTAAATAATGGACTCATTTCCATATTTAAATGTTTTTCTTGTGGCCAAATCCGGGTTTGAGGAAACGATTTTTTATGCACCTTTATTAGATAAAAATAATACTCTGAATTTCATCCGTTTAGACTGCTGCGTTTTCGAGTTGTTATTTTCACAAAAAAATAGTAGGATAAAATTCCTTTGGGGGGGGGGGGCTAAATGCGATCAAAAACTCGAGGTCCATCAGAACCTATATATATATATATAATATATGATATTTGCCTTTATTGCATACAAGAAACAAATTATAAACGGAATGATTTTTATCCACATTATTCTAAAACACTTGAGAAAATTTTTTTAAATGATTTTTATATCCTATTTACTATTCATATTAACTGAACTCTTAATAGCCTTCATTATTGTAGAGTAAATTGTAAACATACAAGGTTGAATTGATAAAAGGAAGGTGAAATGGAAATATGAGCAGAAAAAAAATAGAGGCAGTAGTTAAATCTTGATGGATTAGACCAAACTTATTAATTGCAATTAAAGACTTGTTTTATCGTAATAAAATTTTGCATCGATGTATATTAAAGTATAAATATATCAGACATATTTAAGAGACTCTTTTAAGCTAAACTTAATTCGCCTTTTTATTTTAGCCAATATTTAGCCTTTGTTATTTTTATTTATCCATTATAATCATAAAATACTCATTTGGAATAAAACTGAGTTTCTTATTTTATAATTTTATTCGAATGACAACTTTCTGGAATAAATTTATGCACAAATGGCTTATTTCTATCAAACTTTTGTGTTTCCTTTAAATTAAAATAGATTTTTAACTTCTAAAAGAAGCCGAAACTTCAAATGGAAATTCAGATTTATTTAAACTATAATTGGTATTTTTTTATAAATTAAATGGAACTTTCTTAAAAATTAAGACATTTTAAACATCTATAACATATTTAAATCTGAAAAAACATAATTTTGATATCAAACATACTTACCTACCCCCCTCCACTCCACAGAACTCATATGAACTCTATAATTATTCACTTTAATTAATAATATGCATTCCAATTTTTTTGAATTTGCATATAAGCATATATTTTGAGAAGGGATTTCAAAAAATTAATAACTGCGCATTTTTTGGCTGATTTTAAAATGAACCATCCCTTTTATAAAACAGAAAAGTGCTGTTACTACTATCTTACTATATTGCATATGGAGATAAATATTTTACAAACATTGCATAATACACAGACAAAGGACTTCAATTCGGTGTTTCAAAGATATGTTTGATATGCTGCACTGGAAACTTCAAACAATTGATAGACAGTAGTCTCAAAATGTTAGATAACTTTATGGCGGGTTACATCAAACATGTGCATTAAACACGATTCTAAAATGAACACAGAAAGACGCATACTATATATCTCAAAGCTGTGAGTTTGTATTTAATATGTAATGAAGGTAAGGTCAAATATCTTCAGATTATATCTGTCTCGTATTCATATGGACTTATATCTAGAATTTCGAAATGTTACAATATTCTGTTGCATATAGAATGAAATATGATACAATAGTAAACGTTCTCTGGAAGGTCATCTAATTTAGGAGTCTTTATCTATATTATAATATATTTTATGGCTTTCATATAAAGATCAAAGATAAATTATGATCAATAATGTTAAAAGAAAATTCTAGACAAATGTGAGTTTCTTTTACTATTTAAAGTTATAATCAATCGTAATAATAAAATTCTGTATATTTATATTAACATGCATATATTTATAAAACATATAAAAGAATATCTATGTATCTACGTAATTTTCAAAAAGAAATGTTTTTAGTCATATATTTTGTTAACCTTGTAAATTGATTCAATTATCTCTTTTCGATAACTATATTCATTGATAATATAATATATTAATAAAAGTCTTAATAATGTATCGCAATCTGTTATGTTATTTTAAATGTGTAGAAAATTAGATAGTAATTTTAAATATATAGATATTTTAAATAGTTTCCAAAACAAATCAACCAATCCCCCATCCCAAACATTAATCCGATTTCGTCATTTTTATTTCATAAGAAAGCTCATGGTCCTTAGATATGAAATTAATATGAACCCGCTCCGATTATTTCTATTTTCATATGGAATATCAAAAACATTACTTCACTGTATATTCTCTATGGAGAAAAGAAACAACGACAATTTCTTAGTTCCTACTATTGTACCGATTTCGCCAGTTTTTGTTACATATAAAAGCTTATGATCCCTAGATATGTCCTCAATGATCACCTATTTCTCACAATTAGCGAGAAATACTGCAAAATAAATCTTAACACACCCTCCAGTGCCAATAGCTAGACCGATTGCGCCTCTTTATATGCATTGTTAACCAGTCAGAATGTTTTATGTTTATTCCTCAAGGATAATTTAAAATACTACCTCTCTTTGCTGAGATAAGATAAAGTTAATCAAAATTGGTTGACATTACTGAATTAATTTTATTAATAGATTAGATGAAATGCTGATGTTATTTGTATTATCTGAATTTCATTTTTTGAAACATATCAATTTATATATGAACATTCTTTCTTTAAGGTCATTAATTTTGTGAAAAAAATACTTTTAAAACTTTTAACTACAAAGCATTGAATTTCATTATATGCGTATTTGTAAGTTATAAATAGGATTATTAATGTAGATTTTATATATAACAGCATTTACAATTATATGTAACTATTTTTCTATCGAGATACTAGTTAAAAGCTAACAATTCAAACAACCTATTTATAGATATGTACATTTTTCATTTTTACAATTTAGATGTGATACTCAGATAGGCTTTGCCACTTTTATAATATTTCACATAATTTTAGAAGTCGCATCATTATCATAGACAAAGGATATTTTGGGGGAAATTTCTTTCAAAATGGTTTCCGAAGCGAAAATATATTGCTTAAAATTTTTAGAATTTTTAAAATCTAAAACCAGTGAAGTAAAATATATTTGTTTTATGCTAAATATTTTTGATCTCTCAGAATTTTCACTTTCAAAGCTGATCAGCTTATGAATAAAAAATAAGTTGCAATTTAAAATCTATTTTCCTGAGAAGTATTAAAATTATGAACTTAATGAAAATTTAAAGTCAGACGAAAATTTGGTGCCTATCTCTATACAAATTTTGAACACAAATCATTTTTATATTAACAAATTTATTTTAGTTGTATTTATGCCAAATTTTAAAGCAACATTAGAGCTACTTTGGGGATGACCTCGTATTTTTGAACCATGGTCGGATGATGAGGACGACACCTGAGAAAGCACCCCTCCTCCAAACTTCCACACCAGTGGGAGAACGTTTGGTCCCAACGAATTCAACATGCACCACGACATGACGGTTGAAATCATGTCTGGAACCTGAAACCCTCTGGTTCCGAAGCTGAGACCTTACCACAAATCCACCACGGTTACCACCAGCTACGTTAAATTAATTAGCTACGCATGGCCAAATTTAACAATAAAACATTAGTAAGTTTGGAAATATTTATGTCACCATGTACAACAAATTAACTGAAAAACGAAATTAATTATTATTTATAGAATATTTAAATCACTTTTCAATATATTTCATTTATATTTTCAATTGCAATTAACTCTTTAAGAATAAGAATAGATCATTAAACAATTCAAAAGAAAGTTTAATCTCCTCTTGTTGAACGGTTTTACTCTCCATTTAGCAGCTTAGGAATCGGAAATCTTTTTTCCTTAAACATTCTTCTGAATTCTTTAATCTTTTAAATCACCAATAAGAAGAATACGTTATTTTAAAAAATAAAATTTAAATGGCTCATTATTGCTCGTAAGCAATTAAAGGTTGTAAAAATAAATCTGCGATAAAATTTTCAAAAAGAAATTTAGCAGGAATTCTATAAAAATCTTTAAAATAAAAGTTTTTTTTTAAAGATTTTTATGAAAAATATAAATAATGATTCCTTTTTTTTACTATGCCTATATTGCGAAAGAAATTCTTTTAAATCCCTTAAAGACCTTGCATTGCTATTAAATGTTTAAAAGTAAAAGAAATCAATTCCTTAATAGGAGCTAAAAACATTCTTCAGAAACCGTTTTAACTAGAAAGGATTAAACTTAATCGTCTGCTTTTATTATTTTTATTTAATTATCGTTCAGATTTATTGCTTCTCTAGAGGTATTTATAAATCCAAGAAAAGTTGATTTTGAAAAATACAAAAGTAACAAATACAAACGCCACTTAGTTTGTTCACAATTTAAATATGTATTATAATAACTTATTTAAGAAAGCTTTATTTCTTTTTACTTTCAAAAATGCAAAATATGCAATTACAGAAAATAGCGTAAGAAGACTAAGCGATAAGTCATAGCATGTATACATTTCTTTAATGGGCTTCTATGTATTACAACTATTTTTTATTATTTAGTGAATAATTTCATATTCTTTGTTTGATAATATATCTTCTTATGTTAATACTTACATTATCTACTAATACTTTATTTACTACATAAAATATTATAATACGATTTGAATTTATATCAATTTGCAGAAATTCATAATTTAAAATCGCATTTCTTTTTAAAGGGTGTCCCAAAATTAAACCAAGATTTGAATTTTCCACCATTTATGCTTTAAAGTGTTGACAGCCCGATTAAAAAATCATTTGACAGCTGATAGTTTAGGGTTTGTAAAATGGAGTATTACACGATGCAACAAAGTGTTAACACAAGATTTGAATTAAATTTTAAAAAATACATTTTTTCCTTTACATTGTTATATTTTTGTTGAACCATAAAGTACACATGATTGGTTTATGTATGGAATAAAACATAGGGCAAATATCCTCCACGGCTTTAGTGGTACATACGCTTTCTTGAATCAAAATTTTCCATGACCATTTTGCATAAATGTGGCTGAATTTCGTTGATGCAGCGTTCAATTTCTTTCTTCAATGTCAGCGTGCTTGTCGGCTTGTTGGTATAAATTTGTGCCTTCAAATTACCCCATAAAAATGAATAGATGGTGTTGAATCAGAATATCCAGGGGACCATTTCCAAAAATTTCGAATACTGGCAACCAGACTTTCATTATTTTTGAAATATTATTCAACACTGGAAACGCGTTGTATCTGTAATTCTCCATTTTTACCAACCTAAACCATCAGCTGTCAAATGGTTCTTTAATAGAGTTGCCAACACTTTATTGCACGAATGCTGGCAAATTCAAATCTTAAAGTAAATTTGGGACACCCTTTATGGCATATCTATTAAATTGCTTATTTGGCTTCAGTTTTAAGAAATACTCCGGCATAATTTACGTTTATTCTAAATTTTCCCCTAATTTTACTTCTGGCGATAAGAAGTCTTTTTTTCAAAAAAATCCATTATTGCTGAATAAAAGTCAATTTTTCTGGAAATGATATGCAACATAACAATAAGAAATCTTTAGAGTCTTGCTTTGTCCGCCGAATTTTATCTATTAGCCCTAAAGTATTTTATTAGCTAAAGAAACGCTTTGCATTTAACGTTCAGAAGTTTAATTTTGATGGTTATAAAGATTAAGCGAATATTTATATTCCTCTATTCAAAACTTTATCATTTCTTATACTATTTCCAGACTATCCATGTATTGTAAAGCAACTATAATAGTTATTTAAAATTATATTCTAAATCAATAAAACCTCCCCATTTTCATTGTAATTCAGTATCAGTGAAAAATTTGAAAAACATTAATGACAAATCAATATATCTAATGAAAAATATCTAAAGAAAGATTGCCAAGTTATACACTTATGAATAATAATGTAATAGACAAGTTTATTGCATAGATAATGCGGAAATTATCGGTAAACAAATTCTAGAAAAATTTATTTTTAGATACCAGGTTAAATTAATGGGAGATTTATGAAATTGTCAATTAATATTTATGACATATGTAACATAAATGCCCAGCAAAGTCCGTAACGCAAGGAAGAGTTAAAAACGTTATCATTCCTTTGATAGACGAATGCACAAATTTCAATTTTTGTTTCGGCGTTAAACAGCGCAGCCATTTAGATGTCATATAAATTTAATTATAAGTTACGAGAGCAACTATTATCGCTCATTTGCATATTAAACTCATCACAAATTAAATCCTAGAATAAATATTGCATCTTTAAAATCATATCCATAAAAATGTTTATATATATAAGCCATTAAAATAATTTTTAATCTATAATTTTACTTTGCATTTACGAAATTTCGTGTTTTTATAACAGAATTTAAAGTGTGATGAGCAGCTAATCTTCTAAAATCCGTATATGTTATTTGCGATGTTTAACACAAGATCAGATGGCTTCCAGTAATACTTTGCTCCTCCATTAAATAGCTAAACGAAGCACTTTGATTGATATGTGAAGAAAATGGGACTTTTAGTAATAAAAACTGTTATCTTCTAATGCCAAAAGAGCATACTCAATAATTATCAAAAGAAATCAGAAATTGTTGAAGGATCAGATACTATTTATTAGAAACAGAGTTTTGAATAAAGGCTTTAACTGATAAAAATGATTGAAGATTTGAATTAAGTTTTGCACACAAAATTGGACCTCTGAATTGCGTATTTGAAACAAAAACAAGATAATGAGCTTAATGTTATTTTAAATATTGCAAAATTGACGACGAATATTAGTGTTTAAATCAAACAGAGTCAACATAATAACCATCCGGGTTAAAGGACGTGCAATTATGGTATCTTATTTTTTTATCTAAGAAGTAAGAGATAGCATGGCAGAAGAACCGCCAATAAATTCTTGATATATCAATTTTGAAAAATTTGACTCCGTTTTTGAAGACTCAATTTTGAAGAACTTGTTTTTCCTGATTAAAAAAATTTTAAATGTATACATATTTTACAGCATTTTTCATAAAATTATTCTCGGAAGTAATCATGTACCTTAATTTAGTTATTATACATTTTAATCTTTATGTGCTTTAAGAATTTATTTATAAAAAGTTTAAATAGGATGCATTTTTCTTTTGATAGTTTTTTTTTCCTTTGATACTATGGAATGACGTTTTAATAGAATGCATTTATGAACGATATATGCAGAATCTTCTGAATTTAGAGATGCATTTTGTATCTTCACTCTAAATTCAAATACGCGTATTATTTACAATCACATTATACTAAAAGAATAATCTCTGAAAGACAAAGATCTCATTGAAGCATTTTTGGAATTTCACATTATGCATTTGCATAGAATATTCTTCTGGTATCATTCTGAAAAAAATATAAACATATCGTTAGGGAAATTTTAATCTAAAATCAAAGATGTGATGTAGTTAGTATATATCGAAACAATCCAATAAACTCAACAATAAATAACAAAGTTTTATTTTACAAAAAAAAAAAAAAACATAGAGCTTGCAGTAAAAGCAGCACACAAGCCAGAAATCTGCATTTAGCCAACTATGTAATACTGGTTTTCTAAAATCGTATTGAATATCTTCCGTAATGTATCGAAAAAAACGATAAATTATGAAATATGGTCGTATAGAATCTAAATAGATATTTATTGTTAACTAATCCCATAAATCACAGCCCTATTAAAAATGCAAATGTTCGATTTATCTATCTGCTGAATTTCATGCAATTAAACTTTACAGTTTTGCGTCTTATAAATAATGTAGATATTAAGCATAATCCTTCTTCGGCTTTTAATAATGAAAGAAAATTATGCGATTTAACATTGGATGAAAAAAATGAATGCGGTTTGAATATGAGGACACCAATGTAATCTGTTGTTGGAAATCGGGCTGAAAAAACATTTTTTTAAACAAATTGCTGAAATTCAGCAAAAATTTGCATGCTTTTTAATAGTCTGTAAACTGGTATCATTAGAAAGACAATTTTTATAAATTTTGAAACAGTTTAAAATTTATTTTTGTGCGCAAATATTTTTAGAAGTTAATGCGGTTAAATTACAAAATCAAGCTTAATTTTTAATTATTTAAGATTCTAATTAAAATTTCAAAAAAAAATCACTCTTGGGTGCACATTGCCATCCTCCAATCTGCACTTGTACAATTTGGAAGTTGTAGATCGAACGGTTTGGTCTGTAGAGCGCTAACACATATACGCATTCATTTTTATTATTAATATAGATATAGATATAGATAATTAAAAAATTAAATGAAATTGGGAAGATTTAGTCCATTTTAAGTATTTAAAATAATTTGCTTTGTATTTAACGATGAATTTTACAAATCATTATAGCTAATTTCCCCAATTTGCATAAAATATAATAATAGCTTGTTATGTATAATTAATGTACATGTTAAGAGGACAAATGAATACATTTACTGAGAAAAAGAATGAAATCGAGAGCATATCATGGAAAAAAAACCGATTGTAATAAACTTGACTGTGCTCACATCCCCTGGCTTATCAAAATAGACTCATCTGATATCCCATGATGCTTGGTTCTCAACTGCATTCTTCTGAAGACCAGGAAATAACAAACGAGAATAAGAATGAACGCAATATTACCATCTTATCATGCTAATCTGTGTAAAGCAGAATGTCCTGTTTCAAATCGAAATCGTCTTATTTCATGCACAAATATATAGAAAAAGAGTAAAAAGAAAAATATGCCGCAGCTAGTCCTAGAATTTTCAGATAAATAATTCCACAAATTAAGGAAATGCAAATCCTTTGATATAAATATTGAGTTCGAATTGAAAACCAAACCCTTAGAGGGACTATTTAAAAAAACTTCGAAAAATTTGTCATAACTTTTATACACTCATTGTCAATATTTAATAAAGTCATTGGAAAGTAATTTTCATAAGCCTTGGTGAGCCTTAACAATATTTGTATCAGAATAGCTTCTAATATCATGAAAAAGTAAAAGTTAAAATCCATAGAAATTTCGTAAATGAAACTTACAATAAATAAAAATATTTACTGTAAACTCATGAATTTTAAAAGATTTATTCCGGGTGTCTATTTGGAGCTATCTTATGCATTATTCATGTAAATAAAAAAAATATTAGTTATTAGGCAAAATAATTCAAATTTAGTAAATGGAAATAAAGACATGCTGGGTGACTTCAGTTGGTTTTAAATCGTCTAATCTTTTCGCAAAATTTTATAAGATTTATATATATTTATATGGTTCTTATTGAATACGAAATTTATGTATTTTTTAATTTCATATGGACTTCGCTTCTCCTTATATACATACTGAAAACTTTGAGCTTTATATTTTATGTATATTACGTTTTTGGAAATAAATAATCTGTTAAATAAATCAGAAAAAATTATTACCCGACAGTCCTTGCACTGAAGTTCTACCAATGACACTGCTGAAAGTTGCTTCAGGAAGAACGCGCAGAGGATTTCCAGCCAATGAAATTGTTTGCAGAGATGGCATTTCAGTGAACAGGTCTGCCTCTAACGACTGCAACTGGTTATTCCTGAAAATCAAATTGATATTAGCATTCAAGAATTTTTTAGAACTTTCATCAATTTTTCTAATTAATTCAAGAAAATATTGCTAATAATTACAATTTAAATATTATACTGATGAAGACTTTATATCAAAGTAATATGAACAATCAAATACCATCCCCAATTTGAAAAAATGTAATCCATATTGTAAATAAATTGTTCGCATTATTCGAACAGATTTATATTTATTTTTTTATAATTATTGTTCTATCTATGAAACTATTCTGGTGAAAAGATTTCAAATATAATTATAAATTCAATTGCACTTTTTGAAGTAAATATATGCTATAATTCTGTAGTATAACATTTACAAAGATCCCTCCGTATAGTGTTAAAAGTATGCATGGTTCCCTAAAATCAAACCATTGTACATATTATTTGTATAAACATCTAAATCTAACATAAAGCTGTGTTTTCCGTCAATTATTTTAGTTTCAATAAAATGTTCGTCTTTTTTTTAAGTTAAAAAATGTCTTGGGTAAAATACACTTTATAAAACACTATATAACAATTTTTCCAATCGTATGCTATAAAATAAATAAATAGGATCAGGTTTCAAATTCGAGTGCAAAAGGTTGTAAATATGCCGAAACTACATAACATTCTAGCATGAAAATGTATTGTTGGAAGGTAGAATCGGCGGCAGAAATTTTCCGATGTGGGGCCAAGCACGAATTCTCTAATTTAGTTTAAAAGTAACATACAATAATTAATTTTACGTCAATTTAAAGGGAATTAAGATTAGTTAGCTAAAAATTTTCTTAGAAAATGTTTAATCCTCCACCAATAGTCCAGACTGCATTTTTAAAGTGGTGACTTTCTCCTATTTAACAGGATAATAGGTGTACGGGAAGATGAGGAGGGATGTCAGAGATTGACCACTTGTGGCTAGGGGCCAACCGCCTCGAAGAGGATGTCGGTTTGGTGAATCGACAGGTGTTATGGACGGGTTATGATAAAGACAGCAATCGGTCACAACAAATCCTGTCGATACTGCTTTGTTCAGTGGTTGCGGGACGGTCGGCTGTACACAAAAAGAAGTATTGACCATATTTCTAGAGATGTCCATTTTTTCCTTAAATGAAAGAGTTTCTGAGCCGTAATGTTTTAGAAGTCATTAAAAGTTGGTGAATGCAGTGGCCACTTGGCTTAATGAACTGGCAACAGAATAATATAACATGGGAATTCTGAAGTTCGTAATCAGATATGAAAAATATTTAAAAGTTGAAGTTAATTATATGCAGAATTGAAGGAAGTTTCGGGCATAATGCAGAACTGTTTTCTCCAATACATTTTGTGTTTTTAATTTTCAATAACAAAACGATCTTTATTCTGGATGACCATCGTACATAACGCAACACATATTGGTCCATATCTCGATTATTTGGCGATTGAATCTGCAAACCGCTACAATGCGCAGATACCAAAAAAAAAGTCTTTAAGCCAAAAAGATACTTCTTTTTTCAATTGCTTTTTAGTTTCTCATACACGTAGAACAGAGAAAGTATTGTAATCGTCAGAAAATTCGAACTCGAGATTTCGATGAATCTTCACGCTTCAGACCTCAATCAGTTCGAAAAACACGTTTTTGGAAATATCTGTTTATCTGGGACACGATAACTCAAAAATACTTTGATCTAGACAGATGAAATTTAGCATATGGACTTTACACCAAATTTGTAGATTTATTATAAATTTTGAGAAAATCCATTCAGCGGAAGTCTGTATGTCCGGCTGTTCGATTATAAATTAATACAATAACTACAAAGCAAAAGAAGTTAGATAGATAAAATTCCATGCACAGATTTAACACCTATATTGTAGACACCTATCAAATTTTAAATCAAACTCAAGAAGGGGTTGATTGCCTGTCAGTCTGCACTCTCAGAAAATTGTAAAAGCAATATCTCAAAAATGCAATGACTTATCAATATATGCAATGACTATATCAAATTTGGTATGGGTTTTTATGACTACAAATGTAGTTTTGTGTCAAATTTTTATTTCAATCGGTTGAAAAAAAACGTATTTAAAACTCAAATTCGATTTTCGGATACTATTAACAGCATGTCAGGGATTAATCGCCAAAAACTTCGCCAAGAATTTCACAATAGATTCGATGAAAATGCTAAATTCACTCCAAACGTTGATATTTCGTAATTTTTGAGAGCCAATATCATACACCTTTATTTGAGAGTAAGTAAGAAAGCTTTAGGGAGATCCCTCCCATTGATTCAAAAACGAATCAACATTAATATAATTTTCTTGACAAGACATTTTGTATGTATAGAATATGCAAAACATAGAAAGTAAACAGATTTTTGCTTATTTATTATGAAAAATTCATTTTTGGCACTATCCTATGAAGGTTGATTCGTTAGTGCTCCTGGTTGTTTATTGATTATGATTAGTTAAATTATTTGTTTTTATTTTAGATTTGTTGATAAATAAATAATAGGACCTCTTTATAGGCACTTTAAAATCTCTAAAGCTTTTAAATAAATTCAAAGACGTGGATAAAACAAATGCTGTTTCAAATGTTACATACTATTTGAAGATAAAATGAACATTAACACTAATGAAATCAAAAATTCTAAAGATTTACAAGCAAACCATAAATATTCAATGACTCCTTCCAGGGCAAGATATGATTCTCCAAATCAAATTACGATAAGGTGAAAAATCAAATGCTCTTTATAAGAATACAATCATTTTCTATAATGACTTGTGTTTCTTGCGTGAGCTAGTATATGAATGTCGTTATGAGAAACTCAGAAAGCACGTGAAATGAAAGGAAGTTCAGGGTATAAGTATTACAGTTCGTCTTCATCCGGCAATAAGAGGTATACTTGAGAACTTTATATAATATTGACATATTTTCCTGTTAAGTTCATATTCGATTTAATAATTTATCTGAATAATACTTCTTGCACTTTCTGTTCCATCAGGATTCATTTTGTTTGTTTGTGCTGCATTTATGGTGAATAATAAATAAGAGAAAATAAATCATTTTGCCACGTTATCTTACTGTATTATTTCTTGAGTAAAATGTTACACTTATGTTCTCATATAATTTGAAATTTACATCTTGCACGAATTATTTTATTTACAATTTATATTTTATTATTTATGTTCTTTCGTTTTATGTATAGCACAAGAATTGCATAATATAAAGATCATTTGTGTGCATATCAATGTTTATAAACATGCAAATCTATACCTTTGAACTATCGTGGCAGACATTCTGGACTTATTTTACTTATTTATTTATTATGCTTTGCATTATTAAGTACAAATGAAAATGTGCATTATTTTATTTTAGTTACTCATTTTGTTTATATGACTAATAGTATTTGACTCTAAAAAAACTCTCTCTCTATTTGACTTTAAATTAATCCAGCATATTTCTAAAATGGCCAGTAATATTTTGTACCAGATATTTTCAAAGCTTTGGCAATCTAAAACAGTTATACGTTATGTCAATCTGAAGTAATCATAAATGGAAACTTCCAGATTAAGATTTATTAATAAGTAACAAACAATATAAATAAGAAGCATAAAGTTTTAAAGAATTTACTTTAGAAAAAAGTAAGATTTTTCTCAAAATTTAATATATTGGCCAATAACACATTAATCTACTAAATGGGAAATAATTGTTACAGAAAAGGCTTCTTTAAAATATATATTCAAAATATCAAGTTTCATTAAATGCAAACTTTCATATCTTCTATGCAGAAGTGGGATAGGAAAAAAAAGATACAAGAGTAAATTTTAATAATTTTTAGGCTGGAAATTGCGTCCTGCGATATGCATGATTAAAAAAAAAACATTTAAAACTTCTATAGGGAAAACCGTTGAGCTTAAAGCTACTAAATTTGGCATGTAGTTGCTTCTTGGACACTATGTACTCTTGTCTCTGCATTTTAATTAAGAATACATTTTAAAAATAAATAAAGAATAAAGCATTAGCACTTTTCTACATCAAATTAAAGATTTGAATCTCCTTTAAACATTTTTGCTAGCTATGTTCAACACCTATACTAATTCAACAAATAATCGAGAAATGCAAAGGGATTGAAATAAGTTCTGAAACTAAATCAAAAAATAATGTACTTTTAAACTTTAAAAAAAAATCGTTGTATTTTAAGGAAAAGTAAGAATTTATATGTTTGACTGTTTGACCCCCGAAGTTATTATCAACTGTTTAATGGCAATATTAAGTAAAAGTGTATAATATCAAATACAAAGGATGATTTGGTTTAGTTTTCATTACTTGCTGTCAGGGATATTTTTAAAGAAATGTTAACTCTCCAATGAACTGATAATATTCATTGAAATAAACTGAAAATGTTCATTTCCCATATTCCCAGTCAATGAATTTATAAATATTAAATAAATTCTAAAGCAAATAATTTGCTTCCCCAAGTCCTTGGCAATAAAATTTTGCTTTTCAAGTAGAGTTATATTCGTTTTTATAATTAATGCTTTAACCTAATAATCTTGAATAACACAAGATAAGTATTAAATTTTAAAATCATACCAACAATGTTCCAAAAGTCTGCAGATATTTTCTAAACCTAATTGGAAGATGGATTGCACAAGTAAGTAAAAAAAAAATAATAATAATAATAAACGTTAATATTATTTACCAAATAAACCGTATCGATATTAATTACCCAAAATTTATTATTTATTCAATATTCTTTATTTTATTGATTGCAAACAAAGCAGTAAGGATTGCCACTAACCTGAGATCAATTTCTACAAGATTCAATGGTTCCATTGGTAGATCAGTTCTTTTAATAGATTTCAGACGATTTCTTGGCAACATAAAATGAGTCAGATCATTAAAGCTGGAAAAAGCCCCGCTTCCAATCATCTCCAATCTGCTATCCGATATTCTGGTAGTTCTGACTTTCCCATCTGCCACTCTGCCGAAATCCGATGACAATCGCCTGAGGCCGCAACCTTCCAGTTTAATTTCCACCCCTGCTCCCGATGACGAGTTCAGGTACTTCAGGGGTGTCCAGTTCCAGCCCCGCCGAACTCTAACCCCTAGAAGTTCGATCAAAGCTGCATTCTCAAATGACACTCCCCTGAAAGCGGAAGTATAGGGAGTGGCATCGAACAGATAATCGAACGTTGCATTTGTTATTTTCATGTGGATGTTCTGAGCTTTCCCAATTTGTGTGAAAAGATTGGGAGGTAATGAAAAGTGTTGCCCGCCAGTGATTGCAAAAGAAAAATTCGTGCATGGCCGGAAGGCTTTGGAAAGTTCCTGCAAAATACAAAAAGAAATTATATTAATTACGTCATTTTGCAGGGCATTTTTGGGAACAGTAAAAAAGTGCATTCCATCTTAACATTCAAGTAATGTTTATTTAAAACGCATATGTTCCAAATTTATTTATTCCCCCAACATTTACTGGGCGACACGAAAATTCATAGAAATTATAAAATTCACACGCTAATAGACTAGAAAATAGACAGGAAAGTCTTTTTTTTTACACTGGAGAGGACTGGAATGGAATCCGGATTCTTGCCACAAGACCTTCAATCAACAGGTTATGGTCTAATAACATGGTGAACAATTTAATTTATATAGTATTTAACAACACAGTGTACATAGTTTACATTTTTATTAATTTTTATAATCGGCAGATAGTTCTGCTGTTTCAGGTGCTATGAATTACATAAAATAAGACACTAATTGATATAATAGCTTACAAATATTAAATGCGTGTTAATGTCTGTTAAATAAGTATAGCTGTGAATCTAGAAACCATACATTCTCATAGCATTAAACAAATATTCTATTATTCATGTTCTGGCATACCATCAAAAATGATCCTTAATACTTCAGAAACATGTGACCCTATATATGGTTGTAATACAATAAAAACTGGTTACATCTGCACTTCATAATTTCATTCGTTTTTATTAATTCTTAAAATAGCTTGGACTACTGAAAAGCCCTGGAAAATAATGTTACTAATCTCAACAGGAGAGCTAAAAATAATCACTAGACAAAAATATAATTGCAAAAAAAACTCTTCTATGATCTTTTAAACTATTTGTATTATTAATTAAATAATTCTGTATTATTTAAGTAAACATGGTTTATTTATATGGAGATACCCGCTCTAAACGGGGCCCAACAGTTGTTTTTTAAATCATTAATAACAGATTCATATATCTAATAGGAATAGAGTCATTAGTTAGTTAGAGTCATTAGATGTTCCGATGAATTATAAATTTTAAATTTTTATACAGACCCTTGATCTTATGAATCATCTATACTTATAATAAAGCTCAATGTGTGTGTGTGTGTGTGTGTGTGTGCGCGCGCGTGTGTTGGCGCTCTACAGGCCAGACCATTCAACCATTCAACCTACAGCTACCAAATTTGGCACGTGTATATCTTGGAGGCCGGTAATGTGCACCTGGGAGTTATTTTTTCGAATTTTTAATTAGAATTTTATTTATTTAAAAATTAAGCGAAATTTTGGCGTGTTTCTGCTATAACTTCCGAAAATATTACCGCACAAAAATGATTTTTACATGAAGTTAAAGATCAAAAATTTATCTTTTAAATGATACCAATGTTTTAACCTTAGAATTAAATTTCTATTTTTATAAATTTTTAAATAAATATTTTAATAATATTTTTCAACAATTTTTTCTTACAAAATAAAAATAAAATTTAAGCTGCACGAGCACGTTTCGAATTCATGGGAAAAAATTAGCGTTTTTTAAAGTGTTGCCATCATATTGATTAAAGCTCCAATTAAAAATAAATTAAATCCTTTTGGAAATGAAATCTGCAAAAATATAATTTTTGGCACGTGTTTGTAGTAAATGAAACACGTATAAAATATTATTTTTTCTAAAAAATAAATTCAAGAAAAAATATTTTATGATCTTTCAGATTTTCTATATTATTAATCCAATAAATCAGTTTTATTTTAAGGCAAGTTTTGTTTAATATGAACAGAATATCCATTCAAATCGGGGCTACACAGCTAATTTGTAAACCTTTAGTAAGACTTAGATTCAATAAATACTCTAATAAATAACTAATTTTTGGTTTTACATAAAGTTTCTGCTGTAGAAATCACGATTAACAAAATGTTCTTGAGACACTAATATTTTAAATAAAAAGAGTTAATTTCCAATCAACTAAATCAATCACTTAAACTGGCTGATTTATGAAAATTTGAATATCACTATTCAATAAAAAAAAGGATAATTTTAGATTTTCCATCGATACATCGATACATCGATTTTTCATCGAAAATACGCCAATCAGCGCACAGGTTTCTCAAGATTAATTGGCCTAAGATTATGAAAATGTTGAGTTTTTCTAAATTTTTAACATTCAGAACTTCATAAATAATTCTTAGTTGATCGTGGAAAATAGAAACATTCATTCATTTATTTAAAATTTGGTGTGTCCAGACTATTTCTCAGAATATGATACCTTACTGCATTAAATTTAGACTTCATAATTTTTTGAATATATTTATAGGTAGGAACAAAATATTATTGATTTCATTTCAATCCTTTTGAAAGCAAAACTAAAAACTGAATTTTATGCTGAATCTGAGAAATTTTTGTTGAATTATTCTTTGAGATATTACATAAATTATGAAAAATATTTTGTAGTTCACATAAGACTTATATACCGAGCGATTCTGTTTCCAATACTCATATTCAATAATAATAATAATAAATAAATAACAATAAAGATGGTAAATAAAATAAAACGCTTGGTTTTATTAAAAAATATCCTTATATTAATTGCAATTTCATCATTTCCACTTTAATTTACCGGAAATGACAACAGATTAGCAAAATATATATAGTAAATTGAACGAAACGATCTAAACAACTGTATAAGTTTGGTATGACTATCAAAATTTGAAGATTAAAAATGTTTTGTTTGAGAATCTATTAAGAGACCAGTTACTTAAAATATTTAATTGAAAATTGTAGCAAGGTTTAATACTGGCGAACCGGCTGGTCGCCAAAGGCGGCTAGTATGAAATAAAATATTCTTTAGACGCTTACATTACATTTTAAAGAAAAAAAAAGTCCTTTGAGATTAAAGCTGTTTGAGTAATGAAATTTGAATATTATTATTTTATAAAAATATATGATATTTGACCAGCTTTTCTAGACAATACAGTTTGGACAATTTACATACAAATTTTTAAAAAATGTTAATCAGTTACAACATATAAAATTGCCTTTCATAACATTTTCATTAATGTTATAAGGAATCGATACTTTGCTTACTGTAATATAGTTAAAATTTTAAATTACTGATTACACAATTAAACGTTTGGGTGCAATAATATTCAATGTCTTTAATTAAGCAGAAATATTGAGACCATAAAAATCTTACTTGAAAATCATTGTAAATCAAGGAATTGTTGCAGTTGCAGCCACATTTCTCTTTACTCCAGAAGCAAGAGCAAGGAATGGGTGCTTCCTTTCCAGAGCGTTCGACGGGATCATTAATATTTGAATTAAAAGGAGAATTACTTGGTGAATTTCCTTTTAAATCTGTAGCTCCGTTTCCTTCAGTTTCGTAAGGACTTTCCGATACTCTATTTGCGGGACTGAGTATACCTTGATTATTTCCTAAGTTTTTCGGAAAGAGTTGAAGATTGTTAATCTCGTTAATTTCTGAATATTCTTTTGACTGTGTGTTAGCACCAACTGTGTTATTACTGGAGATCTCTATGCTAATCAACGGACCATCAAAATTATGCCAAGAACTGGAAACATTCTTGGATATATTGGGTAAGGGAATCTTCTTTTTTTGTACCCTTTTAACTTTTTTTCTGGTAAAGTTGCGAGAGAAAGGAATGTTAGAATTGGTTTCCTTATTTTGTTTGAATGTAGTCATCTGTGAACCATATTCCATATTATTTCCATAAATGTTACTTCTACCTTCATTTCTTTCTCCAACCAGTCTGTTTCTTTCAGAAATATCTTCGCTCAAGTCCTGATTCATTGACTTGGTGCTTACTCTCGAACCAAACAATGAAGCAGCATTTTGTTCGATGCCATTTCCAGTTTTGTTACTATTTGGAAAGGAATTTGCATGTTGCTGGTGATCTTGACCATGAACAGAACATATAACAAAGAACGTGAGACACATGAATAGAAAGTGGTTTCTTTCTAAATGCTTGAACATTTTCTTCTGAATCCTGAAACATAAATCTTAAATTATAGAAAAATAGCAAATAGTTTAATTATTTTTTCTTGGCTGAAAGTCTGATTAAGTTCCCTGATTATTTTTTAATTAATTACAAATTAATGCTGAATTATTTTTCAAATTGTAGCATAATTGCGCAAATTTTTTAGATAATTTATTTTTAATAAAATACATCGTAATTAATATGGCTTACTATTATTCTTCTTAGTATTCTATAAGTACTCCTCGACGTACTAATGTTTACTTTTTTGGTTCTTACTCCAGATGCAAATTTATAAACTCGCAAGATAAAACCGTATTAATTTTATTATGTCAGAAATTTATACTGAATTTAGCTGTGTTTTTTTCTTGTTGTAATTATTTCACTATCACATTATTGAGAATTTTTTTCCATTTAAAGTGGAATATAATTTTTTAATCTTATCATTGTAGCGGGACGAGACTATTTATAACTTCATTATGAGGTAGATGAAAATAAAAGACAAGTTTCAGAAACAATTATATAATTATTTTCTAAGTTCCGCATTTCACAAGACAAAATAAACACTAACACGAAAATGCACGCCACGAAGGATCATGAGAAATATACCTATTGTATCAAAAGAGAAGGTAGTAGAATTATCTAACTGCTAATGGGTTAATGGTCGGAGAAAAATAGACATTTCCTTCTCCTAAAACTTCAGAAATATTAAAAAGAAATATTATTTTTAGTATGTGTGGTGTCCTGTTGCAATTTAAAAATATTTCATTGCTAGTTTTAGTGTAATAGATGTAAAATTTAGAAAAATAAAATATTAATATTCCTATTGTATCTGCATGTGAAAGAAATACTAATCTCTATTTCGCCAGTAAACATTTAGAGTATTTTTTTAATTCTCAGTTGACATGTATAAAACCAAATAATGACGTGCTTGTAGTTGTTTATTTATGTTTTCTGGACATTCGTATCTTTATTTGATTATTTTTAGAATATTTCTATAAAAGTATCAATTAGGGTCTTACCAGTTGGGGATTTATTTTCTGTTCGTCTATATTACGCGTTTTTTTCCGAATAAATGAATCTGCTTTGTAGTTAAATTCAATTCTGTGGCTCTTTGTAACAATATTATAAAGGTAATTTAAAAATAATTTAAAAACTAAATAAGAAAATAACAGTGTATTTTTATATTATCTTTTTAACTGGTCGTTTGAAAAGATTTAGTCAGATTTCATTTAAAATTCATTTAAAGATATTTTACGTATAATAAAAATTTTAGAAGCTAACGTATTAAAAATAAATCTCATTCATTTTTTTTAATTTAGTCTATTTATTGACCGATAAAAATATAAAACATTGTACATCCTTTTTTTTTTTCTAAAACTTAATTAATTTCATAAAAAAATGCATTAAAATAATCTCCAAATTCAAGCAAAATAAAATTATAGCAAAATTTGTTTATGCAAATAAAAGCATCTGTTTTAGATATTTCACTAAGCAGCTACCACTACTTTATTTTATCTTAGACAAAAAAAAAAACCTTGAAAGTGATTATTAACATGTTTGTTTACACTTGAATTTAGTATAAAAGCTTAGAAATTATTTAGGTTAAACAAAATAACCCATCTTAACACTCTAACGATAAATTGTAGTTCATATATATGCAATGAATAAACTGCTACGGCAAAACTATATTTTCGAAAAAGCGTATAGTATTTATTATTATGATTTGTCCAAGAATTAACTTCTTGTCCTAAATTGATAGTAATATATCACTGTCATTCAAGAGTAAGCAAGAAATTTTCTCCGTAATTTGAAATTTACATGACATCTAACTTTAGAAAATAGAATTAACTAGAACTATTCTTTTTAATTCATTTGGAAAAAGTAATTTTAATTTCAACTGAGACTTTTTTTTTAGTTACAGTAACCAGAAACACAATATTTTGATTCCTTCAGTTGAAATTAATTTCTAATAATAGTAAAGATGAATTCGCGTATGTGCATGTGTGTGTTGTTGTTGTCGTTGCTGCACCACAAAATTATAGCACTCTATAGGACAGACCATCTGACTTACAGCTACCACATTTAGCACATATATTTCTTGGAGGATGGAGGAATGTGCACTTTAGAGCGATTTTCTTCTTTGAAATTTTAACTATTTAAAGATTAAGATGAATTTTCGCAATGTTTTTCCGCGATCACTTCTAAAAGCACTATTTCACAAAATAGTGAATTTTATATCCTTCCAATTTTTTTTTTAAATCTTTTTAAGTATACCAGTTTAAAAGTCGAGCAAAAGTCTGAATATTGACAGCAATCATGAAAAAAATTCGAACTCGAGATTTCTACATTTTAAACATCCCTGAGTTCGAAAAACATATTTTTAGACAACGTCTGACTGTCTATCTGTGAAAAAAGATCACTCAAAAGTGCCTTGCGCTAGACAATTGAAATTCGGTATACGGTCTTTACACCAAATTTGCAGAATTGCATCCAATTTTGAGCAAACTCTGTTCAGAGAAAGTCCGTCTGTCCAGCTGATCGAACATAAGTGAACACGATAATTGCGAACCGCAGTGAGCTAGATTGTTAAAATTTGGTGCCCAGGATTAACGTCTACAGTGTAGAGATCTGCCAAATTTTGATCCAAATCCAATTATGAGTTGACTGTCTATTGGCATGCCCTTTCAGAAACATGTAAACTCGATAGCTCAAAGACGGGATGACTTAAATATATCGAATTTGGTATGATATTTTGTGACAAAATTTGGTTTCAGTATGTTGGGAAAAACGTGTCAAACGATTTTCGGATACTCTTAAAGCATGCCTGGGATTTATCGCCAAGGATAACAGGATTTATTTCAAGCAAAAAGTTAATATTCCGTAACTATTGTACGCTGCTATCATGTAAAGCATTTTCAGGCATGAAAAGTTGTTTAGACAGTTTGGGGAAACTACTCTCGCTGAAATAAATTTTAATAAATTTTATAAATTTGATTTGTTAGTTTTTCATTCAACCACTTCGTTAAATATTTTATTTTTAAACCTCCATTTCTAGCTCCCAAAACATTTGCCATAGTCTCGTAATATTCAAGTTTCTAAATCAAAACCACGGGATTCTTCGATAGGAAATTTCTATGCAATAATTAGAAAATTTTAAATGCAATAAAATTCTGATTTATTAAGCATACATTTCTTAGTACTTCATACTCTACCATTTTGTTTTGATTTGCATAATAGGATTTTAAAAATTATTTTTTTTAGACTTACACACTAATAATCTTTCTATTAATTTTTGTTTCCTTTATTTCTTAATTTTTCTTGATTTCTTTTTTTTATTTTCTAGCCTTTAATAAAATACATGAAAATCTTATCTTTTTTTAATATCTCGACACAAACCTGATTCGTAACGAATCGTGCTGTAAAAATGCTTCGTTCCAAAATTAATGTGATTCCGAGCAGGTGTTGATCATCAAGTCTACTTCTCGTGTTGTAAAATAAAAATCTCATTAAATTCTTAGCGATATATTTTTTACTGCACTTCGATTCATTTCCCACCTCAATTTACTCTGAGAAAAAGAAGATAAAGCTTTATTCATTCTCCGTGTCCTTGTTTTTATTTCAATAATTTTCTGATCAAATCTTACTAGGTATAAGTTTACAACTTATTCACTTTAAATAGAAAGCATTTTGGCTAGGAAAATCCAATGCTGATTTACGAATCAGGGCCTATTTGTGGGAGCTGCTTAATATACCTATTTGCGAAGTAAACAAGTTTTTCTTTATAACGGTTTTATCCTCCAAAACGTTAATGGGAGCTTTAAGCGTGAGTTCAAAGGTCATGGAGAGAGAAAAATGATTTGGAGGTTGATGATCAACCTTGAACGTGCAAAAATAATGATTGTTTGTTTATATGGTAGGAAGTGTGACCCTAAAGTGTGGGAAATACTTTTTCGTTAAGCTTTGGAGCACGTGGATGATGTTGAATTTCCATTTTTCAATTGTAACTTGCGGTTTGATATCAGTACTGTTCGTTTCAGTATTCCGATATTATCACGTTTCGACGATTCTACCTCGCTAAGGGATGAGATACGGAAGGATGAGCGTATCCTGACTTTTTCGTCATTCTTTGGCTTTGGTTTCCGTCCCATAAAATACTTTTCCTCTCAGATATTTTTTCTCTCCCCCCCCCTCCCCCGTGTAGGGGAGTGTCAAGTCGTTTCTGATTGTACTATTTTATTTAACTTAAAATTGCATATTGATTGTTTCTTATACGGCTAGTTCAAATAGCAAAAAAGCTTTTAGAAATATATATATATATATTTCAGAAATGTTATATAATATCATTAAAAATGGCCGAAACTATTTACCGTCTCAAAATGCTATTAAAAATTCAATAATAAGTTTTTTAAAAAGTGTTTTAACGCAAAAATTTATTATTATTTTACAACAAAAGTGAATTACCAAATTTTAAGGATAGAAATATTTATCAAAATTGAATGTTTCGACCCCTTACTGTGAATAAAAATTGTTCTAAAGTATCATTTTGTGAATTAGTATTTTTTTCTAATAATATTATGATTATTGCAGTTTTTACGCCTTTTAAATCAACAAATAATCCGAGTTCACCTTACTATTAAGTGTAAACATCCCGTCCTTTCCTCTCAATCTTATTTTGATTGAATAAAGGCATGCCGACACATGCGCAAAAGCGAGAAGGGTTTTCGAATCCGAGAACGAACAATACTTAGGACAATTTCTTTTTACTGTTTACGTAGATTTCCTATTTATCTTTAACAAGCAACTAAATCCGGGAGTCTTTTTTATGAACTATAAATTTCAGTGAGAAATTTTCGTTTCAAACCTTTCAAAATATTTATTGATTTTTATTTGATTTTTTTATTTGAATCTCTTTATAAATAACTTTTAAAACATAAATATGATGCTTAAATAAAATTGCAAAATATATAATAGGAAGCTACATTTAAGAGACCTGCTCTGATTTACTTATATTTACGTCCCGGTTTGAAGAAATACTTGAACTATTTTTAAACAGGCCAAGTAATTTTGAATCCTGGATTTTGGATTGGCATCCCGTCTCCTAACTTGTCTACCATACCAGCGGGGAATGTGCCACCTTAACGGATTTATTATGTACCAGATGCACTTACATAACATTTTTTCGAAGAAGTCCATTTTCACTCCTAAAACCCTCTCTTCTCGTGATCATCAGCCCAGCGAGGCCAAACGAGTTGATTTAGTTATACCACTTGAAAATTAAATTTAAAAATAATTTTAAACAAAACAGTAAGAAAATTATGAAACACGATCTTAACTTCCGATAACTTATAATTTAGTCATCCAGCTGCATAAAAATTGGACACACTAGGCGAATTTTAAAGCATGAAAAAAATTCTAAGGATATATTTCTTAAATTTAAACTCAGCTCAACTTTTGAAATTTGAATGAACTCGAATATTTTATTCGAATAGTAGGTGGTCATTTGGTCACTTGTGAATAAAATAAAGACATGGAAAACACCGCGAAACTCACCTATGGCTAACGAAAATTTCGAATTCCCTAGGTAATTGCCTATTTCATCTATTTAATGATGAATCGTTAATAACTTTTCAACACAAATCGGCAAACAAAGGAATATGTATCAATGATCATATTACATCCTGCCACCTAAACATTATCTTTAAATTTTTTTTACTATGCAAAATTCCTTACACTCAATGCAGGATGCTCAATTCCTTTTTTACTTTTTCATATACGTGTTATAGAGAAAATATAATAATCGTCAGAAAATTCAAATCCGAGATTTTGACGAATCTCTACGTTTCAGATCTCTCCGAGTTCGATAAACATATTTTTGGAAAATGTTTGTCTGTGACAAAAATATCACAAAAACGCTTTGAGCTAGATGATTAAAATTTGGTATACGATCTTTACACCAAATTTGCAGATTTGTACCAAATTTTGAGTAAAATCTATCTGGAAGAAGTTTGCCTGTCCGGCTGTTTATACACGATAACTTGAAAACGAAGAGAACTAGATGCATGATATATGGTATACAAATTTAGCATCCACAGTATAAACATCTGTCAAATTTCGAGACAAATCCAATTATGAGTTGACTGTCTGTCAGTATGTACGTTCAGAAACTTGTAAACATGGTAATTCAAAAACGCGGTAACTTATATATATCGAATTTGGTATGAGATTTTTCAATTATAAGTGCGGTTTTATGTCAAAATTTGGTTTTAATCGATTGAAGAAAGCGTGTTCTAAAATACATATTTGATTTTCGGATGTTATTAATCCATACCAGGAATTAATCGCCAAAAACTTCACCAAGGATGACACAATAAATTCAATAAAAATGCTAAGTCCCCTTCAAAAGTTAATATTTCGTAACTATTGTATGCCAATACAATGCAAGGCGTTCTCTGAAGTGACAAGTTTGTTAAAAAGTATGCGAGAATGTATTGGGAAGACCACTCCCAATGGTTTAAGTATTAAGTGAAAAGTATTTAATACTCTTTTCATGTCATTAAACTAAAAATCATATGTTGGAAATAGATAAGACTTCATATTATATTGTTTCGAAAATTAATATGGTTTACGTGTTATTTTTTTCTTTTTAAAATAATAGCTCACCGTTATAAAATCTCCTTTCTGCGTCATTCAATGAGCTATAAGCCGTTTATAAATATATATATATTCAAAGTTCAATTAGTTATGAATGTCGATTATTAGAAAGGAGATTTTTATAAGATAATCACATTACTTTCTTTTCTCGTCTTTGCTAATCTAGGCACTCTTTTTTTTTATATATGTAGTATAGTTTATAGATAGTAGGGATTATTTTTTTTAGAAATTTAATTTTCAAGACGATAAGAACTTGATTACAAATAAATATTTTACTTAGTAACTAAAGATCTCGTGCTTTTTTAATCTACTTTAAAATAGAACAAAGGATTAAAAGATTATAGCACCGATCTAATATTTGTTTTAATCTACAAAATAACACAAGAAATAACAGAGATAATTTTGATATTTTTAACTTTTAAATAAATAGGCAGAGAGAAATCTCTTTTCTTTCTAAAATTATAATAGCATTTTTATATAATCAAGTTCGTCACAAATCCGATTACCGTACGTATATTTAGTAACAAAAATATAATTTTATTTTATACATACCATATTTTTGAAAGAAAAAAATAGTATGTTTAAAAAGATTGTGGGAAAGCTTTATAAATCTTTTAAAATTAGCAGCTAGGGCAAATATATCGAAATTCTGAAAGAAGCAGAAATACAATCGCAGATTTGTAAACACCGCCAGTATAGATTTCAATATTTTTTCATCTTCGTAATATTTCAAAATACAGTAAGTTCTTGATTCATGGTCTTTCTTAGTCAAAATGTTATCAAAAATATCAATCACAAATAATAAAATATGTTTTAGAACAAAATTTAAAAGTAATCGACCTATATTTTTGCAAAAATATAAATTCGCAAATTTGTTAACTCAGAAATCTACTGCTTATCTCTACTAATCATAAAGTTACAACTAAATTTAGCTTAGACATAATTTGGGAGGTGAAATTCGCTCCATGGAGCAATTTTTTTTCCTTAAAATTTTAATTGTAACTATTGTCAATTTTAAAAGTAGACGAGTTTCGTCTTTTTTCAGTATAAAACAAGAAAATATTTTTGTACATAATTCCTTTTATGTCATTTTAAGATTTAAAAAATTGTCTTTTTAATGATACCCATTTAGTTGTCAAGCAATTTTTTCTAAACGTTGAAAATTTTTAAAAGCATTTTTTTTGCTAAGATTTTCGTTGTTACAATGAAATTCAGCCTACTTTAATTTTTTCATCAAATGCTTAATACCGTGCTTTCCTTCTATAATTGAAAGCTCAGGATGAAAGATTTTGATAATTATTGGGACAGTTTTAGATTAATCAAAAATTGGTCAAAATGGAATCAAAAATTGATATTGCATTACAGCAAAAGACAAAGTGAGATTTCAAACTGATCATATTGATTGCCTAGACTGTTGCATTTTAAGGCACTATAATATCATAGGTCTAAGCGGCCAGGTTCATGTGCACATTGAACAAAATAGGTGTAAGACTATTAACTATCACAATATAATGTTTAATAATATTTTTGATAAAGTCATGGGTATCAAGTTATTCATAAGAAATTTAATTGACATTAAGTATAGCCCATAACTGTAGGGAATTAGCTGGTCAAGCAAGGTGATTAACTAAACCCAAATTCTATATGTAAAACATATTTTTTAAATAGGTCAAAATAATTATTATGGTAATATATGACCAGTTTCTGCAATTTTTTGGATTAGACACAATTGTAGCGCCAATCGATTCCATGAATTACTTTCAATTTTACTCTATTATTCTATAAACTCGCCAGATCCAATAAAATTTCACGTTGTCTAATTTTAAGGCATCAGCCTTAAAATAAGGTTAAACGTCAGTAAATATAAAATCTAATTTGTTCTACTTCTAAAAATTCATTCAAAATACTTTACAATAGAATATTTTTTAAGATAATGATTTTGTGTAGTTTTCATACCCAATTAACATCAATTTATAATGAACTTTGTAAATAATTACCTTATAAATAGTTTTTATATTTAAATTCTGGTTATTTGTTAAAACAGTATGTTGGAGGTGGGAGGGGGTTAATACTACATGTTAATATAAGTTGGCCAGGTTTTTTTTTTCACTTCAATTCGGGATATTCTACACCAGAAAGAAATGAAGAATCCAGAGAAAAGAATCTAAAACGAGATTCGTTAAGAAACTATCGTATATAATCACTTTACACAGGATTCCTATTAGATTTTTTTTAATAATAAGCGATTCTCTAAAAATAAAGGTTTTACTACCTTTTTATAAAATGCTTTATTAAACCTCGTCTAAATTTCAGATAAAATAAAATACTGGGCTTTTCGTACCATCCAAAATATCTGGTCACTTTAATTAATATCTTGTCAGATATGCAAAATATATTTAGATGTTTTTATAAAAGTATACTGTTGCAAAATATACTTCTTGTTCTACTCCAAAATAAGTGAGTAATAAGGAAGTAAAATTTGTTCTCTTAAAGGAAGAATTTTTTATAAATTCACTAAAATTAAAATAGTGATGATTTCATATCTGTTGAATATACAAAAATATTTAACTCAATTGCTTATAATTTCATATTAATTTGGAATTTTCGTTGCTTATAGTCATCGTTAAAATGCGCATGTTTTATTTAAACCATCTATATTAAGAATATATTTTATCATTCTTACTTCACCTTGACATTTAAATTGAGATACTCATAATTTATTTTTACAGTTCTACTCTTCTAGAAGGTCACTACAGGAGGGAGAAAAACAAGCACATGATAATGATTGTTTACCGTTATAAACCTTCACCCCATCATGATCCTTGCATGTCTTATAAAATGTGGTAAGGAAATAAATTAACTCCATGTATAAATTAAGTTAACTTTTATTTTTAGATAAAAATCTTAAATTCTTGCAGTTAAATTTTTTGATAGCTTGTAAAGTTAATTTTGCTCAGAAGAAACATTTTTCTCTCATAATGTACAGACACTCCCAAAATTATTTGAATTCTTTCGAAAGTTTTTGTAGTAACTGTAAGGAACAAATGTCTTCATATATTTTTTAGAGAAAATAGTAGACTTATTCTCCTTTAAATCTATGTAAAGTTTTACCCAGAATCAATAAAGATTTTCAGTAAATATATCTTTAAATTTCAATTTTTCATCAGATATTTTAGTAAAAATTTTAAAAATATTTCAACAGTTGTAAAAAAACTTGCTTATATAATATAAATTTTTCTTTTTTCATTGAAGAATTTTTAATTAGAAAAACTCACGAAATTCTACAGTTTCTATCTCGGAATATTAAATAAAATTAAATATTTAATAAAAATGGTAAAAAATGTTTTAATAATTGCTTTAAAAACAATAAAATCCATTTATTTTTGTTAAATTGCAACAATTGCTAAGTTGCAAGCATACGAAAATAAAACAAAGATAATTACTTTTTTTTATAATTACTCAGAAAGAAGCCAATAAGTTATATTTTAGTTTCAAATTGAAACCACAGCATAATTAAAAGCATATGAGAACAAAAAATATATTATCTCTTCTAACAATTAAATTTAATTCTAAGCTTTAGATTGACTCTAAGATTTAGATTTATATTAAATCTTTTGAATAAAAAACTAATCTTAACTAAATCCAAAAAAATTATTTCGAAAACTCAAAGTTAAGCAATTTTATTCATTCTGTTAAAAGAAGCAGATTATTACTCCTTTTTGTGTCAGAAAATTCTAATAAAATGGTGGTATGAATTTCGTACATAGTTGATACTATTGTTCTGTGCCTTCTCTCTGCTAAGTTCTGTTCAGCAAAAGGTCTGGAATTTTCCCCTTCAGTGATTTTTACCATGACATTTTCATAGGGATGTTTTCACCACGTGTCAACTTACGCAAGTGAATCTTAGGTATCTTTGAAAGATATGTATAAGTGTTCATAATTTTTTATCCCGTCGTTCCTGGTGTGAGAACCATAGAGTCAGAAATTTTGTTAATCTCGTGTTAGAAATAATTAAATAAAAAGTGGGAATAAGAGAAAATTTTAAAATATAGTTAAGAAAAAAATTAGGAAATCAATTAAATTAAATATCATTACACACACACACACACACACACACACATATATATAGCAGCTCTCACGTGAGAGAACTAAGTAGTTTTTAACATTCAATTTTCGTAGTTGTGGTTAAGATGAAAAAATTTCAAATGTCAATCATTTCTTTTCTTTAATATAATCTAAAAAAAAAACATTTAGCGGGAGTTTCTTTTATACTTAGCAATAAACTTTCTCTTATACTTAGCAATAAATGCATTTGAATACTATCAGTCATATATTTTTAGCGAATGATAATCACACAACAGTCCATTAGCGTGCAGTCCATTAGCATTGACACAGAATTACAATCATAGTTACAAAATCACATGTCAAATTTAACATATTTAAATCACTGCATTTTTGTATTATCGCGTTTACATGCTTGTGATAGTACATATTGACAGACTTTTAACCCTTGACTCATTTAATTCCACATTTTATAGGTATCTACTCTTTATATGTTAATTATATGCACCAAATTTCATCCATCTAGATCTCTTTATTATTGCAGTTATCGTATCATATTCGGTTAAGCAGTCAGGGATCTTGAGGCAAATTGAGATTACATACTAAATTTCATTCGTCTAGCTCAAAGCAGATGGGCAAAGCTCAAGACAGGCAGAAATATATGGAAATTACATCATTACAAAAACGCGTTCTTTGGACTCTAGTAGTTCTGAAACGTTCAAAATATTTAAAAACTCAGTCTGAATTTATTTATTTTTTTGTAGTACATTGTATATATTTCTCTCTGAATACTTTTTATACTAGGAAGGAGAATAAAGCCTAAATATGAATGGAAAGATGCCCGTAGCATGAAAAACGCCAGCACTGAGAAGAAATTTTTAAAGAGGTAAAAACAGTCAATAAGGACATAGGAGGAACGTAAAAAAGGATTTGTTTTAATTATGTTTCAAAAGTTTTTCATGCATGCCCAAAGTGACTACATATATGAAAGTGGGAGGACGGGGGGGGGGTCATATATTGGAAAATATTTTTAAACTTATTCCTTAATTCATAAATGAAGATCCTTTTGTATAGATCAATCGATGCTTCTGTAGAAATGGAGTGGCATAAAACTGAAACTATAAAGATGGAATAATATAAGATCTGGCCTTTAAATTAATCTTAAGAAAGACACTTTGTGTATTCATTATAATTATATCAGTAGGTTATAACCAATTTAAGCCTGATTTTTAAGCCTAAATTTTATAAGAGAGCTTAACCACGTTAACTGGACAGCAATCAATTTTATAAAACTCTAAAGTGAAAAAATTAATCTGACACTATTCCTGTATGATAGCATATTATAAAAATTTATATACAAATACAGTTATATCAATAACTGGCAATTCAAATATTCTTTCTAAAGATTATTACAAAAATTTATTGAATTCATAATCGAAATTTTCGCAGAAAAAGCTAACACCGAAAAAAAATTACTAATGCTGTTGCATTTTATTTTGTTACACATTTAATGTAATGTAATACATATTAAAATATTCAGCAAGTTTAACCCAAGTAAATAAATTATAAGAAAATAAAAATAAATAAGACCCAGGCATTTTTAATAAACTCAGTTTTCGATGTAATTATCTTCTTCTTCTATTGTTTTGCATCTATATGGATAACTTTTTTTAATTTTCATGTTATCACTATTATTTTACTATTTTAAAAATACAATGCAAAAATATTATCTCATCGTGGTATTGGTAAGATAACAATCCGAATAAAAGTCGAGTATATTTTTATTCTTTGAAGCTATGAGAATAGAACACTAATTAATTAAGCAGTATGTATTTTTTCTGGTACTAGCAAGATAAGAATCCGAATAAAAGCCGAATATATTTTTATTCTTAGAATATACAGTGCGCGAAAAAAGTATAAGGACAACATGTAATTGCATGAAAATATGGTTTATTTCCATTTCACCTAACTGAACTTTTTATATTTCTTACTTCTGCTGCATAATTTTGTGATAACACTTATACCACATAAAAAAAAATTTAGATTCAAAATATTGATTTTACAAAATTTAACATTAAAGGAAATACGGAAAAAATTATAAGGACATGTTGTAAAATACTTAAAAAATATTTCAATAATCAAGAAAACTACCTTTTCTTTCAATCACTTGAATGAGCCGAGAGGTCATAGATCCTGAAAGATCTTTTAAAATGTCCACAGATATTTTTTCCCAAGCGTCTTTGATAGCGACGACAAGATCTTGTGTACATTGATACTGTGTGCCGATTTTATAAACTTCTCGGGCTAGAAGTCCCCATAAGTTTTCGATTGGATTAAGATCGGGACTTCTAGCAGGCCAATCAAGTAAATTTACAGAATTAGCTTCAAACCAGAGTTTTGTACTCATAGAAACGTGTATCGAAGCATTATCCTGCTGAAAAATATAGTCCCCTGAAGTAATTAGTGGAGCTTCAGGTAACAAACTTTCTCCTAACATATCAGCATACCTGTCCGAATTCATTTTACGGTTGATAAATACAATCGGAGTGGTTCCATTTGCCGCAAAAGCGCCCCATACCATAACCGAGCCACCACCATATTGACGCCTGGAAAACACTTCCTTGGACTTTCGCAGATCATACAAAAAATAACGAAAACCATCAGGTCCATCAAGATTGAACTTTTTTTCGTCCCAAAAAATTACATCAGCCCACTTTTGACCAAGAGAAATATATTTTTTGGCAAAGTAAACTCTTCTTTTCGTATGATGATTTGTAAGAGGTGGGCGTGACACTAATTTCCCATAAGAAACTTGAGGATGTTTACTCAAAACATTTTGAACAGTCCTTGTTGAGCATGGTAAACTCAAATTTTGTCTAACTTCATTTGCGGTTTCTCTTTTCTCGCAAGCTCTCCTTACTATCATTCTTTTTTGTCGACGAGTGAGAATTTCTGCTCTCCCAGTTCGCTTTTTCATACCATACATCCCAGGATTTTTTAGAAAATTATAAACCACCGTTTTAGATCTCTTGATTCTTTTTGAAATTTCCCATCCACTCAATCCACATTCTCGAAAAGCAACAATTTTTCTTTTTCAGAGTCAGAAAGTTGAGTTCCTTTGGGCATCGTTTAAAAATTCACGCTGAAAGTCGCCGAGTGGGAAATTCTTTTCGCAAATGAATCTTTTAACTCGAAATTATCATTTTATGCTTTCAAATATGCAAATTTTTAAATAATTACTGAAGAAAAAGCAATGTCCTTATACTTTTTTCCGTTTTCATTTAGGTTTAAAAATCAAAATTTAAATTTTAGCAGATTTAAAATTGAAAATTTTAATTACTTTACGCATAAAATATTTTAGTTTTACTTCTATTTTTTCTACAAAAATTTGCATTCGATTCTGTAAACAAGGCTTCTAGATTTGGCGATTTTTCGCGTGTCCTTATAATTTTTTCGGGCACTGTATAAGAATAGAACACTAATAAAAAGAGTTAATTTCCATTCAACTAAATCAATCACTTAAACTGGCTGATTTATGAAAATTTAAATATCACTATTCAATAAAAAAAAAGGATAATTTTAGATTTTCCATCGATCGTTTCAAAGAAAATACGCCAATCATCGCGCAGGTTTCTCAAGATTAATTGGCCTATGATTATGAAAATGGTGAGTTTTTCTAAATTTTTAACATTCAAAACTTCATAAATAAGTCTGTTGATCGTGAAAAATAGAAACATTCATTCATTTATTTAAAATTTGGTGTGTCCAGACTATTTCTCAGAATATGATACCTTACTGCATTAAATTTAGACTTCATAATTTTTGAAATATATTTATAGGCCGGAACAAAATATTATTATTGATTTCATTTCAATCCTTTTGAAAGCAAAACTAAAAACTGAATTTTATGCTGAATCTGAGAAATTTTTGTTGAATTATTGTTTTAAATATTACATAAATTATGAAAAATATTTTGTAGTTCACATATGACTTAAATACCGAGCGATTCTGTTTCCAATACTCATATTCAGTAATAATAATAATAAATAAATAACAATAAAGATGATAAATAAAATAAAACGTTTGGTTTTATTTAAAAATATCTTTATATTAATTGCAATTTCATCATTTCCACTTTAAATTAAAGTTGAAGTTTTACCGGAAATGACTACAAATTAGCAAAATATATATAGTAAATTGAAAGAAACGATCTAAACAACAGTATAAGTTTGGTATGACTATCAAAATTTGAAGATTAAAAATGTTTTGTTTGAGAATCTATTAAGAGACCAGTTACTTAAAATATTTAATTGAAAATTGTAGCGAGCGGTAATACTGGCGAACCGGCTGATAGCCAAAGGCGGCTAATGTTCCATAAAAATATTGCTTATTTCTTTTATGAATTTTCAAATGAAACTCGGTGTTATATATTGACATATTATAATCAATGAATTTTCATTGTTCGCCACAAATCAATACCAGAATAGTAATCAGCTGTCATTCTTTACACACATTGTACAAAATGTGATAAAACTGGATAAAAATCAATTCTCATATCAGGCAAAATGCAATTTTCATTAGATAACTAAGTTTCAACCCTTGGTCGCTTGGGAGAATTTCGAAAGAATTCGTTTGTGAATTATTCCCTCCGATGTCGTTTGATAAGATTGCTATTATATGTAACCTAGTCGCCATTGACGATTAACGGGTTCGCCGAGGATATTGATTATATTTAACTTCAAATAAATCATTCAGGTATAATGCCATGACCACGATTTCGCCAAACTGTCAAATTTTAAAGCCATTTTATTTTAGTTATTTCACATACACTCTGTTCATTGTGTCCATGAACCTTTTTATAGAGTTCAATCCGGGGGTATCATAGCGCTATTAAAAACCGTAAATGTGTGGTTCATCAATCTTTTTCTTGTGTATCAGTTTGATTCAAACAGTTTTGATTGTTTCGAAAGCTACTTGAATTTCAGGACAACTACATTGTTGGAAATTATGCAAAAAAAAGTAGTAAGAAATTAGTTAGTTAGTTACCAAAAGAAATTAGAAAGAAATTAGTTCAGTTACCAAAATCAAGAAAAAGTTTCCACCATTATTCAATTGATGCCATTAAATAAAAAGTTTTATATTTTGAAACTGCGTAATATTTATCTCCGTTCAATAGTATTTCTGGAAATTATCGCGAATTTTTCTTCAGAAATTTAATTTTATCTTTAGATAAATAAAATTTCAAAAGAATCTTATCGAGGTGCACATTCTCATCCTCCAAGATATGTATGCATCAAATTTGGTAACTGAATGAGAAATAACTGTTGATCAAATAGTCTGGTCTGCACTCAAACACTTACACTATCAGAGATAGCTAAACACTTTGTCACAAAATGCAAACAAATCGATGCATAAAAGTATTGATTAAAGATAACACTGGTTTTAGACAAAAAAACAGTAAAAAAAATTAGATGTCTAGTATAATTGTTATGCATTAGTTATCAACCAAATATATTGAAAAGGAATGTCAGACAAGAGTCAAAACAAAAGCTAGCGTAATATTAATTATTTTAGGAAAATAACACACAACGGTATGATGTTTCACTTCACGTTACTTTATTATGTTCACAATACTGAAACTTTCTATTATATCGATACTATTAAAATCAAAACAGACTCTTTAGTGGTCTAGGGGCAAAGCATAAGATACGAGGTCAAAGAGTGTAGAATAGTGCTCTCATGTCAGAATCTAATATTTAAAAGATTTGAGACAAAATACCATTAAAGATACAGACTTGATATACGTTAAATTGGATTTTCAAATCAAATATCCTTCGATTAATAAGTAATAAAGTTTGAAAAAAGGAATGCCTGCTTCGGAATTGTTTTCATCATCCGTCCATGATTAAAACACGTTGTATCCCAAAGTACTATAGTCTTCGCTTCTAAATGAAATTAAATCAACTGGTGGGTCGATGTTTTGTATTCGCCTTTTTTGTGAAGATCCTCTCCATTTTGCATCAGTTTTCATTTTTGTTTATAAACTATAACCGCCAATCAAATAATCAATCAAAATCGTAAAATAAACTTTTTCGAAAAAAATATCCATATTTTTATCAACCATTCTATTTTCAAATACAACAAAATAAACCTATAACTGACAAAAAAGTAGTATTTATGTAAAAGTTTTGCATTTTTTTAAAATTTTTAGTTGATTAAAATTTTTATTGTGAAAATTATCGAAATATCGCATGTATTTAATTTTATTTGTAATAATAATACAAAGCAAAGGGATATCCCAAAGATTTAGTTTTACTTATGAAAATAATCCAAATCAAAAGGATATACAGAGATTTAATTTTACTTTTGAAAATAATTCAAAACAAAATACAGAGATTTAATTTTGCTTTTGAAAATAATTCAAAACAAAAAGAATATACAAAAATATCTCTTTTTATCATTTTTTTATCATCTCTCTTTATTATCATTTCTATATACCTTTATTTTTTTATTATTCTGTCAAATATAATCATTATAAGAAATACAAAAAATATTTTTTTTAATTTAAGTTGAATTCACATCTCTAATTAAAATTAATTATTTTAAAAAACAACTATTGTTTTGTAAAAAAAATTTATTAAAAATTTTCCGTACTTTGAGGTAAAAAAATATATAATAAATAAATTATTTAATTAATTATTAATCTACTTAAAATTAATCTTAAAATTCGAAAAAATACATTAATGAACAAAAATTGCTTTACTATTCGGCGTATAATTAAGAATTCTAATAATATTAAATCAATATATAAAACTGCGCATAGATACATATAACTTACTTTGATAAATTTGAGAAAAGAAATGTGAAAACTCACCAACGACAGCAGTGTGATCAAGTCTGAGAAGATCATAAAATATATTCAATATTTCATTCCTTATGTCAGCAAATGCTAAAGGTTATATAGGGGGAGATCAATTACCTGGCCCTTCCGCTGAGCTATCTTCGACGTAGAAACGATTTGCGAGACCGGGGCCCAATCTGACTCGGAATTATCCAGCTGGCCTTGTAGCCATCACCTTGAGTAGTTAGATGATAAATAACGATGGGAACGTAATTGTCAAGGAAGTGAAAACTACCGAAAACGTGCTGGGAACTGATGACTGATGAAAAAAAAAAAAAGGATCATTATTATTAGTAGTAAAACGGTAACTTTTGAGTTCCGATCTAGGTTTTTTGGTAAAACAGGATTCTCTCGACTAATCATATTGAAAAAGGCAACATTTGTATCATTTTTATGAGACATTGACAAGATACGGTTTGCCGAAATAACTAAAAAAAAATAGATTTTTTTGATGAATTTTAGTCATTTACTAACGACTGAAATAGAATTTACTTGTCTAAAAAACAAAAAAGTATAATTTGGTTTTTCTTAAAACTATTTTTTACTGATTTTAAAATATACAGAGTCATTCAATTGCTCGAACTTTGGTTATAATTTCCTTGCAAAGAATGACTGGAAA
Organism: Argiope aurantia; assembly: GCA_026543865.1. Taxonomy (NCBI): domain Eukaryota; kingdom Metazoa; phylum Arthropoda; class Arachnida; order Araneae; family Araneidae; genus Argiope; species Argiope aurantia. The sequence continues at coordinate 117,219 of JAPMOR010016687.1, read as the reverse complement.
AAAATATTTGAACATAATACTTAAGGAAGCTTCAAGTTTATCTGTGCAAATAATCATCATCAAATGAGATTTCTTTTTTAATGATTTAGTAGAGTTTCATCCAACAGCCTGTTCATAATTATTTGTAAAATAGCACATTTGATTCTTCAAAACGAAAACATTTTTCGGTGGACAGTCTTTTCTTCTTTACAAAACAAAAAGTTAAATTCTTCAATAGCCTAACTTTTTGTTTTCTTCAAAAGAAATACTAAGTAATAGAATCGAGAAGCCTCCTCAGAAGAATTACATTTGTTCTTTATAGATCCCAGAAATGGGAATGTGAACTGAGCAATAACTTCAGCTTAGTACCTTTTGATCTTCAGATCCTCTTAGACCTAAGGGATGCGACAAAGAAACAAGCAAACTTTTATTCTTATTAGTTTAAAGAATAATTTTTAAAATATTCTTTAGCAATAGGTTCATAAAAAAACAACTTATCGTTGTGTGTGTGTGTGTGATTTTAATAATGTTTCTTCTTACTGTTATCTAAATATTTTTTTTTCAATTACGTTTCAGTATTATAACTATAATTAATATTCTTTATATCTCCTTGATTACTATGATTCTTTATTTCGATTTTAAAATTAATATCGATTTTCTAGTTGTATTTCTGTGTTCTTTCTGTTTTTATTGTAAAAATCGGGGTGAGTCATAAATTTTTTTGTCCTTGTTTGTTTGTTTTGATTTTATAATTTTACAAGCTATACATTTTCTTTTATCCCAATGCAATTACTGTCATCAACACAGTCATTCAAATATATTCTTCAGCACTTTATAGACCTTATAATTAGCAAATCTATACTGTAAGTGTTGAATGCAGCTTTCCTATATGCATTTTAAATGTCCAATATCCATAATATATATAGGCACGGTGTTATATATAGGCATTAATATATAAACGGTTATAGGCACGGTGTTATGAAACAGTGTTCTGTGTGACATCGTTTGGACACGTGCAAAAGTCGATAATCCGTCTAACCATAATGTATGGCAATCTCTGAGCGTACCCATAGCTCATTCTGAGCTTCACTCAAGAGATGCTATGACAGAATCTATGACATATCTCAAGAAATAAAGACATATTGAATCATTTTTAGACTTTAAAATACCAGTATGTAAAGTAAGCAAGAGTTATCAAACACGCATCAATAACTATCGCCATACCTTATAGAAATTAGTATGAAATTGACTTAGGTTGTCCGACCCAGCTAAAAAATCACATTGGGTATTCATTACATGTGGGAAGGGATGTTACTTTTCTGTATTGTGTTCACTTTTTATCTAGCAGTTTGAAATCGAGCCAACTGTTTTGAATCCTGTACATCATCTCCCAAAATCAAAAAAGCTATGCAATTTCTTTAAGTAAAAATATAAAAAATTCTTGTAAGAAATTTTTTCTTAAATTTTTGCAACAACGAATAAACTTAATATAAATTTTATTTTTATTTTCATAACACTCTTAGGTTAATCGCTAAATTTGAATTTGCCTTTAAATTCATATAAATTATTTATTTCACAGACTTTGATATCTAATTAGTTTATACTATCTAAATACATAATATGCACTTATCTCATAATTGTAAATATTCATTATAATGTGGTAATTCTCATTAAGAGATGCGTGTTCAAGTAAATATATCTAAGCAAATTATATTTCTGACATAATATTAAAAAATTCCAGCGGGAATTTTCTCTTTTCAAATCTTTCTCACATATTCTAGTAAAGGTGTTATCCCACCTTCCCCGGCCACGCATAAAATGTGAGCCTTGAGCAAGGTCATGAATATCACAATTACGCAGATTTTTATTTTTAACCCATGAGAGCTGTGTACTTCGTAGTCCAAACTGTCGTAAAAAATCATGCAATTCATACTTGTGTTTTATTAATTATATGGTATTGGCAAACAAATGTTACGGAATTTCGATCTTTGGCATGAATCAAACCTTTTTACAGAATCTAGCGCGAGATCTTAGCGATTAATCACTGGCAAGTAGTACAAAAATACAAGTACAAAACGAACGAATATACATTTCGAATACCTTTTTTCCGACCTATGGAATAGTGGGTCAGAAATAATCGTTTGAATTGACCGATGTCTGATGGGCCCTCATCTCCACCGATCTTTAGGTTGAGGGGAGATTGGCAAGAAATTCGTACTACAATGAATTGCTATAAAATAATCGAATGGATTGACGAAGATTCTTTCTGTAAATTGCGTACTGTTAAAATTGCTCCATACAACGGCTAATGCAATTAAGCTAATCTGAAACTAGGTAGAAGAATCGAGTTGGCAACAGCATCATGAGAATGAAGTTTCAAACTAGAGATTAGGAAATTTTTTTACCATCCTCACTACTTTTTTTACAAATTTTATAAATTAAAATAATATTATATATCAAGTTTGTTGAAAATATAATGCAAAACATAAGGTGAAACACCGATCAACACATTAATCGCTCACCGAGGGATGAAAGTAATACAAAATTACAAAAGGAATTCTAATATTTTTCCCATGCAGTTGGCGGTTATTATCTTATATTTTTATATATTACTGTGTGTGTGTGTGTAATGATATTTTTTAATTTAATTTAAATCTTTATTAATTTCCTAATTTTTATCTTAATTTAACCCATATTTTCATTCTAAAACGGACTCTTATTTCCTGATACAGTTCAAACTTTTTATTTAATTCATTCTACACGCGCTGTAGTAGCTAGCAACGTAAAGAAAAGTTGTAACACAGTTAATACATTTAGAAATAACTCATTATAATTATTATTTAGCACGCATTGCAATATGTATTGAGCGTTATTTACATCTCTTCCATTCAAAATCAAATCCCATTTCAAACAAAATTATTGGATTAGGTTTTCATCTATATCTGTGTTATAAAGCTTTATAAAAATTTTGGAATATTTCTCTAATTCAAATTTTGTGTTTTATGACAAAGCCTGACGATAGCTTCGCAAACACCTTTAAAAGCTCTTAATCTCTCACTTAGAATAAATTTCTATTTTCTGGCGTCTTTGTGGTTTCTAAGGGTTTAAGACTGAAATAATGTATAAAGCTTAAAGGATAAATGTAGGAAGAAGGTATATAGATTATTTATATCATCATTTTTCGAAATATTCAGTTTTTTTATTAAAAAACAGATTCCTAATTAAAGATGAGTTTAACAGAAAATGAAAAAAGTTGCAAAATACTAATTATATTTAATATATTCAATATTATTAAATTTTAACAAAATGAATGATTGCATTTCACTTTCCAGGTTTTGAGCATTATTTGTGCCACTTGAAGCTTCAATTCAATTTCTGAATACTTTTTATAGTAAGAAACAGTAATTAAAGGTTCGATAAGACTTAAGATAGTTACTGTCTAGTTACTTGCAAAACATGACAAAATCGTGCCAACTTTTTTAAAACTAGTCAACGGTCAATCAAATAAGAATGGGTTGACGGTGTGCCTAGCCAGGACTTATAATAGTTTAAAAATGTAGTTTGTACATAATAGTTTAAGTATAATTTTATAGTTTGCACTTATAATAGTTTTTTTTTTAATTCGAACTCCATATTTTGACGAATCAGCAAGTTTTAGATTTCCCAGAATCCGATAAACTTATTTTTTTTAATAAAATCACGCCTATGAGTGAACACAATTATTCAAAAGCGTTTTCAGCTTGATGTATGAAATTTTGTATATGGTCTCTACTTCAGATTTTTAAATTTCTATCAAATTTTCAACGAAGAGTATTCAAAGAAAATTTGTCTATTCGGTGGTCCGAAAGTAATTTAACACGATAGCAACAAAACGATGAATGCTAAATAAGTAATATTTTATATACAGATTTGACATCCAATCTAGTCGTGCCAACGTTACAACGGAAAGAGGGGTTCAGCAGCTTCTGAGGGTAAAGAACCCTGAACACCAGAAATTCAACTTCCAGCTCATATGAAGAAGGTACTCACACACTCGCTTGCACAACCTCTTTTTACAAACAGGCTCTTTCACACACCTCACAGATAGAACACAAGGGGTAAAACAACCTGAACCAGGACTCAAACCAGCGACGCCCAGATCATGGGGAAGACGCGCTATCCCTAGGATAGGACGCCGACGATTTAATATCTAAAGTATTTCCAATTTGGATTGACCGTCTGTCGATGTGCTCGTTCACAAGCGTATAAACGTAGTAACAGTGACTTAATCTGATAATTGATCTTATCATCATTAAAATAGTTTGGTATGGAATTTTGAGTTTCATTTGGTTGACAAATGAGCGTCTAAAATGCATATTCGGTTTTCTTCCTTATTCTACGAAGAATTAAACGCTCATGTAGGGAATTTTGAAAATTGGTGCTTTTTGAATTGATGCTTTTTTCTGCATTAGTTTCGCTTGAATTTTATCTTTCAGAAAAATTTTCAGCGTTTCTTCTCTTTTTTCCTTTACCTTCCACTTCCTTTGTTTAACTAATTACTACACGAATCTGAGATATCAATTTACCTCAAATACAGCACAGGGCAGAAACTTATTTCTTAACATTTAAAGTAAAAAGAAAATTTGTTCTCAAATTTTTTCCAACACATTTTTTGCAAATTTTAATCCATTTCAATCTCGATCGATAGTATTCGTTTTAAATACCTCATGAAAAATCTAGCTAATATTCGAAAAAATATATAAACTATAACCCACACAATTTAATTAAATATTAAATCCCCTCTTTGCCTCCCTCTAGTATTCTATACCTGATTATTAGATTTATTCCATTGTTAACTTAGTAATAATCATTTCTTATATTTCAGTTGTTATTGGATGAAGAATGTTTCAACAACCACTCTTATTACTGTTGTTAGCAGAAATATTATTGTTTAATCTTAAACAAACGCACAAAATATAAACAATATAATAGATGAAACAATGAATCCACCTTCTGCTGCTCTGTTAAGAATCATTTCTCTTTTTGCAACTGATAGTTGTGTGACTTTTTTTTTTGCTGAGCTATGCTTGGTGCGTTTTGTGAACATTTCAATGAGGCTACGGCCATCATTGGATGGATCGTCCTATGGATGATCTTGGAACTGTTGAAATATTACATGTTCCCCCACTTACCCTCAATCGGAGATCGGTTTTTCGATCCCGATTTGGATCAAGATGTTGATGCACCATCTGATCCACCTGCGACTAGAGTAGAATCCGTCCAAGTAATTCGCTCCTACACGGTATTTAGGATATGCCAGGCGTTAGAACTTCCAGCGAAACTGGCTCCATCTGCAACCCAGAAGTCTGATATCCCTGTTGTAGAATCCTATATGGTCTACAAGCTGTGTTCTGCTCTGGGTTTGCCTGCACGGATGGCTCCTGTCGGAGTGCCAGTTGTAGAATCCTTTGCGATCTACCAGTTCTGCTTAGCCTTGGATATTCCAGTGAGATACCAGTCGCAGAAGGACGCAGTTTAACATCAATACTGTTGTCAGCTGCCCGATGCAGTTTTCAGATCAGAACTGTCTTCGGATGCAGCGATGGAGGGTGGGTGGGCGGGGAACAAAAGTAGCCCACCTCCACGTGGTGTTCCCTGGGCAACGGTGCAGTTCTTTGGAACTGCATCGGCTAAGAGGCTACTCAAGTATGAAACAAATAATGAACTTTTTATTTAGTTTGACAAAACTACACACCTAATTTTTGATTTTAAGTTTTAATGACCCACAATTTTATTACATTACAAGCATCAAATTCAGAACATGCAGAACGTGTATTTATGGTAACAACAACTGCAATGTTTTTTTAGATATACGTAAGAATGATATATTTTTTTTCCTAAAAAATAAAAATTAAAAATTAAATTTGGTATTTGACAAAGATTTGTTGTAGAGCTCACACATACAAAAAAATAGTAGCGTTGACAATCATAAATCTGATGAAAGAATCTTATAGTGACTTGAATTTGAAAAATTATGGGGACAAAAATTTAAAAATTCAGAACATAATTGGTTGCCATGCATTTAGAGCCAGTTATAACAAAGAAGATAAACGTCTTATGGCCAGAGCCGGCCTTCTCTTCAAAGGGACCAGGGTGCAAGAAATGATTTGGGGCCCTAATTTTTTGTAAAGTAAAAAAAAAAAAAATACTAATCTGAACATATATTATTAATGCATATCTTTTTATTGTGGTTTTTTTTTTTTTTTTTTTTTTTTTTTTTTTTTTTGCTAATACATTAATTTTTTCAGAAAAATTACAGTTTTTTGCAATTTGTTTTCCGATGCTTAATACAACATGTCCATTTAAGTGTTCTAAACACATGTTTGACCGAAGATAATTCTTTATTAATTTTTATTCGCTGAAAGAGCGCTCAGCACTTGCTGTAGTAACTGGCAACGTAAAAAAAGTTGTAACACAGTTAATACATTTAGAAATAACTCATTATAATTATTATTTAGTACGCATTGCAATATGTATTGAGAGTTATTTACATCTCTTTCAGTCAAAATCAAATCCCGTAACAAACAAATTTCTTGGATTAGGTTTTCATCTACGTCTGTGTTATAGAACTTTACAAAGTTTTTGGAACATTTCTCTAATTCATATTTTTCTAAAGTTGTTATAACGGTGATTAATTTGAAATCAGAAGTACTATTTGGTATACTTTTAAACCCATCTTCTATTTGTACAATAACAGCATCAATTACAGTGTTCAAAAAATAACATAAAAATTTCTCTTCCGGTTTTTTTTTTATAACTTCGGAACACAATCTTTTCCATTTTCGAATTCGTTTTTCAGGAAAATGTTCAAATTATGTGCTAGCCTTTTGCTTCGTCGAAAAATGTGTTAAAGTTTGTTCTTAAATTTTTGATTCTTGTTTTAATTTTATTGACTAAATTGAAAGCCGAGTCAAGAACAATTGTTTCTGCTTGAAATAGTTTATTGATAGTGTTAATTTTTGAAAATATTGCAAACAATACAATTAAACATAAAATAAATTAGATTTATTGTACCTAATAAACTTTTATATTCGGATAACGCCGTATTATCGTTACTTACATCATTTAAACAGCAATAAATTCTTCTAGGGCATTACAAGTTCGTTCAAACTGTGTATACACTGCTTTCACCTAATCTATTTTGGCTTCCCAACGAGTGTTACATAATGGTTTAAGAGTAATGTTTAAATGCTTTGCAGAATTTCCCATTACAGAAAATAAGTAATATAAACGTTGTAATATCCCAAAAAGTTCTTTTATTATATATATACTGCTTGAAGCGGCATCACAAATTAATAAATTAAAGGAACGTGATAGGCAAAAAACATAAATTGCATGCGGATTTAGAGAAAGTATTCTAGATTGCACTCCTTTATGTCCCTTTCATGTTACTACCGTTGTCATATGCTTGTCCTCCACAATTCATAGTATCTAAATCAAGCTCAGTAAATCTTTTCAATTGAGTTTTTGTTAGTGCTTCTCCAGTCACATCAGTTACTTAAATAAACCCTATAAATGACTCGTTTATAGATAACCTTTTCTCTTCAGATTTTACATATCTAATAATGATTGAAGTTTGTTCCTTATGGGAAATATCAGGAGTACAATCCCTTTGAATACTAGGTACTATAAGTAGATTAAACTCTCATGATCTTGGATTATAGTTGACAGCTTTCTCCAGTTATTATAGCCACCTATAAATAGTGTAGTTTGGTCATCTTTTTCTTCTTTTGGAAAACAGCATACAACAAAAACAAAACACGGAGTCTTGCGCTTTTGAATAAATTAACAATCTGTGAAGTTGGGTTTCACCATTTGGCATTTTTTTAAGGTAGTACGTAGTGGAAAATGATCTACCTTCAGCATTTTTAGCAAAAAATCCCTTGTGTTGAACAGGTCTGCTTTAACACAAAACATTCAAAATTTATCAGTTATATTAGGTCATAAACCAGCATCCTTTATACTCTCTTGATCGTATTTGTTATTGTCATTTCCGCCATTATTTTCTGATTCGGTCATATTTGTATAAACACACAGTTCTTCAAGAAATTTTATCGTGTCAACATTTTCATTGCAAGCCTGTGTAGTTGGAGTAGAAATTTCTTCCTCAGTTGAAGTTTGAATTGTAATTTCTGAAGCCGAAGCAATTTCTTTTCTAGAATTACTTCGAAGCCAAGAAACGTGATCTGCTTGCGACTTCTTATGAAGTTTAACTTTTCTTCTTTTTTATTTTCATTTAATTTTCCTTTTTGATCCACAGAGCGATATTTCATTGGCATGGACATGAATATATCTAACAGTATTAAGTAGTTTTTAGAATGAATTATCAAATTAATATATGCTATACTATACGCTGTTACCTAGTAAGTGAGATGAGTGATTGTGTAAATCTACTTACCTTATATTAATATTTGCACACTTGCACTAGACTATAATATATGCTGTAAACTTCGTATATTTCCAAATCCGTCGACTGTCCATTTAAATTTCTTCCTTAATTCTTCTTATTCGGTCGTGTCCGGTGAAGAAGTAATGCAGTGTGCATTGCTAGGATTTCATCGTTTAATTTATCTTCGTTTTACTTTTTGTTTCAACAACTTAATATAAACAAATATGCACAGATGCACACATAAAATATATTACATTAGATGTAGAAAAAAAATAGATAGTTGATGATTTACAAGTTCAGCTGAACCCAGCCTCATCCTCGAATTCTGGGAGCCGCATGCGCCCAGAAGTCGCACCGCTCTGTCTTAACATGTCTGATTCAAATATATCCTTATTCAAAAATACCCCCCCCCCCCATTTTTTTAGGTATCACTGCGATCGTTGCCCAATAACAGTGTAAGTCGAAGCTCAGCTAGCCATGTGGAAACAAACGTATACTTTCAGTATGTGTAAACGCTATTATTGTTCAGAACACTATTTTAATTCTTGATCACGGTGGGGCCCCTCAATCGTGAGACCACGGTGCATAGCATCCTCCCCTTCCCCCCCCCCCCCCAGATGGCTGGCTCTGAAAGAAAACTGGGTAGAAAAATCGGGATTATACTCTTGACTAAATATAAAACTCACTTCCTCCAATTCAAAATAAATGATCCAGATCATATGACCTACAAAAGTCTTCCATTTCTGGGAAACCTGATTATATTTTTAGTGATACTGAGTATTAAGATAAGCATTTTGGTAACTAAACTCTGATATTTTCTGTGATGGATATGGAGATATAAATATATCTCCCCATTTCTAAATTTCCCTTAGAAGTATATTTCACACAACATTAATTTTGAATCTATTACTGTAATCACATGTTCACTACTCTTTAAAGTCATTCCAAAAAAATACTGAACTAAAGATTCTTTCATGTCATGAAGCAAAGAAGACGCATTTATACCAACAAATGCGTTACAAAATATAATAATACAAAGCATACCTTCCCTTCATGCCAGGTATAGAAATAGCAATCTATCCAATATTTTGTTTAATATATTCATCGTCTGACATTATTTCAATATGTTTCAATGCTATCTAAATAATACTCTTTATCGAGCAAAGAACATAGTATCTTCAATCAGTCTGTAGCGCGGCATAATAGAATGGAAATATGGATTCTTTTTCATCATATCATATGGAATTCGAAAATGTCCATTATCTTTACCGAATAATCGATAAGTTTCAATAATTGTGTCTATTCACTGGAATCAATTATTATAGCCATGAATGCAGCAAAACTGAACAGATTGCGATGAAATAAAGCTCAAGAGCAATTGATATAAAAAACATTTTTTTTTTCATTTTTTAACAATAATGTAATTGATTTAATCCTACACTTTATCAATTCCAAAAATTTTTGTATTCTTTTTCTTTTTATAACTTTTTTGCATATTGCAATCTTCAAAAAATTCGAACTCGAAATTTTGATACATCTCATAATTTAGACAACCAAAGTTCGAAAAATCCGTTTTTGGAATTATGTCTTTCCGTCCGTCTGTATGTGAGCACGATAATTCAAAAATGCTTTGAGAAATTGCTTTGAGGAATTTGATATATGTTTTTTCTAGATTTTTATTAAATTTCCAATGAAATCCATCCAGAGGAAGCCTATCTGTCCAATTGCCCGAATATAAGTAAACACTATAACTACGAAACGAAGAAGCTAGATGAATAAAATTTGTACACAGATTTAACATCCAAACAGTAGATATGTATCAAATTTGGAACCAAATCCGTCAAGAGGTGGCCATTTGTTGATCAGTACTGTCATAAACATGACATATGAAAATACAATAACTTAAATAAATGAAAATTGTTATGTGACCCTGTTATTAAAAAAATATAGTTCTGTCAAATTTTGGTTTTAATAGATGATAAAATAAGAAATTGTGGCGGATTGAATGAGCGAGGATAGAACCTGGGACCTTGTGGTTCGGAGCCCAGTAACATGACCACAATACAAAAGCAATTGCTCGGGTAGCGTAGCTGTTAACTGGCTTATAAGCTATTCATTACAACATCCAAAATACATATTAGGTGTTTTGGTTATTGTGTATTAACCGTATCCCATTGATTAATCAGCAAAAATATTGTCAAATATTGCACGCTAATAGGTTCTATAAAAACTGTTGCTCGCCAATAGTATGCAGTTAATAATACCCAAGTACATTTATTAGTTTTCATGCGAAAACGTTTCGGAAAAACCATTCTTGATTGTTCTCTTATTAAACATATTGTTAGTGATTTGACAGACACTAGAGTCATTTCATATTTAAAGGTAAATTAGCTTTCTCGCGTTCAATGACAAAAAAAAATAAGATAAATTATTTAGTAATATTGAATAAGAAATTTCCCACGCTTGTACAGTAATTAAGTAATCAAAATGTTAAAGAATTATTGGCTTCGCTATTTCGTGAAATTAACAAGGCAAATACCGCGAGTATTTTTGAATATTTTAACACCTCGATTAAAGGAAGAAAAAAAATGACGTTGAAAATATTGTTTGATCTACTTAGCATACTATTTTAATGATCTAAAATTATGTAAAATTCGATAAAATTAAAAATCAAAATGTACTATCTTGTAGAATTTAAATTCTGTATCGAGTAACATTTTGCTACGTAATTTATTTCTATGTATAGTTTTAAATTTGAAAAAGAAAAAATTGTCGCTCGTAAATTATTCTTTTATTTGTTATTTCAGATATCATAGTCTCATCTGAGTGAAACATTTCTTTTAAAAAGGATATTTATTACATTTATAAGCTTATAGATTTCGTAAAGCAGTTTAATTATAAAAATGGTTACAATTTTAAACTAAGTTTCAAATAATATCCCGCTTATATTTATTTTACTTTTTTCAGTCAACGAAATAAAAAAAAGAATGTCAGATTTTATTTAAGAGCAATGCAAATTAATAAAAAATTACAAATGAAATCTGCAATTCCAGCTTAATTATAATTATATTTTAATATATTTATTTGATTACATATCAATAAAATTTATTTGCATATGCATTCTTTTTTTATGAATGCATGAGAAGAATGATATCTTGGAAGATTCTAGCAACTAGTTCGTTGATTGCTAAATATTTATTAAAGCTTCTCTCTGACTATTAAGATATTCCAATTACAAGCCCACATACTTTTTTATTTACTTATATATATACTCTTGAAACTTTTATTATTACTCTTCAATTAAGCATTTGATGCAAACAAATTTTTTTAAAGCCATTTTCTATATCAGGTATATACAGTAATTTATAAATCTGTACATAGTATAGAATGAAGTCTCCTGAAAGCGTCTATATGTTGAAACCCTAAAAACTCGAGAAATACTAAACTAATTTTGGAGATATTTATACCATTTTGTAGGGCATTTATTCGGGAAGGTTTTAGTACATTAAAGTATTATCAAAACAAAAAAAAAGAAGTTCTATAATTGAGATTTTAATTATTTTCCTACTACGATTCGCGCATGCGTAAAGCAGCGGTATCTGTGCTTTGCACTTATCCGTGCGTGAACGAAAATCTCAAACTTCGCATGTGCAAATAGCAAGAGATGTGGTATTCATATACGATACATTTCTTTGTCTACGTCTGATTTTAAACAGCGATTCAAATCTCATTATCCCCAAAAGAAGGAAATTCAACTTTGGTCGGAACACATTAAATGCCAAAACGCTTCGTTTGTTGCGCGATAATGAAAATGCAGAGGAAAGAAACGTTAGGTTAGCGAATATCAGAGAAGGAATGTCCACACTTTCTTCAAAGGAGAGTTCTGCTGAGCGAAATAACCGTCTCTCTTTAAATCGCACTGCATTTGAATTACAGAGACTGAATGTATCTTGCCTGTCTGCTGACAGAAAAAGGCATTTAAATTTGAGACACAGGAGAAGAAGTGAAAGAACAAGCGTTCCTGCTATTTGGTCCGAAAAGGAGTACACCTCTCTGAATTTCGATCCATGTGTGGCTTACAGAAATGATGCCCCGGGTTTTAATAGGAACAATGTCTATAGTCTGTCCATCTTGTTCAGCCTTAAGAACAGCTGTGATATACAGTCATTTTCCCCAAAAAATATTTTACCATCATATTTTAGCGAAATGGCTGAATGTGGCGAGAACGGTAGCAATAAGGTAACGGTAGCAAAAGTGACACCGAAAAATTGCCAACTTCGCAAGCGCAAAATGACTGTATATCAAAGCTTAGTCTAGATTTAAAATGGAAAGATGAATCAAAAGGCATGTTTTGGTTACAAGAGAAAATTGAAACCATTGTAATAGGGATGACGAATATTTTGAGAGCGGTTATTGCGTAACGATTATCAAAAAGTCACAAATACCAGTGATCAATACTTTTCAAAGAGGGGTGTGATTCAAATCTTTGACATGATCTTACTGGTGATATTTCGATTAAACGCCTTGGATCATGATAGAAAGTAACAATCGATGCGATCTGTCCAATGGAAGCTCTCAAACAAGAATTCAATCATGCAATCTGTGAATGGGTTGAAAAGTGAACGGACCGGTTATTCTTAGAATTATCGTATCATTGAATCGTATATCACTGAAAGTGGAGTTATCACAGGAAAGTGTTCATAATTGTAAAGTCACCGCTCCGCTTGACTTTCCGATATTTGCATTTGGCAATTTCGATTAAAGGTCTTACATCACGATATGAAGAAACAATCGATACCATCTGTCCAATGGAAGCTCTCAAATAAGAATTCAATCATGCAATCTGTGAATGGGTTGAAAAGTGAACGGATCGGTAATTCTTAGAATTATCGTATCATTGAATCGCATATCACTGAAAGTGAAGCTATCACAGGAAAGTGTTCATAATTGTGAAGTCACCGCTCGGCTATGATAACCGCTCCACTTGACTTTCCGATATTCGCATTTGACAATGCGTTATCCCATGAAGATCATTTCTAATTGCCTGTGACATGACTCTCTAATGGCATACAATCCTTTCACTCTCCAGGCGCCATCTATTGACACAATGTGGAACTAAAGTGAACATTTTTAAGAAATTACTTCTTCTTTTTTTAATTCAACTTTTTAGAAAATGGTTTACTCCAATAAATAAATTAAATTAATAGTTTTGAAAAAATTTAAATTAAAAAGTAAGTTGAAATAAATAAATTCAATCACACGTTACTTAAAATAGTAAATTAAGTATTAATTACAATCAATAAATTTTATGTTTAATAATAATTAATAATTTTTAATTAATAATATGATTGAAATAACAGATATTTGGAACGAATATTTAAAAATAACAATAGCAAAATTATTTGTCATTCAAAAAATCGTGGATTATGCATCTCTACATTGTAACAGTATAAATATGGAACAGCATTGATATACAATCCTTTTCACCCAAAAAAGCTTATCGCCAAATTTTAGCGAAATGACTGAATGTGGCGCGAACGGCGGCAATAACATTTCCAATCTAAAGGTTCCGAGGGACGCTGCAGCAAATTAACTGAAATATAGAGAAAAAAGTTAATAAATGCAATAAAATGAAATGTATGCAAAAAAATTTAATCGAAAATAATGAAAGTAAGCAAAAGAATGTCAAGCAGGGAAAAATCAAGAGAAATGAATAGAAAAAAGTAAAAGTGAATTTTAATGTGCCCCTTGCTGTGCCTACAATGCCATGATGGCGGACAAAATCAACAAATACTTCCGCGGAGCAATTACGGTTACCATTTCCCACCATATAATTAAAACTTTTTGCTGATAAGTATTTTTTTCCCAGACTGCCCGGTGCCTAGAAGGTAGAAGGCACCGGGCAGAATTTTTTACTTAAAAAAACATCCTACGGCTTCGTTAGCAGCGGGAACGGGAACCTAGTAGCTTTGCTGGCACACTAAACATAAGGACTGTGTGGATAACAGGAACAGTACATAACCAAAAGAAAAGAAAGAACGCAGGAAGAAGAAATCAAAACATTCTCCATACAAAATTTCAAACAAGCATTCTTTTCCCAAATTCATCAACTCGTAAAAAAATATATTCCACTCACCCTTCATCCATTCTGCCGGTTCGATATCAAACCATTCTCCATACAACTTCATCAACTCGTTAATATATATATATATACATATTTCACTCACCCTTCATCCATTCTGCAGTTTCGAAATACTGTCTTCCATCCCATTTATCCGACATCCATTCTTGCACAATTCCCGACATAACAAATTATGAAAGGAACCAACCGTTAAAACACCAAGAGAATTACGAGAACTGCGAAGAATTCCATTGCAGCTGTCTTTTAAAGTGAGAATGCAGACGATTTCGTAAATTAAGAATTCAGACGATTTTTTAAAGCGCATAATGACAATTAAAAATTGCAAAAGAATAAATATTTTCTGCTCGTATTCACATTAAAAAAAAGAAAGAAAATAACTTTTAATTATAAGCTTAACTTTCTGTATTTAAAAAACTTTTATTTATAATAAAGAACAAAATTAAATTCTTTAATCGATGTTTTTTTAATATTTTTAATTTAACATTTTTCATAATATAGTTGTAATTCATGTACAATTCAACCATTGCAAAAGTAATAAACAAAACAGCATTAGGCTTGCTAGAAGAGCGTTCCGATGGGTTGTCATATTGGCGACAAACTCGGTGGCACGCTATTCTTCACTTCACCCCAGGAAAGATCGAAATACAGTAGCATACAGTAACATAAAAAAAATGGCGGTCATGTAACTCCAAACAAAGCGCCACCGAAAAATTGCCAACCTCACAAGGCGCCAAATGACTATATCAAAGCTTGGCCCTAAATATTTCTGAATATATGCTATAAAAATTGTTTCGTAGTTATTTTTGATGATTTCTAAATATTTTTTGATCTCGCATGACATTTCCATGTCATATCGGGTGGAGGCTAGACTCTTTCCTCTTAGATGTTATGACACAGGCAACGCTAGATAGCTTTTATAAATTCGACATCGAGATTTTGATGAATCTCCATTTTTAAACCACTCTCAATCCCTCAAAACTATTTTCAGAATTTCTAATGATTGCCTATCTTTGTGTAAATACAATGCAACGCTGCAAAAATGAAATTTGGTATGTGATCTTCATATGATACGCATCAAATTTTAAATAAAATATGCTAAAAGGAAATACATCTGTCACTTTGTCCTTTGCATATGGATATTTTTTTTATTAATTAATCTTAAAAGAACAACGATATATGTAAAAACTCGATTTGATTTTCAATGAATATTTCATTTTAAAGGTTTAAAAAAAAACTGGAACATTTTTACTTTATGCCATAAACAGTTTAGAAAAGTATAGTAATTCAAAAACGCTTTGAGCTAGACGGTTGGAAATTGGTATATGATCTTTACACCAAATTTGCCAATTTCTGTCAAATTCTAGGTAGAATCTGTTCACAGGAAGTCTGTCCGACTGTTCAAATATAAATCAGCACAATAGTTACAAAACGAAGCAAGACAGATAGATAAAAATCAGTACATAGATTTAACATCTATAGCGTAGACATCTGTCGAATTTTGAGCCAAATCCAACTTCGGGTTGAATGTCTGTCGGTCTGTACTTTCAGAAACATGTAAACGCGATAATTCAAAAATACAATGACTTAAATGGACCATATTTGGTATGAGAATTTGTGGCTACAAATGCAATTAAGTGCTAATTTTTTAATTCAATCGGTTGAGAAAAACGTATCTAAAA
Source organism: Argiope aurantia (assembly GCA_026543865.1). Lineage (NCBI taxonomy): Eukaryota > Metazoa > Arthropoda > Arachnida > Araneae > Araneidae > Argiope > Argiope aurantia. Next base: position 100,991 of record JAPMOR010016687.1, on the reverse strand, counting down.
CATAAATTCGATTGTTGGATACTATTAACATGTAGTGGGATTAATCGCTAAATAATTCGCCAAGGATGATTCAATAGATTCAGTAAAAATGCAAAATTTATGCCAAATGTTACTATTTCGTAATTATGTACGCCAGTGCTATGTAAGATATGCTCAGACATGACAAATTTATTACAGAGTATGTGAGAAAGTTTTGAGGTGACTACCTTTGGTTTTCTCTAAATTTATTAAATATCTTGACTATATTTTTCCATAGTTTGCAGAAATTTTACTTCTAAAAATCAAGCATTAATGCTACAAACAAAATTGTAAATTATTTTGACTTGTCAATAAATATAACACAATATATCATAACTAGAAAGAACATCTGAAGTGTAATAAAAATATAATTTATTTATCATCATCGACTCCGTCATCGCTCTTTTCATCCTGATCTGACCACAGATACACATTTGCTTCTGCCGCAGTAAGCATCACAGGTTTGGAGGCATGAAATGCAATTGAATGTACAACTTTATGACCCTTATGTTTCAGGGTGTGCTTTATAGTTCCCTATAGAGAAGAAAAATGAATTGTGAGAAGACTGCAGATATTGAAATAAAAAATAAAATTAATTTTTATTGATTTACCACAAAGGATATATTTATAACTCATACATAATGGAAAAGTTTGATTCATTTTTTTTCCTAGCACTAATGTATAATTAATGTAACAATTTGAACATATATAACTATTATAATCTCATCAATACAATATAATATACATTCATCAATGATTAATCATTTATTATTAATTAGTTGCCTTTGGAAACCAAATAGTTCACCATAGATATTGGTTATATTTAATTTCAGTTAATTTATATAGATATGACTGCATATTCAATATTACATCAAATTGTCAGACATTAAAGTAGTGTTATTTTAAATACCTAATATATGATCTGTTCATTCTATATATAAACTTTTCTTATGAAACAAAATTTTGTGATATCATAGCACAATTAAAAATGTAAAAGTCCAACTCGTCTGTCTTTTGAAGTATTGTAAATTCACTTTATATTTGTTTGCGAACTGCACAAATATTACACTGAATCTTCTTCGAAGCATATTTATGAAATTTTTATCAATAAGAAGATTATTTCTTTAAATTTTGAAATAATATAAAATTAATCTTTTGTGCAATGGTATTTTTGGAAGTTATTAAGAAAAAACAAAATTCAGTTCAATTAATTAAAATTCTAATTAATTTTTTTTCTAATCGTTCTGAGTGCATATTTCTACTCTCCAAGATATATATGTGCGTGTGCCAAATTTGGTAGGTCTAAGTTAAATAGTTGGGACGAAAAGCACATTCATCTTTTATTATTAGTAAAGACAATGATTACAGTTAGTATTAATAATAACCAATCAATAACATTAACTGTAATATATACACTGGTAATAATTTTTTATGAGGATTCTGATATAATGTACAAGAGGAAATAGTCGGAATATAATGCTGAGTGAGGGTGTCCAGAAAGCTTTCATAAACAGGCATTTTTCTAAAATTATATGTCTAATTCGGCAGCAATATAATAATAGCTACTTACGTTCATGAGATGAATTAAGCATAAAAAATATTGTTACAAACCTGCAATTCGGCTTCCCAGCATAGTTTGTTCCATTATCAGAAAGACTGTTTTAAATCGGTATTGGACGGAGTCCGGGTGTCGCGTCGGAGGTCCCAGAGCTTGGCGACAAATTTGGCGACCATTTGGCAACTTGGCAACGAATTTGGCGACTTTGGCGCCAAAATAGATTATACCCGAAACATCGAGAATTTTCCCGCTCCGTCCAGTAGGAACCGAGATACGCCTCGAACGTTCCTGATTGGTTGAGAGGCTTCTAGCCCCCCCCCCTGAGACCTATAAAAGGGTCTGCAGCTGCCAGAGCAGGGAAATCAGATTTATTGATGACTTAAAACTGATTAACGATAACTGTTTCCCAGTAGAGAGCAAACTAGAAGGTCCATACATAAAATTTTTTGTAAATAATGATGATGAGCATCGCAAACTAACAAAATTCCTCAAAGAAAATAACCTAGATTATTTCATAATAACACCCAGATCTAGCCGCCCCATCAAAATCGTTATCAGTGGTCTCCCCAACAATATTCCAACTCAAACAATTAAAGAAGCTCTAGAAAATGATTGTAATTTCAAAATTGAAAAAGTAGCCCAATTAACTCGCTTCAGAATTAAAGAACCACTTCCCCTCTTCCAAATCACACTGCCTAATATTGACATCAACAAAAGTATTTGGAATCTAAATTCCCTACTTTACTTAAAAATAAAAGTAGAAAAATTGGTTAGAAAAACAGACAGCATTCAATGCCTCAATTGCAATTACTGGAACCATAGTGCAGCATCATGTCATATGAGACCCTGATGTATAAAATGGGGCGGTGAACACCACAAAGACCAGTGCACCACGCCATCAGAAAAACCCGTCTGCATAAACTGCAGAAAAGAATATTACGCTTCCTACCGTGGGTGTGAGAAATTCCCCAAGTCCCAAAAGAACTATTAAAACTTTCACCAAAAACAGCTACGTAAACCCAAATATTTCATATGCAAAATTAACAAATAACGAACCATTTTAAGCTGAATTACCCTCGCCAGAAAAAATGACTGTTGAAGATAAAGAAAAATAATGTCCAAGCTCTAATGTATTTCCCCAAAGATAACGTCTCTGAACTCGAAGACATAAAATATGTGATCAACGAATTTAGAGCACTCTTTAACGGTTGTGACATAAGCAGCATTGCTAGACAACTCAGAAATGCCGACAACCATCTAGATAAACTGGCAATACTGATCAAAATCATGCCCATATTCAGCAAAGCTAATACTGTGTAATTTTATGATCCCTGGCCTCAACATCATGTATTGGAATGCAAATGGTCTCAAAAACAAAATGTTCAATTTCCTAACTTTTGTCGATTAGAGAGAACCTGACTTAATTCTCCTTCAAGAAACAAAACTCAAAAATAGCTATACCCCCTATTTACCAAATTACTTATTCTACAGACAGGACGGTCCTCAAAATCCCCTATGTGATGGAACTGGAATTTTTGTTAAAAGGAACATCAAACATCTTCATCAGAAATGCGGACATTCTAAAAGCTCTAAAAATCCTCCCAATCAAACAATTCATACTCAAACAAGCTCAAACTCTCTATGGCAATATCATAAATATTGACAACCCCACTCTAAGCAACTTACCAACATACGATATTAACGATGCCTCCAACAAACGCATAAATCAAGCTTTACATTATATTGTTGCACTACAAATGTTCTGTTTGATTTCTATAACTTTTACTTTCTGTGACAATACATTTGTGTAATTCTAATAATTTTTATAATTGTAATAATATTCCATTCTCTTTGATTTCTATAACTCTTACTTTCTGCGACAATAATACATTTGTGTAATTGTAATAATTTGTATAATTGTAATAATATTCCATACTCATATATTTTTCGGTCTGTAGGTTTTCATTATTTATATCAAAATTTGAATGTGCAGAAGTCAGTTTATACTAAATGTAGTAAATTATCAAAATGTGAATTAAATGTGTTGGATTCAGGCCGATTTCTTGTTATTTCTTCCAAAGAATTTAAAATTAAATTTATATGAATAGCTTCTTGATGGAATTTTAATTGCTTGATGATTGTACAGATAAAGAAATGGCATTTCTTCTTAACATAATGGTATTGAAATATTTTGCTAATATATAGAATTAATTCTTTACAGTGTATGTGTGCCTGCATGTAAACATAAATACTCATTAGTACTTCATTCGATTGCACCAAAGAAAAGATCATCATAATGTTCACCTTTTCTTTTAAAGATTAAACTTATTTGTCTTTTAATTACAGTTAAAATTTAGCATCAATTATTTTACATCAGTTCTTTGAATTGATAAATTTTCTTGTATAAATTAAAGATCTTAACTATGCAGAAATTTGTTTTTTCCATACAAATTTCTCAGGTTCCATTTTCAACATATTGCAAATTTTTGCATGATTTCTTTATTATCAGTTATTCTATTTTTAGATATATCTGATTCAATGGTTTTTCACAGCATATATTCTAAAATATACTTATTTGGCATACATATTTTTACGGATCACCACTGGGTTCGTTTGTAGTGGGTATATAGTGGTTTGTAGTGGGTATTAGCTGAATCAGTAGGCCTCAGTAGAAAACAACAACGATGGTTTTTGGCGCATCTTAGTTCTAATGGGCTGAATTGTTAAAATTCTCAAAGTTTCCAGCATTATCTATTTTGTCACCGAATTTGCCAAATGGTCGCCAAGCCCTGGGATTACTGGCTCGGCTGCAAGCAGCATCCAATACATATGATTGTAAATAGGTCTTTCCAGTGATAGAACTAACTGTGCTGGGAAGCAGCATTACAGTTTTGTAATAATATATAGATAGATAGATAGATAAAAGATATAGATATATGAATGTAGGTAGAAATAATTCTCTTTCTGAAAAAATAAAAGCATAGCCTTCTATTCACTATTTATTCACAAAAACCATTTCACCAGAAATCAGCTTTTAGAATACTTTGTCATATACATGTGTGTAATATACATATACATTTACATATAACATACATAATACATGTAATATTCATGTATGTAATATTTATGTTACATTTTAAAGTATATGCAGTAATAAAACTTATTTGATGATTGCTAAATACTCCATTTAAAAAAATTCAAACAATGTGCGATCACCACTGTCACCTTTTAAGATGTGTGAATGCATGCTTATGTTACTATCTGTCGGTTAGACCACCTACAGGCTAAGCTTCATGCATGTCATGATACAGAAACTAAAGAAGCAAATATTATCAACAAATGATTAGAATTACGTCATATTATCAGTATGAGAGAAATGAAATCTTAATGACTAAGCAGTACAGCAAATGTACATGTTTCTAAGGAAAGATAAAATATTAATTTGTATAGCAAATACACTGGGTTGCAAAAATAAAATATCAATTAGTATAACTCATAAGATACAAATACAAATGTACCCATATATACCCCATACAAATGTACCCATACTATATTTAAAATACAAATGCAGTACAAATAAAATACAAATTATTAATATGATACAGCAAATATACTAACTTATAAGCAAATGCAAAATATTTATTGGTTCAAAAAATGCATTAATTCATATGTGAAAGTAAAGCATCTATCAGTAGAGTAAATTTATAAATTCACTAGCAAAGCTAAAATATCCATATGTAAGCAAATGCACTAACTCATAAACAGATATAAAATATCTGTTGGTACAGCATCTGCATTGCTTATAAGAAAAATGTCAAATATAACAGAGAATGATATTTTCAAGACTTCAAGGAAATATACTTTAATATTGTAAAAAAATATAATAGAAAAAACAAATAAAATGAAAAGACAGCTTCATAAATATGACTTTAGCTTACTTCAATTAAATCCCAAGCATATACGCAACCATCTTCAGATCCAGACACAACAAGTGAATCTGTATTGTTTAGACAACTGTCTACTCTGTAGCTTTCATTTTTATGGCCAGTATACCTATAAAAGTAATAAAATTTAATATTTCAAAAAATAAAATATATATTACTTTTAAGGATTTTCAGTATATTTTTCACAATTATTAAATTTTAAGAATTTGTACAATTAAGAATTAATTACAACTTTCTCATGCATTTCCATACGGTAATAAGAAAAGAGTTCGTGTATAAAGCACATTAAAACAGACATAATTTTAATTTTTAAAAATATTTTATATTATCTATTTTAACACAAATCTGCACAACTGCTGTTCCTAAATAATACTGTTAACAATCAATTAGCTAGGGAAGTCAAGATTAAAGCTTCTAAAAAAATAGATACTCACTCTGAAAGGACTTCACCACCATCTTTATCAACAAGTCGCAATGTATTATCGAAGCAGCTTGCCAACATACACTGCCCGTCTTTTGTGAAAGTTACACAGTTCAGAGGACCTAAAAGAATAAGCCAAAGTTCTGTATGAAAAGTTCTGTATTTACTCATTACCATAAACTTTTATCATTCCTCAGTAATAAAATATATGTGTGCAAACAATAAACTTCTCATGAAAGAAGAGTTCATATTTTAATCCATTCATTAACCTTTCTTTATGTATGTCATTTCATCCAAATTATCATTTGTTCACCTTAAATTTCAATTAATATTTGGCATCTCTAAGAAACAATGTTATCCTTTTTGAGTCAAAGTTAGAACAGTAAAGAGAAAATGAAATGCAATTCACCACCGTATTTATATAAAAGATAATAGCAAATTTATAAATATTAGAAGAAGGGAAGGGGGGAGAGTATTTACTTAAACTCCAATTTTGAGTACAGATTGAAATTTAGCTGTAACAGAAAGGAATTCTAAACACAAATATCAAAAATTTAAGGATTCAATTTTTGTGTTCAACCTTGAAATAATCATTTATGCATGTACACACACACATACTCACAATAATCACACACATGCACTCATGATGCACACACAAAAGAAATGAATTATAAATAATTACAATCAGCAAGAAACCTTTTTTTTAATTTTTGATTGGTTTTTATATGCATTTGTCATCAAGAAAATGTACTCCTCTTAATTAAACAACCTTTTCTTTTCCTTAAAAAGTAAGTAAATTCAGAATACAATAATTTTAACATGAACATGCAAGTATAATGTTGCATTTCTTTTTTTAAAAAGTAGTAGTAGAAAAATTTCTGATAAATAATTCTGAATAATTAATATTTAAGTTAAAAAATAAATAAACAAATAATATTGAGCATGAAGGTGGAATAATTCAGAACTAATTCTCACAAATAAAAGATGCTTTATATAAAACTTTTTTCAACATATTTAATTAAGAGTATTAGTGAGACATTTATATGTAACAAGAATCCAATAACAATTAATACATAATTCCAAAACAAGATTGTAATCTAAACCTTCTTAGATATAATGTGCATTTGTCATATTTTAATGCACCTAGATAATTTAAACTACTTCATTTTACTAAAGATAAGAACATAATACAAAAATAAAATTTTAATTTTAAAATAAAAACATGCTTGATTAATCAATTTATTATAAGATAATACTTTAAAAATATACTAACTTTAAAAAATTAATCTTTTCAACTCATAGTAAAGACTTTTACAAAGCAGTCATTTTTTTAAAGGTGGCTTTTGGTTTCAATTAAAACTATAAATAGATAGCACAAATTAAAATTTACATTGTTATACATAAGGGGAAAAAAAACCTTAACAGCCAATATATATCTTAACTCAATCAGCAGACCACTAAACAGTTATTTTACTTGAATGTGGTTTGAATTTTAGAACACTAATTCAATCCAAGGATTGAATATTATTTTAATTCAAAATAATATTTATTTATATTCCAGGGAATTCAAGATCTTTTGATTCCTAGATTAATCTCTCTTTGTATTCCTTAAATAAATATATCAATGCCCAATCACATAAGCGGTGAGAAAATTCTCTGTCTGTTTCTGTTAGACAATAGCTTTGAACTAATAAATTAAATTATAACTAATTTGTGTTCCATAATTTAATTTGTATTGCATTTTTGTGACAATTTCATGATAAAATATTTAAAATTTCATTGTCATTAATATATAGATCAGTATTTTTTTTTCAATTTTAATATTTATTTTTTTAGCTTAAAGATTTTTTTTTAATCCAAGTTATTTTTTCTTAACATTGAAACAAATTTAAGGATAAATATATTTTTAAAAAACAAGCAAAATATAAAGAATCTTACATCCCAAGTCATCTTGGTACATCTGTCCCATTCGAAGATCGTACCTTCGAATACACCCATCCAAAGAAGCTGTCAATATTTCATGATCAGAAACTGAAAGAGATGTAACCGAGTCCTTGGCATCTCGAAGAATCTAAATAATTTAATACAAAATTCTAGCAAATCTTTAATAAAATTTAAATTAAGCAAAAGATATGAACAAAGATATTTAGATACTAAACTGATTCTATTGCTAGTGCATTAAATTCCGAGTAACTACTAAAAAAACTAAACTTAAAAATAAAATTTTTCAAAAATAGGCAAGGAGAACCTAGGAGAACAAGATTTCAGAGACAAAAAATGAAAATTTTACATAATATTTAAGAAATGTATTATTGTTATTAATCACTTTGTTGGTAAGACAAAGCCACCTTTTTTTTTTTTTTTTTTTTTTTTTTTTGAAGTAAAGTAAAGCATTCTTCTGAAAATGTTATTGTTTACTCATACATATAAAACCTATGACATTACTCATCATTATTTATTTGCAGTTTCGAACATTTTACTAGCCAGAATTAATTTCTACCCATCAAATTTAAACCATCATTGAAAATAAAATCAAAATTTTCAAAATTTAACATACTTAATTGTTAATTTTAATTTTGATAGATTGTAAATACCATGAATTAACAAAAATTCATATTATGTCATAGTGAAAATTAAGAGGCGCAAAGCATGTAAATCAAATTCCCAAATAAAACAATTTTTAAAAATTGGTTGGTTTTAAATTTGGTTGTCAAATTTACTAAAGTGAAATTAATGACTTTCTGTATATTTATTGAAACACTCTAATTTTAAAACAAGGCAAAATTTATTTTGCTTTTATAATATAGTTTTGTTTCATATAAAAAAAATAGAGGTTAAAACTTTGTAGAAATATTTTTAAATCCATTTTTATTAAATTTAGGGTTTTTTAAAAGCTATTTTGCTTACTCCAAATTTTTTTCTCTTTTTTTTTAATTAAATTTTATTTTAATGTTTCTCAATTATTATTAAGAATTAATAAGCATTCGTGAGAAAAAATTAGGAATGATTGCCTAAATATATTGACATATAAATATTAAAAATAAATAAATAAAATTATTTTCTAATTAAAACAGTTATTAACTATGGAAACAATAACATTCCAAAATAATTATTACTTCGCCACTTAAAAATATTTGATAGCAGTTGAGAAAAATAACTGCTTTAAAATAATTTTGCTTAAATAGTAATATTTCTGTGTCTGAATCTTTAAACCCATTTTTCTCAGTTCCTTTTTTTCCAAAATCATATTTACTGCAAAAAGTAAAACACATTTCATTCAAACTACTTGATACTTTTTATGAAAACTCAGAAATATCAACTTAATAGAATTAGCCATCAATTTTTTTAAATATTGATTAGAAAATTTTTTTACAATTAATGAAAGTAAAAAACAGAATATTTTTCAAAAAAGCCACTCAAATTTTTGAGAAAACATTCCTTCAAAATTAATTTAGATATGCAAAATTAAATGTCTAACTTTAATAAGTTCATTAAGAGGATTCTTGAAAAAATATTTAGTTAACAAATATTGAAAATTGAATGCAAAGACGCATTTGTTTAAAAAATGGTAATTATTTAAGAAAATTTTAAACTTCAATGTTTGCAATATGCAAAATACTTTTAAAATCTAAATTACAAAACATTTTATATTTAACCACAGCAAAACAAAGTACAATTTGTCGAATTTGCAAGAAAAAAAAATTGTGATGGTACTTATCGGTTTTAATGGAAACCAAAAGCATCAAGAAAAAATTTCGCCAAATTATAAAAATATATTCAAGTGCATAAATATATATATAATAAATGTATGCATAAATATAGATCAAATCATGTTCAAATCACATGTTACCAACTGAAATCGCAAAATTGGTGAACCTTTTTCTCGTCGCTTCTTGGTTGCTGTTACAACCGACAGTATCATTTGAATTCTGAGTCCCCAAATTTTGCTACCTGTATAGGTTCACGAGATTTGCTTCTACAATCCCAAGCGCAAACTGTGTTATCTACAGAAGCAGACAGAATGACAGTGGATTCTTCATTGAATTTCACTGCATTAATGTAACCTAATTTAAGGGAGTAAAAAAAAAATGACAGAATTTTATTTAGATTAGGTAATAACATGAAAACTCTACAAATTGAATTAGATTCAAGAAATCTCTGATAAGTGAAATAAAAAGTAAAGAGAATAATGTAAATTTTTGAAATATTTCTTCCTTATAATGATAAAAGTAATCACCAAGTATTAAATATTAATATAAAATTTCAATTTCAGATAAGCACAACAATTTTCAAAATATATGTGCCCAAAATATAGCAGCCTAAGTTATAAAAATCAGAGAAATCAATTACAATACTAAGAAAGATTATAAAACATTTTGGAAGCAGCCAATTTAATGAGAATGATCAATGTAGAAACAAAAAAAAAAAAAACTAATTTTACAAATAAGCATAAAATGCATATAACATATTTAATATTGTTAACATAAATTAAAAATAATTAATTTGGACACACCATTACTAAATCTATAGAAATATTTATATCCATAAAAAATCAGTTATAATAAATAATCAATAAAATAGTAAAAAATTTGTAAGGAAATATTTAATTTCTTTAGGTAGTTTCTTCAAATTTCACTAAAGAATTTTAGTAAGTATTCAAAAAAAAATGCTGATGATGAAAAAAAATATAATGGATATTATACAAATAATAGAATACTTATTAATAAATGCAGAAAGATTAACGATTCATTGGCAAAAACAAAACACAACCAAACAATTGATAAAAAAAAAACATCATTAAACAGCATAAAGAGATGTACTAGTTTTCTTCTTGCAAATTAGAAGCTGAAAGCAAGAAGAAAGCAAGTTAGTCATAAAGTTGAAATGTTAATTTGATTTTGATGCTACATTTATCAACACTTTCACCCTTAATTAATGAATACTAATAATAATAAATATACTAATAATATTTAAACATTTCAAAAAATTATATTCTGGATAAATGACTCAATAAAAAATTAACAAAACATTTTATTCTTACTTGCGTGACCTCTGAATTTTCTCACAATTTGAGCAGTGCTTACATCCCAGTAAAACACACATTTGTCCATCCCAGCAGAAGCAATATGGGAACTATCTGCAGAAGATTGAACATCCAGTACTTCATAGCCATGTCCCATATAAGTCTGAAGCAAAGTTTGTTTATAAGGATTCCAAAGTTTTACAGATTTATCTGCACCAGCTGTCATACAATAATTGCCATCAACTATAAGAGAGCAAAAAATAATAAATACAAATCATACAGAGGAAAGTCTCTATAGAATCATTGCTAAGTACTAATTCACTCCATCCTTTAAAATAATTCTCTTACTTAAGAAACTGAAAAGTGTTACCAATTTTACAGAATGAAGTTTATTTCTTTATTTATGAACTGAATTTATTAAGAATTTGATTACAAATTGGCTCTATGGAAGATGGAATAAAATTTTATATGCACTGAAAAGTTTAACAACAAATGTATATTAAGCAGAGAATGAAATAAACTTCAGTAAGTCAGTGTGCTGTGATTGGGAAATTATACAGAAATATTAATCAAAACATAAATTATCAGCTTCTTTCTACAATTATTTGATTACATACATACGATTATTAACTGAAACCAAATAATGAATAGAACTGGAGGATACTTTAGATCACATACAATTCTCGGTAATGTTGCAATCACAATGTGCAAACAATTCAAGAATAATCATCTTATCCTTTCACACTGTGGGTGAATTTATAGCACATTTAAATTATTGGACTGCTATAGGAGCTGTGAACCATACAAAAAGGATTTCATTATGATTTTATCTATTTCATCACTGGTAATATGACAGTGAGCATTGTTGTTTTCTACGGAACTGAAAACCTATGTAATTATTTAGCATTAACTTCGCCTCTTCATGCTTGAAGCACCAAAACCAAGGAGGGTATGTTGTGCAAAGGGATTGATGCACAAATGTAAGTATGATAATATTAACAATCTGTATTAAAATTCATGCTTTTTTTTGTAATGTAAGCCTTATCATTTCAATTAGATTATATTTTACATTTATAAACATGCTTTTCAATAACTATTGTTTCAATTTTCTGAAAACTACATTTACAAGAAAATGGAGAAATTAAAAGAATTCGCTAAAGATACTATTTGTAAGCAATTTAAGAGATTTTAATGTGTATACAATTTATGAATCTCTGTATAGAATCAGAAAAGTCTATCCAGAGATATTAAGAGAAAAAAGCCAAAAGAAAAATTATTTTTTTGGATTAAAATTTTGTGGCACTTGAAGTAAATATCTTTTAAAAATACACAACAGAATTTTTAAAAAACGATTGAGGAAAATAAAACGATATTAAATGTGAAAAAGTAAAAGTTGAAACAAATTTTCTATTTATTTTAAAGATTGATAAATGCATTGCAATTAAAAGATTTCACTAATGCATTGACAAAATTTTATAAATATACATTATGCCATATTCTAAAATACATTTTTTTCACTTTATCATTAGCTTTATATCAAATATAAATAACTTTATATATAAATGGTTTTCCCATCGCATGAACACTTTACCATTGAAACGAACAGCACGGACTGCTCCTTGTTTACAATATATTTGGTTTTTCTGTATAGTAGGAAAACTCATTACTTTTAAAAGACGTTTTAAAATATGATGAAAATATGTATGTCATAAAATGTGGTTTTTTTCCATGACAAAAAAAAATCCGCTTATCTCAAAGTAGCATTCAAAATTAAACCGCGTGAATGTTGTTTATTTACATTTTTGTAATACAATTACGATTTAAAGAACTGGTCTTCCGATAGTGTAAATGCTGAAAGTATCGATTAATTCATCGGTTTCATTTTATTTCTTGTAAAAAGAATCATTCCATTTTTTGGAAAAGAGATGAAAAATATCGAATATTTATTAAACAATTTAATTCAAAACCTTCAGGCAACAATAATAGAACAAATTTTCTTCTTCGTTATCCACAAAAGAGTATTGATCCTCCATTGAAAACAATCGTCCAATTATTTGTCATTTATTTCGAAATCCAAATGAAAATAGTATTAGCTTCATTTTATTTGCTCATAAAAGATGATGTTTGGTTTTAATACAGATAAAAAATAGTTCTGTTTTATATATCACTGAAAAGAGCAAACAATCTTGGTAGCCATTTTGTAATTATGGAAATGTGCCTTCCGTGTTTGAGCGTGTATAAACCAATTAGGAGCAAAATTTAATACAATAATCTTTCAGTAATCCTACAAATATTAGATAAAAAGACTTGACAATATGTATTGTGTCTCTTGCCTGAAATCACGATTCCATACAAATGCCAATTCAATAGAAGCGCAGGATTTATAGATATTTATTTTAAAAAGGGGATTTTAATATCGAAATGTACATAATTATAATGTTCCCCATCCTTTCAACTTTTGCAGATATCGTAAAATGAAACAATATAGTTCCTAGACTCGACAATTGAACCAATTTCCCCACTTTGCGTGGATATTTAACCAGTCGAATGCTATTTATTATGCAAATATATTTTTAAGTAATGCATCCTTTTATTAGAATAAGATGTTATTTAAATTTCTTTGACATGGCTAAATCAATAGTATTAATATTCTGAACCAACAAATGGTCACAGAAGGCAGCTGTTTAATTTTTACATACATTATTGTCAACAACAACAAAAAAAAACGATTAACAAATTGTTGCATTCATTTTGTACAAAAAATATAACTTGATCCGATTCTTAAAATAACACGCTGTTATAGTGCGTGCAACACAAAATTATCTTTTGGATGCCGCGGAAACTTGAAAAAGTTACAAATATTTTTGTTCAAGAGCTTCTCTTTTAAAGTAATTCGTACCTTCAATTTCTCACTGTTAATAATAAAAGCATATTGTAATGACTTGAAAATTACTATTTAAAACAATCGGATACCCATTTATTTAAATTAAACTCAGATGCAATTAATGTTGCTTGAAGTATTTCCATTTATGATATGCAGCAATTAAATTTAAGATAAAAAATTTATTCCTAATAATATAGAAATAACTTCAGATTTTGGTTGCTCATGATTAGAAAAAAAAAAATGACTTCCCTTTGAATAATTTAAAGAAGTGAGAAAATTTATAATAAAATTATCCATTTCCAAATCAAAAATTTGCTACTGAATTAAAATATTTTCAATAATGGCATAACAAGAATAACTGGCGTACGAGATTTTGCCTTCTTGCCTTGCTATCGCTACGCCAACATTCTCAAACATTTTAAACTTAATTGTATTTAAACCTGTAGAATACATTGTCTCTCGCGCATTTTTCGTGTTTGGCGTCCACGTCAAACGAAGAGATATCATAAACTGATCTTTTGGCAAAATGGTTTTAAAATTTGTAAAAGATTTATAATTCTGGTGTCAAAACCGCATAATAGATTATCAACTCATTATGTCTTCGAATTATCATATATTTACGGTTAAACAGTCTGCCTTTTGATAAAATAGACAGCAAATTTAATAATATATAAATTAGTGTATGAATCACGTTTAGATTGACATTAGCCTACGAATCCCAATGGAATTCATCCAACTTGTTGCGTTTTTGAGAAATTGCATTCACACAGAATGGACAGACGGTCACGTGGTGTGAAGATGCGACTTCTCTTTGAATCAGTATCATGTTGATTGATTTTTATATTCACATCCACAGGAATACAGATCTATCAAATTCTTCACAAATTAAAAAATTTATAATTTTGATATTACGACCACGTATTAAATTTCATTCACCATTTTTTCTCCGTCAGGATAGCATTTTCAGTCAAAACAAGACTTCTTGTTTCGTCTCAAAACTTTTTTTTTTTTTTTAGATTAAGGAAGGTTTAAAATACAGATATTCATCAAAATCTTGATGTTGAATTTTTCGATTATCAATATACTATCGCTCCGTATACTGAAATATGAAAAAAAAAGAAAAAAAAAAAAAAAAACCTACAAAATACTAATTTTTTAATTTTGAACTAAACTTATTTTCCATACACAATAATAAATTTTTATATAAATATTCCTTCTGTATGGGAAGGGGGAAAAGCCAAGATGAAGAGAAATATTTCAATACATTCATAATTTGTTATTAATAAAACAAATACATTTAAAAAGCTTTGATCATAAATTTCAGAATTATAACAATACCATACATTCGTCAGAAAGCATTTTTTCATTTTCTCTACTCTGCGATTTTAATCACATTAGTTGCACAAACCATTTAAATATTTAATATAATTTTGATTTATAAGATTTTACTTTTCTGTTCGAATTTGAAAACTAATTTTCTATTTTCAAGCAGAAATAAATTGCTTAACCACCTTATCTTTTCAACATTATTGCAAATTATAAATTAATATTTTTAAAAAAATGGGACAAAATTAATTGCATCTGACTATGTAATCAAATATTCAACATTTGTGTTATTTTTTTTAACTGCCAAGTTATACAACTTAAATTTAAGAAATGAAAATGAAAAGAAGTATGCCAATATAAATTTGAGTTTGGCAGTTAAAATTCAATTAACGTGAAAGAAACTCAGCTTATCTGCAGCTAAGTTCAAGCATTTAAAAAAAAAAAGATTTATATTTAAATTTGTAATATTTGTTCATTTCTTAACACTATGATTACGAGATACGTCACTTTGACTCATTTCGAATTTTTTAAGAAAAATTACAAAAACCGTTCGCATTTTTATTTTATTTCTTTTACCTTTATCCGTTGAAGGAGATAAATATATATTAAAGTCTATTATCTTCAAAAGTTTTGAAATATTGAAATTCTCTATGGTATACCTATCTCAACGAATGTGCGTCAATTTGAGGCAATTGTAATGTAAATAAAATTTTTAGTAAATTTAAGTTTTACCCATGCTAAAATTACAAGTAATAAATATGAATGCTCAGACTATCCTCGATCCCATTATCTCAAATGAAACAAGCCCAATAAGCAACAGTAGAAAGAATTTAAAGCAGAACATGAATTACAACAGAGAAAATGTTTTGGAAGTTCTAGTTGCTACTAGTTCGAGTATTGAAAAATAAAATACTATTTTTTGAATAGTAATATTATTGTAAAACTTAATTTTATACTATTTTGACAGTAACTCCTTCTTTCATTTTAATGTCTAGAAAAAGAAAAAAAAATTTGAAAAACATAGTATTAGTGAGAAGTGTTCTGTCACTGAAGAGTAATGCTTCAAATTGACGCGTGTTCGTAGAGCGAGGTATATAAGAAATATCCATAAACCTAGTGTTAAAGCATTTTTGATATTTCAAATGTTGTGTGCTCTAAACAACAATGGAATATTTTAATTACTCAATTATAAATTGCTTTTAATTAGATTTTGAGTTTTAATAAGGAATGCCATCTGGCAATAAATTTCAGAAAAATTATTAAAATTCAATAACATCTGTCATGATGCACCATGGCATACATTTTTCTGCAAAAATGTATGCAATTCAAACAAAAATTGACATACATCAAAAATATGCCATATATCTAATAAAGAGCAATTAACTATTATCATTGAAACAATAATATAAAGTCAAAACTAATCATTGAAATATAAGACAGTGTAGGCAGCATTATACAGCTTTTAAGTCAGTAAATATTATAATAAAGAAACTTCTTAATTTATTAAATATTTTACAATACGATTAAAATATCAATTTGCTCACATGAACATACTTCTAATAAAATTAATTTCTACTTTATTAATAGAAGTATTCCTTTAAAAAATCATTTTTAGTAAATCATTCATGTTATTCACAATTGTAGTTAAATTTAATTTGTAATAAAGTTAATTAAATTTGTTAAGTTACACATTCCAAGCCAGCAATGACACTTTTACCATACATTTCAAACAGTTAAAGGAAAAGTAAGTGACAGATTAAAAACAGCCAAACATTTTAACAAAAGTCTTTATTTTTTTCCTTTACTTGGCAAACTAACAAAACATCACAATCTCATGTATTTAATGTACACAGAAAAGATATATACAAAAATGAAGAGAGAAAAAAAGAGAAATGTTTATCATCATATTAAGTTATACAAGTTTAGGCAAATCCATTTAACTTAAAAGTTGAAAGTGTCATTACTAATGAAACATCCAATGCCAATACTTAATTTGGAATAAGGGCACATGAAAGTGGCCATTAGAGAGAGGGAGGGGGGGGGGTAGGAATTCACCACTGTGAGGGGAAAAAATTTAATTATAAATATGAATAAAACTCATTCTTGAGCAAAAACAAAACACAATTATTAATCAATAACAATTGTAATTAGAGAAACAGTTAATATTTAGAAAATACAGATACTGAATCAAATTTTTGCAGTTATTTGTAATAACCATAAATAACTAGTGCAAAATCAATTCCAACAATATTCTTATCTTTTGCATGATTTGGCAATGAATCTTTAAAAAAATTAATGCATTAAGTTTAAAGGCATATTGGCCTAGAAAACATAGAAACAAATATAATTAAAACATTCATGCTAAGTAACATAAAGTGAAGATCTGCAAAAGAAAATAAAAAATCTAATATTGAACATATTTGCACAATACAATTTACATAACAATATTTTATAAGTAATTATTTTGATTAGAAATTTAATATTTAAAAAATTAGTTAAAACTAAAACCAAGAATACACAATCACTATAATAACAAGAAATTTTTTAACACCTAATTGAATAATTTGGCACAGTAAAACCACAAGAAATTTACAATTTCTTTAGATATAAAAATTCAAATACAATCGAATAAGAATATATTATGAATAATACAATATAATGAATAATAATCAAATATAAATTTAATGCAAATAACATTCCTATAAAAAATGATATCTTCTCAATCAATATTGATATATTTGTTCATACAACAATGAAAATACAATATTCATTTTGAAAGGCACATTTTAGTTTAGAATGCACTTTGCTTTTCTTTTAAAATTATTACATTATTTACAAAACATCAGAATCAATTAACAAATGCTGAGAGAAAACATCTACACTATATGTATTTTATAAGTACAAAGAAAACAAAAACACTAAAAAAATTATTCACATTCATCATTAAAAATACAAATTCTTCTTTCTTTAACTAAAACCTTCACTGACTTTGAGCAATTGTCCATTACATTAGAACCCTGTAGTACTGACTTGAATTAAAATAACATTAAAAATATTATTAAAATCACTAAATAACTTCAGGCACAATGCATAACATTCTTCGACATTTCTAATTTATGTCATCAAATGGGGGAAAACATTCAGATAAGGGAAGGAAAAATCATTTCGGAATAAAAAAATAAATAAATGCTGATTAAATTTTCAGAATATTGAAAATGTTTTGCAAGATTCATTTAAAAATACTAAGGGAAAAAAAGTTCATACGAAATCTCGCAAACATCTATAACACAAGATATTTGCCTTTTATACAATACAAATTTTCACATATAAGAAAAGAAGGAATCCATTCACCAAGATTAATAAATATTATGCCAAAAAGTTAAAAAAAAGAAAGTAAACAAAATGAAAATTCAGATTTTATATCATCTATATCAATAATTTAAGTCTTAGTGAAAGAGAGGAAAATAGGATATTGGAATTCAACCTTATAAAATAAAGTTTTCATTGTAATTTTTTATTTTATAAAAAAACATTGATATTAAGACATACTGAAGTTTTAATTTATAACTTTGAAAATTAGTAATATTCTCACAAAAACATTTATTAAGGAATATATTTTATGCAATTTCTTTTTGCATATAAAAAAAGTAAAATTTTAAAAATTGATTTATAAAAGTGTTATGATCACAGATCATACAAATATAGGGAGTGCACAAACTTCATTACATCACAACACAAAAAAACATACAAATATACAAAGCTCTACAAAATCCTTTAAACATTCTTAATAAAGGGGGGAAAAATCAACTACAATATACATAATCTGGTATTTACAAAATAAGAAATTTCTATGTGGCACTTTTTTCCCCATTTCTAAAAAACAATATAAAAATTCAACATGAAGCCTTCTGAAGGCACCAAATCACTTTAAAATGATTAGCTCCAGACTTCATGATGACGTTGACTTGCTAAATTTATGTAAATTTTACTTCATACAACTTCTGATTATTGTAAGGCACTTGAATTTGGCAACTAACCATAAAATTATATACATATCAAACAACAGTTATCATTTATCAGCTGGGACAAAAATTGAAGTTTGGAAATAAATGGCAGTGCAAGGATAAAAACCTGAAAAAGAAAAAAAAAATTAATAAAAGATCTAATAAAATTAATGCATATTTATTTTTTGATACTGGTTTACATATATTTGAAATCAAAGATTTCTAATGTTTGATTTGTAACAAATAAATTAATACATATTTCATTTCTTTAAATTTTGGATAGCATTAAAAACTGCAAATTTATTTTGAAAATTGATTGAAGATCCTAATACAAGCTCTACATTCCAAAATGCTCTTTAAAAAAATTATAAAGGAAATAATAAATTAATATTTCTTCATTTCATTTTTTTATGATCTAAGATTCTATAATTAGATGAAAATATACCATGAACAAATTTTTAAATCATATATAATAAAATAAAATAATATTGTTAAGACTGAAAATGTCTGTTCACTCCCCTAAATAAAGTTCAAGATAAGTCATTGAAGAATATGAGAGGAGTAATGATACACATATTATAAAGATATCATAAGTAAACAGAATTACATATGCTTATTATTAATTTTGTCCATGCAAAAATATTTAAATTCCAATAATATTTTTTAAAAACATAAATTACAATTTATGACTTCCTACAGTAATGAAAGATATTAGTCAAAACTATTGAATTTAGAATTTTAGAATGGATCAAATTGCTAATTTACAACTACTAAAAAAAAATATATTATTCGCGTTTAATTCCAATAATGGGATGATTCTGGAATACAAATATTCCATTTTGTGCTAATTTAAGAAAGATATCAAAATTTCTCATTCCTGAATTATATATAATTATTGACAACACATCATATACATTCTCATCAATTATTTTCAAAAGTGTTTCATTTATTATTCAGAGTTCTACCTTTTTTTTTCAATTAACATTGACTATTAACATAATTACATACAGTATGAAACATTTAAATAATTTATTAAAAAACTGCATCATTTTTTTTTTCTGGGCCAGAGAAAAATGTTGCAATAAAATCAATTTATTATATTTTAAAATGATATAAGACCAAATTCTATGAAAATAAATTTGAATAGTGATCCAATGATACCGAATTCTACAGCGTACATACCTTGTTGGATCAGCTTTTTCATCAAATCCATCTATATGTAAAACATTCATTTCATGACCAAATCTCGAATAACTGAATGAAACCTTAAGAATAAAAATATAACTCAGTGAAAATGGGAAAATGATTTATTTTAAAGTATACTCATAGAAAAATTTTAAAGATTTTAAAATTATTATTATTATTTTGTATTGCGAATTCATAAAATTAAATTAAGCAAGCAAGTTAACAATTATATCTAGCAAAAGCACCAATAATTTTAATTTCACTTAATTATATAATTTACTTAAACATTTGTGCTTTTATTTATTCACTCATATTATTATTATTCTGCTTTTATCTGTTCTTGCACAGAATATCTGCATGATAAGGATGACTATTTGGAACAAACATATACACTTCATATATGATAATATAAACTATTCAAAATAATAATAAAAAATGTATGTGTAGATTTTAGAATCATATTAGCTAAAATTTCTCTATGCACACAAAAATTACTTAATTTCTTTTCTTTTTTTTTTTTTTTTGAAATTCAAAAATTTATATATATTTGCACACATATAAGAAATAAATGTCACTATCAATTAGGAAAATAAGAAAGGTAATTATATACAACTATGTTAAAAAATCATTATATGCTATATTTTAAGGTGGAACAATAACAAAAGTATTGAACATTCTCTAACTTGCCTAAGCCTATCAGTACCATTTCCAACTGGTCTCGTATGAATCATTTCATTCAAAATTTAATTTATAATCTATTCTCACCTTCATATAGATTGTAAGAAATGTGAATTATTTACAGTAAACTCTTTTTATGAGGAAAAATTAATTTAGATGAAAATTAATATAGCAACAAGTTATGCTTTAAAGAGAGGTACTAACAATTGCTGCCATCGCAAAAGAGAAATTAACTTCTTTTTTGCCATCACA
Source organism: Argiope aurantia (assembly GCA_026543865.1). Classification (NCBI taxonomy): domain Eukaryota; kingdom Metazoa; phylum Arthropoda; class Arachnida; order Araneae; family Araneidae; genus Argiope; species Argiope aurantia. Next base: position 79,698 of record JAPMOR010016687.1, on the reverse strand, counting down.
TAACATTTCCATTTCATTATATTATATTATATATGAGAGAGAGAGAGAGAGAGAGAAATTATTATAATGCCAAGTTATAGATATAGCAATCAAGAAAATACTCTTTGGTAAAATTAAATTCATTTATTAAAATTCTGATCTTTAAAAACCTTGTAAATATAAACCTACAAATTAACCCTTCATGTAGAACTCTTATGTTGCTCAGAAACAACATGTTTCCATTGATTCTTTGAGAAATATACAACACTATATACTTTACATAGATATCGCAAGCATGCCTTTATATATAGATTTCTAGGTAATAATTATAAGAAATTAAATAAAAATTTCTCAGAATATGTAAAAATATTATACATATTCTATTTACTTAGGCTATGCATTTTTTTTATCTGTATCATAAATCACTCAAAAACAGCATAAGACATTGTTTCTTAACATATAGAGGATTCAAATTGCTTACAATATTATATATATATTTGAAAATAATTTGGCAAAGAAAGTAATAAAATTATATATAATTATTTGCAAATGAAATAAAAGTTTTTTTAAAATCAAATTCTTAAACAGACAACAAATCTAACTGAAAAAAATAATCAAAGATTGCTTTAAAAAACATATTTATTTACTTGTTCTGAAAAGCTGTCTTGTTTTAAAAATTTCATTGGTTCAAAATGAGAGTGAAACAAATCAATGACTGTTAGTTTCTTTTGTAAAATGTGCTCTGAAATAAAAATAATGAAAAATTAATATTCAAAATAATGCATTTTTTTAAATAATGAGAAAGTTATAATAATAAATAATAAAAGTTCATTGAATTTAATTTTTTTAAAAATACCTATTATATATCCCATTGTGACATCATCCGGCAATCGTATTTTTTCTCCAATGCTAATGAATTTTCCACCACTAAAAAATAAAAAAGCATTATATGGCAAATGAATAAAATGGGAATGTCCAAATAACAGTTACAGACATGCTTATTATTATTTTTTTCCCTTCATTCCATTGCAATTATCAATTCAAAAAGTACAAGTTCATAAAAAGCAAAAAATTGCACTATCTTTTAGTATTAAACTTTCCCTTACATTTTATTGTAGATGCATATATATTTTTAACTTTTATCCTACAAATATCATGATACCAGATGCATTTTTTTTAATAGAATATACATTTTTGAAATTGTTGAATTATAAGAACCATACACGTACTTAATTTTTTATGTTTAATTCTCCCTCTCTTCCTAAAAACTTTACTTCCCTAACAAAAATATTTTATCAAGTTTATGTAATTTTTAATCAATGCTGCATATATATTTCTGCCACAGAAAATGTAGAATTACATATGAAATTCTTAGCTATTGCAGCACATTTAGCAATCTCAATAGAAATAAAATTTGAAAAATGAAACAACTTAACTAATAATAACATCTAAACATGTACAGTTTCAAAAATATAATTGCCATTCTGAAAATTTCTAAAATTTGTAAGTATCTCAGTGATGAAAGGGAGGTAAAATCAAAAACCTGAAAATTCCTTCTAAGTTTAATACAATATTTAACTTTCCAAAACTGATCATACATTAACCACATAATGTTTCTTTCCAAATAGTTCTTGTTAAGACAATTCCCACTAAATGTATTAAATAATAAATCATGTAGGATACACTTTTATACTATACAAGATTTATCAAAACTCTTTTAGAAATTTTAAAATTAAAATCAATAAATTGATTTAAAAGCAAATAATTTGTTCCAGAATTCTTTCTATAATGAACCCTGCCCCTCCCAAGACTGATAAAATATGTGATAAACTATTTTGTGCATAGATAAAGAGCACTATGGTCAAAAGCTAAAAAACAAAAAGGGGGCGGTGAAAGAATAAAGCCACTATAGATGACATTGTTTGCTTACATGTTTTACTTACATTCAGATTGATAGATACTAGTTTTCTAGATACTAAATTTTCAGATTGAACATGAATTTATAAATTATCCAATTTTTTTCACAACCAATGACTGTTTTATTTCACAACGAAGGTTGATTCTTAGGTTGAATTGAAGTACAATTTTGGATGCAGAAAAAATTACATAAAATTTTAATAAGAAGAATTTTAATGAAGGCTCTACTTTTCTATATCAATAAATGATTTTATGGTAAATTTTAAAATGTATCAGGACTTTCATTACACTATGTATATAGATGAAAAAAAAAATTAAGAATTATATATTTAAAAAACTAAGTAGTAAAAATTTATATATATATATATTTCTAAAATGAAAAAATGTACAGCACATTATTGAGTATCCAGTCTAATGGTACAGAAGGGCAGGCCAGATAACAAAAAAAAAAAAAAAAAAAAAAACCTCAAATATGCTATTCTATGAACACATTTCTTTGTCCACCAATACCAGAAGTTTTTATATTAAAACTCACTATTATAATACATATTTTTCACTTCTAAGTACTAAGTCTTCCATTTATTTCAAATCTTGTAAAATGTGGACACGGAAGCGGCCCGGAATCATAGAAGCTATTGTCTGTAACGTGTTGAGTTAAAATAGAAAGTTCTGTGCTGATAGTTCATATAAGTTTATATACTGCACTGCACATTTCAAGAGTTTATTGGAGAAAAAGTAAGTTAAAAGATATAAACTGTTCACATTTTAACATAAATTCTTCAATGCCTAACTTAAATACAGGAAACATAAACAAAATATTAATGTAATTTGTAGGCCTAATTCTTAAGAAAATTGACTGAAGCAGATTTTAATATTCACTGATAAATAATTACACAAATGAAAACCTAAAGATAAGAGTCAAAACTTACAATTTTTAGTTTGCTGTTTGGCAATGTTGCCAATGCAACACTTTGTCTTCCTCATTTAATTATGATAAAAGAAAACTAGGCTGGATAATACGGAAGTCAGATACTCAGGAGTGCACTGTACTCTTAGATTAGTGATAAAAATAAGCAGTACCATAAAGTTAAGAATTTATACTATGCAAATCAATTGCCTCAATACATATATTTTTAGAAAGCAGATAAAAGAAACTATAAAATCTAAAATAATATATCAGTTATTTTCATTTAAAATATATTTAAAACTATACCTAGCAATTGGTAACATTTTCAGAGCTAAAGCACGGCTTATACAAAATCCAGCTCCTCCAGTAGCAAACCAGAAGGATATATTTTGCTATTAAAAGAAAGTTTCAAACATTTAATAAAATTACCCGATATACAATACAGATTTCTAGTGTAACACACACATTTAAATCTCAGTACATACTTGTTTATCATATCGACTAATTATTTCAAGTGGTGACCTTATACTTGGTTTCCCTAGATACCAATCTTCTTGTGGATTATATGTTTGTAGAAGTTTTACAAGTCGTGGCACATTTACATAATTATCATCATCAAAATGGCAAAACCATCTAAAAAGATAAGAAAATTTGAGACTTTAAGCATTTGGAGTACGCTTTGCTAATCAAGGTAAAAGATTAAAACTATACATACTTTTTAGAGCTCTCTAAAAAGGTATCAAATTCAACAGACATCTTACAACATAAAGCTTTTCTGAAATTTAAAAAATAATAATTAAATACCTAATTAATTCATGGGATTATTGATAAAATTGCAAAAGATAACAATTAAAATTATTAATTTTTATCCAAAAGTGAGCATGATAAGTAGGTGACCAAAATTTTAAATCAAAAAAATTGATTAACAGCTGTAAAAAACAGCAAATTAACGTTAAAGATTTCACTACCAATATTCAACTCAAAGTCAACATGCATAAGTAGTGAAAATCAACCACAAAAATGAAAAAATAGCCAATTTCTATGGATTTCAAAGTTACAGCCATATGCATAACTATCTTGACAAAATGCATTTTAATTTGATATACAATTATATATAAGGGCTTCTTAATCTTAAAACTTTATAAAAATAACTGAAAGGAAACTCAAGTGAAAAAATATTCAACAAAGCTTAATACAATAAAAATGATTCTTGAAAAAATGAATCAGAATTATTCTTTTCTGGTTGTTTCTTCCCAATGAAATTTTTGAAAAAAAAATGGGGGAAAAGTACATAAATTTAAGTTTTTTATACTGTTAAGTATATGCAAATCATGAAACTTAATATTACCATCTTTTTTTTAAGTGCATAGATTTAATTACTGATTAAATTCTAATATAAAACTTAAAATACATTATTAACAACACAACATCGTTTCTTTTCTAATGCTTTCAAATTCTATGGTAATAATAAGAAAACTGCACTTTTTACTCATAAAAAAAAATTCTAGAAGTGTATACACTAGTAGGGGGGGGGCTTAAAAACCGATAATAGCACATCAACCTAATCTACAATGTCATTTTATTGTGCATCTGTCACTGGTGATGATATTTTAACAAACTCGTACAATATACCAAAAATTTTAATATTTTGTCTGAAAATAAATTAAAAGCTAGTCAATTATTGATAAGAAAAATAGTTCAGGAAAACATAACTATTTTTTACCTACATAACAGGTTTTTAAAATTTAAAATAACATCTTTCAAAAAAAAATTAAAGCTAATATTTACCTATTATGCGATGAAGAACAGTTTGTATTGATAAAATGGCCTCCTGAAAAATCAAGAATACATTAATTCAAATAGTTTTCGATTATCATTTAATAATATTTGTATAAAAGCAAAATAATGTTTTTAAATAACATTTAATTGCATGTATTTTTTAAATGATAAAATAAATGCTTTTATGTACCAGTTATATAACAGAGAATAAATATAAAGTATTTCTATCCTTAAATATTTATTAATAAATATATATTAATGAACCACAAAATAAAAATAATAACAGGAAAGTAATGTATAAATCAAGAAGAGAAAATAGGATAAAATATAAAGCAGTGAAGAAATAAATTTAAATAGCACCAAAATATTTTAATGAATAAAATATCTGGATATTTCTAACTAGAAACATTCTTGGTAGAAAGAAGAAAAAAAATACCCTACTGATATTTGCTTCTATAAATCAATTTATTCCCCAGTTAAAATCATGGCATTCCAAAGCAATTTTATACTTCCTGGACTTACACTTAAGACATCACTGCCAACTCTTTTTTGTGATCAATTGGTTAGCACTTCCTGTTCAGAACAGTTTATGTCACAATGATTTATTTATTGAATGATTTGAGTTTCCTCTTTTGACAGCACTCATTTTTCATTTCATTTATTACTCACATTCTTCTGTTATCAAAATTGTTGTTAAGTAAAAACAATTTTGGTTAAAAAAAAATGAGAATTTTTACAATAATGAAGTCAAAAATATAGGAAATATTATATAAACTTTAAATAAGATCTAAAAATAGAAAATATTCTTTTCAAGAAGTTTTATGTAATATGCAATAACAGATGTAGTGATTCATCAAATAAGTGAAAGAAAATACAGAGTCTCGTAACTCATAAATATGCACATCTTTCGCGATTAATTATAACAAAGAAGTTTTTAATTTCTTATAACAATTTTTATAAACCATTAAAAGCATACTGTCTAATAAAGGTATTATCCTAGAGAACGTCTTGCATGGCACTGATGTATAATTGTTACGAAATATTAACCTTAGGCGTGAATTTAGCATTTTTTACTAAATCTATCGTAACGTCCTTGGTGAGTTATTTGATGATTCACTGAAGGCATGCGGTTAATAATATCCGAAAATCGAATTTGAGTTTAAGATGCGTTTTTCCCAACCGACTGAAACAAAAATTTGGCACAAAACTGCACTTATAGTCACAAAATCTCATACCAAATTTGATATATTTCAGTTATTGAGAATTTGAGTTATCACGTGTACATGCTTCTAAAAGTACAGACCGACAGACGATCAATCCCTAGTTGCATTTGGCTCAAAACTAGATAATTGTCTAGATTATAGATGTTAATTTTGTATACCGAATTTTATCCATCTACTTATCTTCATTTTTGTATTTATCATGTTAAATTATATTCGAACAACCGGACAGACAGACTTCCTCTGAGCGGATTTTTTTTACATAACTTTATAAAAATCTGCAAATTTGGTGCAAAGAACCGTATGCCAAATTTCATCCGTCTAGATCAAGGTGTTTTAGAGTAATCTTTGTTACAGACAGACAGACATTTTCCAAAAATGGGTTTTTCGAACTCAGGGGTTCTAAAAAGTGGAGAATGTCAAAATTTCGAGTTCGAATTTTTTCACGATTACTATACTATCTATACTAAGTATACGAGAATGTAAAAAGAAAGAAATGGATGTGGAAATCAACTTTGATGGAATAGCTTTTTTTATTATTATTTCTTGCATTTTTCTTATTCTTCTAAGTTTTAGGTATAATCTAATATTAAATTATATTAAAAAAAACTTTTTTTTGAATGAACAGCCTGAAATAAAAAATATAATGCATGCAGAAACAATAGATGGAAAAATAATTTCAGCTTACTTGTTCTCGATGACAAAACAGGATCATCAGCGTCACTGAAGAAATAAGTCTAAAGAAATAGAAAAAAAAAGTAACTTAGAATTAAAAATTTAGAATCAAACAAAAAAAAATTAATTTTACGAATAAAATAGAATAGGTCAAAGTATACAAAAAGCAGAAACAATTTCAAACTAATCACGTAATTAATCATTATTTGAAATAGTCTTCACTTAATCTGGACATGTTCCTGGCGGTTCAAGCAGCATTTTCTATGACAAATATACTGTGATGACCCAAAATGATCTTTTAATATGCACTTATTAACTGCCAGCAAATGAAGAAGCAATAAATAAACATCCCAAAAGAATTTAATTGGAATTATATCTAGCCTCAACCTCAAATTCATCCACATCCAAAGGAAAAATTGTTCCAAGAAAAATCTTAATTTCAGAGAATTTGAAAATCAACTCAAATATCAGCAGTAAAAAGTTGTATAGCTCGCGTGAAACATTATTTATTTGTATGAACAGAGCATTTTTGTTAGTAAAAATTTCGTCGTTAATACTAATAAAAGAGATCGAGTATTTGCTGAAGCTTCACAGATAATTTCGTCTACAGATTCGGTAGACTACAGTTTGAAAGGTAAAGTGTGTACATTGGTGCAATTTTTTTTTCCTTGAAATTTTTATAACATTTTTGATTACTTAAAAATGAACGGAGGGATTTTTTCCCCAATTTTAGAAAATATTAGCGCAATAAATTACTTTCTATCATCTCATTTTGAAACTTAAAAGAAATGACTTTTTAAATATTATTAATTTAGCAATTATGTATTCATTCCCCCACCTCCCTCCATTTTGAAAATTTTCTTTGTTAGAATTTTTTATTATTGTAATAAAATTTAAGTAGTTTTTATTTTTCTGTCAAATATTTAACCTCGTGATTCTCTTGACAGCTGAAGAAATGTTTTAATCATTAACTTGCAGAGTTTACATGAAGAATATGAAAATGAATTTAACTGTACCAAGAAAGTCAACGTATAATTAAAGGGCAGATTATCTAGTGAATTACTTTTTCCACGGCAAAATGATGTCAAGGGATTTTACTCTTTTAGGAAGGTTCGTGATTACACAAATTTCAGTCTATAATAACTAGACATTTAAAAATATTTCGTAGGAGGAATCATGGACATTTAACAATTTCTTATTAACTAAAAACCGCCTTCATATATTGTTTCAATCAAAATAAAATTTTAAAAAAGTCATTTAACACTAGTCTAAGCGAACCAGCTAGTCGCAAAAGGCGGCTAACCAAAAATTAAAAATATTAAAATCCTGTACATGACTAGTCAACAAAGGAAGAGCAAAATAAAAGTATGCGCTTATGAATGCGAGGATGTTATTTAGTATGAATGCGGAGTGGAGTATATCAGATGCATTAGACTTCTAGGGAATCTAACACAAAAATTTATGTAATAACGATTATAATCATATGCTTTAATGCATAAATTACATAATTGTCATCCTCAAAAAATCTATTCTTTTGATAAAATTCTTTTATCATCATGTATTCAATTTCAAGATTATATGGGGTTTTTTTATATGTTTTGTGGGGTGGGGGGATGTTTCCATATATGAGCCTTCAATCTGATATAACTAGTTTTCACTAATTTGATATAGCATTCTAACTGAAAGTAAAGAAACAAACAAGAACAGAAAAAAAAATAAGATGGGTGCAAGAATAATTAACATAAGAAAAAACTATAAAGCGATTATTCGAAACGTATGTCTATGCGCCAATTCCGTTAAAAATTGGTAACAAAATTATTAATGACCTAAGTGGGGAATTCCTGCGCTGCAACATATTAAGAGAGACGGAAAAAAAAATTATATCACATAAATAATTGATCATTTTCATGAATTTCTCCATTTTTTACATTCGTAATGAATACTTCCTTTGCTCTCATTCTCGGACGGTCAAATCAATTCTCAAGCTCTAAGCCAGCATTTTTTTTTTCTTCCATCCCTCATTTCGACAGCTATTATCAAAGGGGTCAGTGCTATTACCTAATCCCTCGTCAATTCTCCCTATTGAAAGATGATTCTTTCTTCATCATCGTCATCCAAAGAAAATGGAAGGAGGGGGGGGGGCACAGAAAAAAAAAGAAATGAAACGAAGAAAGAAATCAGTAAAGGAAAATGCAGGGAAAAAATAATGACAGCTTTCGTACAGGGTTAACTTGACACAGAACGACTCCCATGCCTGTCAAAACACAGTACAGTTGTTGAAGATGTCAAGAAATTTTTTCCCCCTTCTCTTTTATTTTAAAGTGATTCAGTTTAATGTTACATTTGCAGCGATGGAAAGGAATACGTTATTTGGTTTAACTCAATCCAAGAGACAAACGCAAACATAACCTATAAACGAGAAAAAAATCGAATGACACATCCAAACTACTTTGTATCACATGACAAATGCGATTTTCGTTCAAAAAAAATCATATATAAAACTACAAAGAAAGGGAAGATTAGAAAAATCTATCGTCCAATAAAAAAAATCTTAAGATTTTTTTGAAACAAATGTACTAGAATACTGAGCCTCAGACGAAACTAAAAACGACAGTAGCATTCTTTCGCAAACAGGAACAGATAAATACTTTAGATATAATTACGAAGGAATTACGTAACGAAATTTTTTTAAATTAAAATGTCTTCAATGATTTCTCGAAATTTCCCCTGAACATAATGTTAAAATATCGCCAATAATTCACATTTGACTGCTTAAGATGCCAAAAGTTTAAAAAAGTCATCCCTGAAATATTTTTTACTAGCAAATACATCCGCACTTTGTATCCCAATGGCGTAAAATTCTTGATTTATTTGAGAACTTTACTGTTGGATAATCTATTAAATATAAAAATCAATTTAAAAAATCCCACCGTCTTTTGTTTAAAAAAAGAAAACAAAACTGCCCAAAACTTTCTCGCATACTCTCTAATAAAGGTGTTATCTCAGTGACCGCCATAATTGGCAATAGTTACGAAATAAGAATCTTTGGCGAGAATGTAATCTTTTTACTGAATCTATCGTGTAAGCTTAGGTAAGCTTCTTATTTTATTTATTTACTAGCCGCCTTTGGCGACCAGCCGGTTCGCCAATATTACCGCTCGCTACAATTTTCAATTAAATATTTTAAGTAACTGGTCTCTTAATAGATTCTCAAACAAAACAATTTTAATCTTCAAATTTTGATAGTCATACCAAACTTATACTGTTGTTTAGATCATTTCGTTCAATTTACTCTATATATTTTGCTAATTTGTTGTCATTTCCGGTAAAACGTCAACTTTAATTTAAAGTGAAAATGATGAAATTGCAATTAATATAAAGATATTTTTTAATAAAACCAAGCGTTTTATTTTATTTATCATCTTTATTGCTATTTATTTATTACTATTATTATTGAATATGAGAATTGCAAACAGAATATCTCGGTATTTAAGTCTTATGTGAACTACAAAATATTTTTGATAATTTATGTAATATCTCAAAGAATAATGCAACAAAAATTTCTCAGATTTAGCATAAAATTCAGTTTTTAGTTTTGCTTTCAAAAGGATTGAAATGAAATCAATAATAATATTTTGTTCCAGCCTATAAATATATTTCAAAAATTATGAAATCGAAATTTAATGCAGTAAGGTATCATATTCTGAGAAATATTCTGGACACACCAAATTTTAAATAAATGAATGAATGTTTCTATTTTCCACGATCAACTAAGACTTATTTATGAAGTTTCGAATGTTAAAAATCTAGAAAAACTCAACATTTTCATAATCTTAGGCCAATTATTCTTAGAAACCTGCGCGCTGATTGGCGTATTTTTTTTTTGAAACGATCGATGGAAAATCTAAAATTATCCTTTTTTTTTTATTGAATAGTGATATTCAAATTTTCATAAATCAGTCAGTTTAAGTGATTGATTTAGTTGAATGGAAATTAACTCTTTTTATTTAAAATATTAGTGTTTCAAGAGCATTTTGTTATTCGTGATTTCGACAGCAGAAGCTTTATGTAAAATCAAAAATTCGTTATTTATTAGAGCATTTATTGAATTAAGTTACATAAAATATAATCATTTTTCTATTTAAACCATTTTAGTAAATCTGTTGTGTTCATGCGTCAACAAAAATAGAATGCAGACAAACTTATTATGAAACTAAATCTTATTACATTATAGATAATATTATCAAATTTACATCAACTTATTTTCATTCAAAATTCTAGCATCGTTTTTAAACAACAAATTAAAAGTTCCAAAAATATCACTGTTGCCAATCTGAATTTCACAACTATTTACAAAATAAAATTTATAATTATTAAAATAATCGTTTGCTACTTTTAAATAAAATATTTACGATTTATGTCGCAACAGATCTTTATCTTACTAAAGGTTTACAAATTAGCTGTGTGGCCATGATTTGAATGGATATCTTGTTCATATTAAACAAAACTTGCCTTAAAATAAAACTTATTTATTGGATTAATAATATATAGAGTGTAAAAGATCATAAAAGAATTTTTCTTGAATTTATTTTTTAGAAAAAATAATATTTCATATTTGTTTCATTTCCTACAGACACGTGACAAAAATTATATTTTTGCAGATTTCATTTCCAAAAAGATTTAATTTATTTTCAGTTAGAGCTTTAATCAATGTGAGGGCAACACTTTGAAAAAAGCTATTTTTTTCTCCTGAATGCGAAACGTGCTTAATCCTCATTTTTATTTTTGACGAAAAAAATTATTGAAAAACATAGTTAAAATATTTATTTAAAAATTCATTAAAAATAGAAATTTAATTTTAAGATTAAAACAGTAGTATCATTTAAAAGATAAATTTTTTATCTTTAACTTCATGTAAATATCTTTTTTGTGCTGTAATATTTTCGGCAGTTATAGCAGAAACACGTCAAAATTTCGCTTAATTTTTAACTAAATACAATTCTAGTTAAAAATTCGAAAAAATAACCCCCAGGTGCACATTCCCGGCCTCCAAGGTATACACGTGCCAAATTTGGTAGCTGTAGGTTGAATGGTCTGGCCTGTAGAGCGCCAACACACACACACACACACACACACACACACATTGAGCTTTATTATAAGTATAGATTTATTGTAATTAATTCTTGGCATGCAGTTATTAGCATCCGAAAATCGAAATTGTGTCCAAGAAGCGTTTTCCCTCAACCAATTGAAACACTCATTCGATACACAACTACGCTTTAATCAAAAAATGACTTAACAAATTTGATATATTTAAGTCATTGTATCTTTGAGTTATCGCGTTTACATGTTTCTAAAAGTACAGACAGACAGATGGTCAACTTCTAGTTGGATTTGGCTCAAAATCTGATCGGTGTCTACATTACAGATGTTAATACTGTGTAATGAATATTATCCATATAGTTTTCTTCATTTTGTAGTCATCGTGTTAACTGATATTTGAAAAGCTGGAGAGACAGACTTCCTCGGAACGGATTTTGCTCACAAAATTTAACAGAAAACCACTAATTTTGTATAAAGACCGCATACCAAATTTCATTCGTATAGCTGAATGCCTTTTTAAGTTATCTGTCACGGACTTTTAATGATGAATATATTAATAATTTTTTATTACGAACAGAAATGCATAGCAATATAACGAACGAGTGATGGCATGGTGATCCAAAAAGAATCGCAGCGTAATTCTTTGGGGTTGATGAGAGGAGCGAATAGGGGGTGTAACCTTCTAGTTACATTTATTTAACTTATTTAGTTTTTGAGATACTGTTTTGACGTTTTTGTATTAATGGCAATTCACAATCAATTCTTTGTCAGAGCCAGCGCAAAATATGATGCACATGTACAATTCCAGTGATAAACTATACACCATATCTAATCTATTTATCATGATGGTTGTTTTAATTAGCATCTTTACTTGCATACGGTTGGATTAAAAGATAAAGTCTTCCAGGAATGGATTTTGTTCAAAATTTAACAAAAATCGACCATTTTAGTTTAAAAATCACGTACCAAACTCCATTCTTTTAGCTCATTCTATCATGAAATTTTAATCCCCCCCCCCCTTTTTTATTTTCTTTCTAAAAAAATAAGTGTGTGTTTTGAATATCTGCATATAATTTTAAAAAATTGTTAAAATAAAGTTCTAAATTATTTTTATTCTTGAAGTTAAAAAAAAATTTTAACGTGCCAAATGACTACATTATGAATTAAACAATATCCCAGTCACACAAATCATATTATAACAACTCTAGTCCTTTTATCGATATATTTTTTTACAATGTAAAAAAATATTTTGATAATGTTTGTAATGGTAGAAGTATTCATACAACCATTCATTCTTCTTGGTATTCTTCCAAGTTTCCAGTTTATATCTATCTATTTCTAGCACTGTTATTGAAATATGCAGGTCTTTTCTACAAATGTTTATCAGAAAACATTTAAAAAAAGATTTCCAAACGCTCACTGATGCCCTTTGGAAAACTGAAGCTTATAAATGGTAATAAAAACATGTAGCCAAATGGCTACACGATTCACTGTAGGGATAAATCATGGTGATTAGACAGATATGGGACTGATGTTTAAGGTTTCAAAATGGTCTAAAGCAGTGATCAAACTCTCGAAGTCTAAATTTCTGACGATCATAAACATGTAAGGAAGGAACAATCAACTAAAAATATACGAGACAAAAAGCTGCCTATTACATTCAGATTTTAATAACGATTTCAAACAGCAAAGATTTAAAGAAGCTTCAAAAACGCACATAACACAATTCAAATTTATAGTGGAAAAGGTTCTTGCTTCAAATAGAGAAATAAGACAACAAACAGTGCATTCAAGACAAAACATTATTAAGTAACCATCAGCTTTGGATAGCTACAAAAGGAGGGGGGGCACCTAATTTCAAGTGTGCTTCGTAACACTTAAAAAACAAATTAAGAAAGAATTAGTCGATTCAAATCGCACAGAAAATAAATTAGATTTTTTAAATCATTCTGATAAGAATGATAATCTGACGTCCTTGCTTTTTCAATTGAAGCAAGTCTGAAGGGGGGGGGGGGGATCATTAATCTCTCCTTGTTGAAATCATTTACTAACGAAGTTTTCGTACGAGCAGTACATAAGAAGGTGACAAAACACTGACATAAAACATGTTGGAGATGAGAATTATCTTAAAAAAAATGATGGCGCCTGATTTTTGACAGTGACATGACATTAAGACATGTATGCCTTCATAGTTATAACAGGAAAGATCAATAAATCCAAACAAAAGAAATTTAAAAGGACATGAATGTGTTTCAGACATATAAAAAACACTATGATTTAATAGAAAAACATTTCACAGAAAGAAAGAACGTGAATTTTGTATTGCTCGATTAAAAAACACACAAAATTAATAGTAAATTAGTACCTTTCAAACAGAGGGTAATTTCTCCCCTCGACTCTCTCGTACACTAAACACAATATAGCGCGTTTGATGCTTCAGAATAAAAAGAAGATTGAGGGGGTTGGAGAAAAAGAGTATGGATTTTAGGATCTAAAATACTGGTGACATGATTACATATTAAATCCATCAATCTAAATTATTATGTTTTCGAGTTATTGTGTTTATATACTTACAAACATACAGACAGACGATCAACCCTTAGATGGATTCTAAGGGTTGATCGTCTGTCTAATCTGAAGTCGATTATAATTCTAATGATACATTTTTGTACTTAATATCATTCATCTAGTTCTATGCGTTTTTGAGGTATCAAATTAATATTGACGAAAGGCCAGATAGATTTCCTACTGCGAGATTTAGTCCAAATTACATGCTTGTTAACTCGTTGTTTTTGAATTTCATTAACCAACTGACATAATTCCATTTTTTTTTTTTTTTTTTTTTTGTCTTAGAGAGATCTGAGACGTGAAAATTTATCAAAATTTAGTGGGCAAGTTTTATTTTATTATATTTTATTTATTTTTGGCAATTATACGACTTTGTATATAATATATATACACTTGGAATGTGCGAAGAAAAAAAAAATAAGGCTAAAAATAGTTTTACAAGTACCAACAAATTTATGTATTATATATATATATATATATTACTTTTTCAAGATCGAAATAACCCAAGAGAAAGTATAGTAACCGTTAAAAATTCGACCATTGGATTTCGATGTATCCGCACAATGTAGACTTCCCAGAACACGGAAAAGAAAAACATTTTTAGAATTATGTCCGCCTGTATGATTACGATAAGGTCAAAAATGCAAACAGCTAAGTGGATCAGATTTGGAATATGGTCTTTATTTTGAAATTATTGATTTCATCAAATTTTGTGCGAAATCCTTCAGAGAGAAATAAGTCTGTTCTGTTCGTGTGAACAAAATAATGATTCAAAAGCAAAGCCAGCCACAGCCAAATAAATGTTTTATTAATGTTCATTTGTATCAAACTTCAGAACAAATACCTCAATGAGTTGACTATTTATACGTTCGTGAATGCGACAGTTTTAAAGAAAAAAAGTTAACAACTTTTTAACTTTTTTAAAAGTTTAACAAGCGGTTGATCCTAATCAATTTTTAGCACCATATTAGTGAAAATGGTTAATTTTCCGTCGATCTGTCTGTTCGTGTACACGCGATAATTTACAAAAACATTAAACTAAGAAAATAAAATTAGACACGCTTGTGGAATTTTGTATTGAAATTTTTGATTGGCTGTAGATTGTAAAATTGGAACAGATTGCAGAAGTTCATTTAAGCTTTTTCCTATTGCTATACATACTCTACCCCTCCACTCCTATTCGAAATTAAATACGAAACACGCCATGCTATGTAAATATTTAAGAACAACGTGAGAACATTCCGGGTAATTTCAACACGTATTCGAACTTCTGTATGTACTTGTAGATCATTTAATATTATGAAAAAAATACCACTGTACAACAACTGGAGGAATGCTACCTTCGGCCTGATCCAAGAAGATAAAAAAAAAATGGGATTTGTACTATACTTAAGTTTAGGAAGCCGTCTTTGAATATTAATCAATTAGATACTGTGTGTGCATATCATTAAAGAGGATGAATAACCGTTTGAGGTCATATTTCTGGTCAATCCTGTTCAGCTAGTAGTTAAATTTGGTGACATTTTTTTCATTAATCTAATACATGTATTTACATATGATAAATGATATCTCTTATAATTAAATTCCTTCGCCGTACCAAGATTTCTTATGACCTGTAGTGATTTGAATTCGAAAAAACTTTTCAGCCTTTAAAAAACTATTTTTATGAATTTTTTAATGAACGAGGTGGCTTTAATTATAATTTTTTTTCGTTATGAAACATGTTATATTGAGAATTTGCACAGGATAAAAATATAAGAAGAATGACTGATCAATTCAGTTTCATAGCTCTCAAAATTCTAAGAGAATTTCCAAAGCAATAAAAAAGCCTTCACTAAGATTTCTTCGTACTCTGGTTTAAAATGAAATTTAAGAATGCGGTCAATTCATGCTTCAATGATACGCTTCAAATTTAATTCAGCAATTCACATCGTATCTTGTGCATTAACAACAACAACAAAAAAAAAAAAATAAATAAATAAATGCGGAGTTATATGACAAGTCTAGGACGATGCCAATTAGATGTTACATAGTATGTGTATGGAACTTTAGTAAATGAATGTAAATTGGACGGAATAATGTAAATTGATTCAATTAAGGATAGACTGAATATAAAAACACCAAAAGAAAGTAGGAAACCTATTATGAAAGACCTTTTCAGCTGTTTCAAAATGTTCAAAAATGTTCATTTGTATTTAGATATTGTTAAAAGCTGGCCAATATTAGATTCTACGCGATATTTACTATATACATTACAGAAATATAACTGTATTATGCCTTATTAGCTCCGCCAATAACTGCATACTAGCGCTTTAATTCTGCGAGAAAACAACAGTCTGGATATAAATTATAATAATGAAGTATTATAAAAATAAAGCACTGGCAGCATACTCGCGTTTTAATTCAGCAAAAAAGATAATGTGGATAGAAATGTAAGAATGAAGTATTGTAACAAAAAAAGCATTAGTTATGTACTAGTGTTTTAATTCTGTGCAAGAAAGAAGACACTCTAATATAAACTAAGAATTAAAGAATGTTAGGTGGAAAAAAAAATCAAGATTAATTAAGATATCATCGTTGTTCGTAGTCCATGAATATGTGCATGTTCTAAGTTATACTTAAACATGGCACGGGTTTGAAGCAAAAAAAAAAAAAAAAAAAAAGAAAGAAAGAAAAGAAAAAAGTTGAACTACACAAAATAATAAATTGTGCCAAGCATAAACACCGATAAGTAAAATATAATAAATCGAACAGCAAAATGAATAAATTTATACAAAAAGTGCTTGAAATTATTAAAAATATTACGTAAATAAAATTAATCGACCGCAAGGATAATAAAACTCGAGTTTTCGTGAATATATGACATGTCTGTATAATAAATACAGTGCATCATTTAATGATTTCGGCATAATTTAAATTTATACCTTTTTTAAAAAATTCGTTATTAATTAAAATAATCTTTAGATTTTACATTTGATGCAATTAGTATTAGATTTTACGCGATATTTACTAAATACAGTTTAACAAAGCAATAATCATACTTAATCCGAAATTAATTTCAAAATATTTTAACTATATTCTCTGTAGTCCTTACATTTATGAATATTTATGCAACTTTAGTTGGACAACAATAAAAAAGAAACATTAAAGTGAAAGCTAAAATACGATACATACATACGGAAAGTTCACTTCATATTCATTAAAAAAATTATAGTGTAATTTTCTTTAAAACCATTTATCATAAAGTGTCCGTTATTTTTTTCAAATTTCAAGATCACAAAAACATTTTTTCCTCGACATAAAGCCTTGACTTTAATAATTGCGATATTGCATTTTGGGTAACAATATCTTTTCATATATAAGCCATGTAGTGGAAGAAAATATACTTTGTTATTGAGCGCGTGCAATAGCGAGAAAACTGTGATGCTTCAAGTTTATACTAAAAAAAAATTTTTTTTTAAAGGCAAATCGTCTTCTTTTGCTTTGCGCTTCATATTCTTCTTAATAAAAAAAAATCATTAAATTATGGACGAAATTAAATAATATGGACGAAATTACATCAATTATAATTATTATGCTAACTCCGCGCGCGCGCTCGCGTGTGTGTGTATTTAGCTGTATATAAAGTCCTCCAGATGTAGCAATACCGATTGGACCAGCTTTTATTTACACTTCATTCTTTTTGAACACTCGTTTTAAATAAGTTTTGTGTTTTTCGGAGTATTATTTCGAGTATAGCCCACTATTGTCTAGTTTCGGGGGTTTGTGGTGTGCTTGTAATTGCTGTTTTAAAAAAAATTACACAATTAATTTCAGTAATATTTTATGTCATAAAAATTCACTTTTAAAATAAAGATAATCATTTGATGGATTGTTTACTGCTAGATACGATTACTTTCTTTTGCAGATTTAATGTATTTACATCCGTTCTAAACTCATGTAGCTTTTGAGAAAATTTCATATTCTAATTGGCAGATTTTTTTAAAAAATAAAATCAAAGAAAAAGATTTAAATTCTAAAATTTCAATTGAAAAAAAATCATATTTAAACTGAAAATAAAGTTTAAAAAAATCTGCACGTTTTTAAATTTGCTGACACACTTGAGTGCACAACAGTTGGGCTGACAAGAGTTAACAAGGATCAAAGAAAATGAGCAGCGCATGGGAAGAGAAAATAATAGTTACTTCCCGTTTAGTGAAAGGATTTATCACATATACATGCAATTTATGCGGGAGAAGACTGCATAAAGAACTTGAAATAAGGATGATCCAGTTCCTCTAAATGCCAATTAGATAAAATCGGACAAAGTAATCATCTAAGCATCTGTCATTTTTTTAACCCTACAAGAGAGAACGATGAGCAGTAACACATGCATTATAATTGACGATTTACAGAGAAACAATTCAAGAAGTATTTGCAGTAGATTTAATTTAATTTTACCAATACTTAAAAAAACATAAGTTTAGGGGGAAACAACTGAAAAATGTTAGCAAATTTTGTTAATTCGAGGGGGGGGGACCCGAGAACATGTCATAAAACAATTTTCCATGGCATCAAAAAAAAAAAAAAAGTCAGCATTGTCAGTTTCATGTATAGAATAAGCGGATTCGAAACTCGATTCTATTCTTAAACAATCATATATGCTACCTTGGCACAAGTGAGAAAGATCTAGTGGGAGTTAAAAGATCACACGCTCCAGGGAGTAAAAATTTGGAGAAGAAAAGGCGGATCAGATATCGCTCGCGTCATTTAAAATTGAGAATCCGCAGTTTAGTTGAACACTAGAACCGTCATTTTGAGGCTTTCAAATTTCAAGCATAAAAATTGATATAATTTATGTATTGTTCTTTATGACGACTTTTAGTGAAATATAAGAATAAAAACATTTCTATTCAATTTCCATTCAGTCATTTTAACTTCCATAATCAATACGAGCTATACCTATTTTATACCAAGACCCGTCAAAATGACGGCTTTAGCAATCTCAGAGTTGTTAATATTTTATGGATCATCTATGCAATAGTGGACATCAATCCGTATTTACATTCATTTATACATCGCTTTCAGACATTTCTTAGAAAAAAATTGAATTACATTCTTTTTATATGAACTTGTATTGATTGACCCAACGTGTTCGGCAGCCGTTATAATGGGATCTATTTTATTCCAATTATTTCAAACTAAAAGCTCTAACAGGATATCCTATTAGTACAAATACAAACTGTTTTACCCGGGCTTTTTTTATTAATAATTGATGAGTTATTATATAAAATATTGTTTTTGTTAAATTTTATTAACAGAAACTAAGCCAAAAGTTACAATGAAAGCCATGATAAAATATTTAACATCGGTAGTTCTAGTGTTAAAAAACACTGGATCCTTAGCTAATTAATCAACTCAGCATGAAATTAAGGAAATAGCCTTTCATGATATAAAAAAAAATTGATTCGGGTAATTTACAATTTATTTGCAAAATAGGATAAACAGAAAAAATGTTTAGAATTATTTTCTTAAGTCAAGTAAAAATATGGTGTCTAAAATTCATTTTCAGCGTCTCGTACACAAACATCTTCTACTTGAAATAAAAGATAAAACCATTTTCAGCTCTAGTATGTTCAAAATATCGTTCAACCAAAAGTTCGTTACTCAAACATTTAATCGTCAGGATACATTAGGATTTGGGGTCAACATAAAACGTCTTTTAATGTTTTTAGTAATCAACTTCTTTCATTGCATAAGTATCACAAATAAGAAAAAGTAAGTAGAATATTAGAATATACAATAAGAAAGAAAAATTAATAAAATATAGAATTAGGTTCACCATTTCCAATACGCAGTGCCTGGCATTAATTATCTATGGCTATGGACAATTAAATATACTTTTTATTAACTTATTACTTGGTATTGAAAAAAACTTTAATAATTAGAAACAATTATTTTAAAATTAAGTTTTGCAATTTATAAAACTGAATTTAAAAGCTCACATATGGAAAATCGCTAATCTCATATATAATTACAGATTCATACCATGTAATTTCTAATGAACTGAATTTGCCCTGTGATCTTTAAAACTGATAGTGAAATTAAATACCTACAAAAGGTATTAAAATTCTTCAAACAATGAGGGATATAGCGACAAAGGCTGTTCTCCCATAGGAGCGAAAAAGTTGTAGTTAATGGATATCAAAATACTTGCGGGCTTGAAAAATCTAATATCCTTGAAGGAAAAAGTTGCAATAATAATGTGAACAAAAATTGATTGCCACAAAAATAAAGCAAAATTTAAATATTTAATATTTCAGTACAAAAGTTATATTAAATCGAAAAACTCTTTTGTGGGAGAGATGCATTTAGAAAAATAATAACTCTCACAGACGAGGAAATGAAATAATTTATATCCAAAAATAAATTATTTTTGGTAATAAACGCGTTCCGAATAACACACGCACTTTTCACTTTCTCGAATACGAAATATAGAGAAAGCATTGCAATTGTCAAAAATATCCAATTCAAGATTTTGATAAATTACGTTTGAGACTTCACTCTAAAGAATTTTTTTTTTTTTTCCCCTTATGTCTGTCTGTGACAAAGTTAACTCAAAAATACTGAGAGATAGAAAGATGCAATTTGGCATACGATCTTTACCAGATTGTGGATTTCTAACACATTTTGAACAAAATCAATCATGTTCGGCTATTCAAATAAAAGTTAATAAAATAACTACAAAATGAAGAAAATTAAATGGATAAAACATAGCACGCAGATTTAATATCTAAACTGTTAGATACCTATGAAATTTGGAACGAAATCCAAAAAATTTATTTTTTGTCCATCTGAACTTTTACAAGCAATTAAACGCGATAGCTAAAAAAATGCAACGATTTAAATAAATGAATTTTGGTATATAATTTTGTGACTACAATTATAGCTAGGTGACAAACTTTGAATTTAATAGGTTGGAAACGCATCTAAAATTAATATTCGATTTTCGGATACCTATTTCTAAATGCTAGTGATTAATAGCCAAACAAAAATTGCCAACAGGGAAGATTATTCCCGCAAATTTAAATTTAAAATAAAAATTTTACAATTCATAAATTTAATCGGAACCAGCGAGAGCGGTCTTTCAAAGACTTTCATGCATAATTTCCAATAAACGTGTCATGCTAGAGAACATCTTACATGGGCACTGGCATACAAGAGTTACGAAATATTAACTTTTGGCGTGAATTGAGTATTTTTACTGAATCTATCGTGTCATCCTTGGCGATTAATATCTGGCACGTGCTAATAGTAGCTAAAAATCGAATTTGTGTTTTAGACGTGTTTTTCCCTACCAACTGAAACAAAAATTTAACAATTGCATTTGTAGCCACAAATTCCCATGTCAAATTTGATATATTTAAGTCACAGTATTCTTGGATTATCGCGTTTACATGTTTCTGGAAGTACAGTTTGACAGACAGTCAACCCACAGTTGGTTTTGGCTCAAAATTTGACAGGTGTCTAAACTATATATGCTAAATCTGTATGCAGAATTTTATCTATATATCTCCCTTCGTTTTGTAGTTATCGTGTGAACATATATTCGGACAACCGGATTTCCTCTAAATGGATTTTGCTGAAACTTGGATAGAAATCTATAAATTAAGTGTAAAGATCGTATCTCAAATTGGATCCGTATAGTTTAAAGCGTGTTTGAATAATCTTTGTCACAGAACAGACGGACAACAGCAGAACAGAATAGTATGATTAAATTATTTACTAAAGAGTGCACAGCTGATAAAGAACTACAATAAGCATGAAACCATAAGCATAAGTATTTGGACCATCATTCTAAATTCAATTCTTACTCAATGGAATAAACAGGAGTGTACAGGAATATTCAATAATATAGTGAATGAAAGAAAGCGATACACAACCCTAGATACTCAAAACCATCAACGAAAGTAGGACGGAGGGAGGAGGTTTGGGAGGAAGAAAAAAAAAATATTCTCCAACAAAACAAATCCTTCTTCCAGCTTAATGGAAGCCGAACACGAGATATCTTGACAGGCGGGAAGATGAAACGCTGAATATGTAACTACGAACACGCTAATCTTTAATTAGAATACAGGAACACAACAAAATCACTGAAAAAAAAAAAGACATGACCGAGGTCATATGCCAAGGAATAAAAACAAGAGCAAATAAAGCTGGGGTTTTTTTATAACTATCTCAATAGTTCATGAAATACAAAACCATTCAGTAAGTAGTTCGATAAACATTTCTGAATTGTAAATCACAAGATAAATGTTATTCAGAAAAATAAACATTTGAAAGTATAATGGAGTCAACTCGGGCAATGTCTTAATCATGTGACAAATATAAAAGCGTGCTGACGAGCGTTTTGCTGTAAAGTGCAATGGCATAGGCAGGCGGGTGCGATAAGCACCAATTCTTAGGAGGGATGATAAGAAATTGTAGGATTTTATATTAATGCGCTTTTTTGTTATACAAAGTAACATCAAATAATTTACAAGGTCCTTAATCTCTCGTGTTATACTTTTTCGAGTTATAATTACAGCAAATTGCGAATGAGAGATGTGATATTGCAAAGATTTAGCATTATAATGGAAGTGTATGGAAGGAAGGGAGGTGGGCTATTTATATTCCCAATTAAGGATTAAGATTTATTCTTCTTTTTGCATTTTTGTTGTATCATGCGGGCTTTCCGAAATCCAATTAATTAAGAAACATCTAAGATCCATTATGAACCAAGCACGATTCTCTCTCTATCTCTGAAAACAATGTAGCTAAAAGTAATACAAAATTTGCAGAGCAAAAAGTTAAAATGTAGATATTCTAAGTATCATGGTAAAGTTATAGTTTGTTGAATTAAAAACATGAAAAAAAATTTGCAACAACTGAATTTGTATTATTATTGTAACACAATTTAATAAAGTATGCACTAGGAACTACAACACACACAAAAAGAGATTTCTCACATTGTACATTAAACTGGTTTATCAATAAAATGGCAATTTACTTGCCTTTTTTCCAATTCATAAAAAATCGTTGCAAAATAATTAATATTATGTCATCCTTAACAAAAAATAATAATTAAAAAAACTACGTCCATAAATCCTTATATTTTGGTGGACATAGGGATGACAAGTTAAAACTTCACAAATAATGCCACCAAACCTTGCTATAGCTCGTCATGTACTTTCTCTATTTGCAAAATATGCAATGGATTCAAAAATTAAATTGTTGCATTGAATTCGACTTTATAACATGTGAATATGAATTGATGCAATTAAAAAAAGGAAAAACGCAAAACAGAAAAAAGTCCAAAACTACAAACCATGCACTTGCAAATTTTTCAGGCGATTACAATACAGCAGAAGCTAGTAGGAAAAATCAGAGGTATCATTTCATGATAAATGTTATTAGGAAAACACACTATCATACTTTCCAAGACATCAACTTGATACAATATGGACACGGGAGTTTCGATAAAATAGCATTTTAAAGACACAACTAAGAAAATTATTAAATTATAATGTACACTAAAAGAATCAAGAAATTTCTAATTTCATAAGCTTGAAATTATTTTCTTAACGTAATGAATTTAGCCCAGTAATTTAGAATTTCCATTATAACTAAAAAACTAATTCAGCTTTATTTTACCACATTTTCTATCCGGATCAAAAATATACATATAGTATTTTTTTTTTAACATGAAGAAGCTTAATGAGTGAACTATTTGATCTGGAATAATCTTGTAAAACTTTAATTCTAATTCAGAAATCTTTGTTTCACTTTTAATCAGATAAAGAATTTTCTCCCCTTCGACTTTTCGAAATACTTAATAAAGTACTTTTTTTTTTCCCCATCAAATTTTGTAATAGAGAAAAGTTAATTAAGAATACATTTTGAACCAGTGCCTGCTGACAGACTGGACCCACAATTTGATGCTTATTAACACTTTTAATATCAAGACAGCAGATTTAAATTTTATTTGAGAAACCTGCTATGTTTACATACGCAGTAACAGCATTTGCATACGTTGAAAGGGAGATTTTAAAAAAAAAAAATCTATTTTTGAACAATTTTAATATCAGAAATATATGTCAAAGTTCATCCATCCAGCATGCTCCGTTCTTGAGCTACTGTGTTCACAAGCACATTGACGAATAAATAAAATTCTGATAAAAAAAAATCTGAAATTTTGGTAAAGAGACCGATTGCATTCCAAATTTTGCTGGCCTTGTTACATTTTTGTGCCATTTTGCTCTCATCCGATTCAGAAATAACTGAAGTATAGAGATTCATCAAAATCTTCAGTTTGAAATTTTTGGCGAAAATTTTTCATTTCACTTCACAAACTTAAAAAAAGGGGGATTAAGCTGCAAGAAGAAAATTTACACCCGACATAAAAAAAGGGACATTTTCTTCAGACCGGGAGCATTTCGCTTCTATTTTATAGCTCACGTTTCTCAAAATAATATCGTAAATTTTCTAATGTGCTTTACATTCTTAGTATTCTGCATGAAAAAACTTTTTTTGTGGGGGGAGAGGTGAAATCCAATTGAACGACCCTCCAAAGCAAGAAGGCAAAAACAAATCCATTAACCGTTTTAAAAAGTTACTTTTTTTTTTTTTCGTTGCAAGGATTCTTCTTTTAATTTGCTTCTTGGAAGCGAAAGGGAGAGTGGGGGGGGGATCATTTTGGAAGCCGAAGTAAACATTTCCGGAAGCTACGGTTTTTTTAAATCACTCAATAGATCCGGTTCAAAACCATCGTTTAATTACAGGTGAAATCGTTACATTCGTTGCGGCTTCACGATTTACAGGAGTGCCTCACGAAGCAATGCAAGGGACAATGAATTATTCAAACTCTGAAACCTTTTTTCCAATACCTTTTCGAACTTTTTTTACAGCGGCTAGACTCCATCAGTATGAAAATTAAATTATCTTTGAAAAAAATGTCGAGTTAATTCTGTTTTAGCAAAAACTTCAAAGTTGTTCAACGAACCGTTCAAAACAAGACATACTATCAATTCATAATTCAAAGTGTGACTAATTATTTATTTTATTCATGTAATATAATGGGATAAGCGCACTTTTTAATGAGATATCATAATCATTTTAGTACAATATTTAAGTTAATATTTTAATTCGGACAATAATAAAAACATACTTAAAATATTCTTTTTTATATATATTTGGATAACACGAAATAATACAATTTTTATTGAAATAACAAGCTACAAACATTTCGTCATCATTGGATCTTTATCAAACGCATAACAAAACGGAGTTCAAATTCATTTCTGGATATTTTAAATCATTCCATTAAAAGCGAAGAAAGGAAGATTTTAAATATAGCAATTATGCTTTAAGAACTGAATGACTGTATTAACTGATTAAATTTGAAAGTCATTCAAGGAATGCTCCCCCACCCCCTCATTTTAATGATATTTCTAAGAAAATATTTTTAAATTTGTTTTCCGATTCTAAAATTATTTCTGATTGTCGTAGCATTTGATTAAGAACTCTAAATAGTAATGGATCGAATTTGCATTTTTAAAAATCATATTCCTTGTAATTTTAGACGAAATATCTACCACATCCAACCTAATAGTCTTTTTTTTGGGGGGGGGGGGGAGTTGAAATGATAAAGAACGAATTAGGACCGAATAAAACAAAGGACTATGTGTGTAGAGGCAATATCCAAATTCAACTATCAAGAGAATATAGTTAATACTGAATAAACCAGCGGGAGTGATCCCTCCAAAACTTTCTCGCCTTCTCTAATAAAGATGTTTTCTTAGAGAACGCCTTGAATGGCACTGGCGTATAATAGTTACGAAATATTAACCTTTGGCTTGAATTTACCATTTTTCCTGGATCTATCGTATGATCTTGGCGAGTTTTTTGGCGATCATTTCATGCATTGTGGCGAATAGAATGCGAAAATGGAATTTCTGTTACAGATGCGTTTTACGCACTATACTACTATAAATGTTAAACTGTTTACACTATAAATGTTAAATTTGTATACCGAATTTCATCTATATAGCTCTCTTTTTGTAGTAATGGCATTAACTTATATTCGAACAGTTGGACAGACAGACTTCCTCTGAATGGAATTTGCTCAAAATTTGAGAGAAATCTACAAATTTGATGTAAACATCGTATACCAAATTTTATCTGTCTAGCTCAAGGTGTTTTTGAGTTACCTTTGTCAGAGACGGACAGACAGACAGGCATTTTTCAAAAATGTATTTTTCTAATTCAGGCAGTTCTAAAACGTGGAGAATCGTCAAAATCTCGAGTTCGAATTCTTCGACGATTACAATACTTTTTCTATACTTCTATGTACACGAAAAAGTAAAAAAAAAAAAGTTATAATTATCAACAATTGATTTACTTTCGAGTCTTTAATATCTTATATAGCCACTCATCTGTAGATGGAATATTACCAAAGTGTCTTCAATAAAAAAAATTAAAAATTGTCTAATTATATTCAAAATAATGAAAATAAAATGTATAGACTTTTTTTGTTGTTGTTTCGGTATTTATAAAATGCAGATAAAAAGTTTTATGCGAAATAAGTTATACTAGTTTAAAATAATTATAAAATAAATATGACAATCCATAAATTCCAACAGGTATTTACTAATCATGTATAGTAGAAATCCAGTTATCTAGATAAACGGAATCAGATTAAATATCCAATTTATTCAATAACTGATGAAAAAAGGATTATTTTATGGAGGAAAACAAAATCTAGCTATAACATATTAATTTAATGACTATAATAACAATGTTATTTACATATCAATTGTGAATATATAGAAGATAGTTGTTTCCTGTCTTTATTCATACTTTCGTAATAAGCTTTTGTCTGCGAATTTCTTCACAAAGCGGTTCAGATTATATGAATTTTACAATATAATAACGCACTGCTATATTCAAATGTTTAATCAACCGCATCTTGAAATCGTCCTATTTTAGTTCGTCTTTCCTACTAGGAGAGCGACCTCAATCAAATTTATTTCTGTTCTTAAAAGAAATCGAAATTTACTATTATACTTTCACGTACTGTTTTGTCAGCTTTAAAGACGATTTTTATGAAACTAATGCATATTCATAAGTGAACCGAAATAAGCAAAAATATACACACCCTTTCTTCAAATGTTTAATTAGAACAAAAAATGATGGAACCAAATTAGTAGTATTACAACAAACAGGAAATTCTCCATAACTACCAATTATTTAAAATAATACATCTTGAATAACACAGATTGGAATAACAACCATAAAAAAATACGCAAGACAAAACACAACAGAAAGAACATACGGATTGGGGGAAAAAAAACGATTTCTTCCCTGGTCCAAAACATTATTAAAACTTGACTACAATAAATATCGTCAAATACGCAATGACTTTAAACTATTTTGAACAAATTATTCCCAATACAGCATGGGATTAATAAACCGGAAACAATAAATAAAAAATAATTTGAAAAGTAAAACATTAGTAGTAGCAAAATAACACACACACAAAAGAAAGTATGAAAAAAACAACTGAAAAATCCCATAAAAGTTCCAAACATCGATAATGATCAATAAAACAAATTATTTATTCCTAATATTTTTAGATAAAGTCTTACATAATACAGAATAAAGGCAATATCACAAACATAAGCAAGAAAGAAAATGAGAAGTAGAAAAGAAAGCCAAAGCCCCACATGTTTTTTTGTTTTTTCTTTTTCTTTCAGCCCATCAAAATTCCACTTCTGCGAACCCCGGGATCGTGAAAGGCAAGACGGCGAACACAAACCTTCACATATAAAACAAGGGGTGGGTAGAATTGCAGAATGACGCCAAGCTAGGAGGGGAGAAGAAAAAAATTTACCCGAACTGGCTCCCACAGCAGTAGCTGCGGCGCGAAAAGAGGCCCAGTTAGTTATTTTCCACATCCAACAGACATATTTAGAAGAAATCCAGACTGCCAACCCGTGGGCGCGGGGAGGGGAGGATTTCAGTAGCAACAAGTAGCCGAGTCTGTTGCCGCGGGGTCAAATACCACAATAATGAAGGCACTAGCCGGTTCCAATAATTTTGCTCGCCTTTTTAATTTCGTTTTTCTTGTTTTTTCAGTTCCAGGCGCGGGCAGGACTGAACTTGAATTCGACCTCTACGACAGGTTTTTGGAGTTTTCATTTTTCTAACGCGGCCCAAAAATTAATTCCGATAATATTGCTTCTGCAGGGATTGTCCCTCCCCACCCCATGTAGAGAAACAACCGGATTCGAAGAAATTGCTTTGGCGATTTATTTGGCGAAGTATTTAAGCGTGGTATTTGCATAAATTCTTACCACTAGCATATGCTTAACAGCACTTAAATCTTAAAAGCATTTTTTTTTTAATTTCTCTCACTTGCAAATGCATCTATTTCTTAAAATAATTCCGAAATTTATAATCATTTAATTAATTGCTCGTTAATTTTTCGAAAAAATACATCATTTTATAGTTTCAAGAAGAAAATACAGTATTTTTAGTATATTTAATCGTTAACAGTATTAAAGATTTAAATATTTAAAATCAGATAAGATGAAAACTAATTTCAACATCAAGATAAAATTATATACATATATAAATAAAGATTTAGCTTTCTTAGGAATTTTAAAATCTGCACAAATAAAAACAATGAATATCCTTCCTGAGATAATTTATAAATAATTATTGAGAGTAATTAATTTATCTGTCAGATATGCGTGTGCGTAAGTGCTCGCGCGCGCGTTGTGTGCGACATGTTGAAACATGTCACAAAGAGAATTATCAAAATGCAAACGCGAAATACAACCCATTTAAATTTCTTCCCTCTGGCACCAAATATATTATAACTGTCAAAAAAAAATCGACCTGAAGATTTTAATGAAGTTTGGAAGAGGGGAAAATGTTCTTATCAATCTGTCCATATCCTGTATCCACTGAATTGTTCAATCATAGTAATGGGCATTGGCATTTAGTTATGGGATGACATTGTGTCTACTCGTGCTTATAAGAAGAGCTAGATGAATGAAATTTGATGAGTGATCCTTCCACTAAAACTGAAGGCATAAACTAAATTTCCATCAATAAAAGGAGAATTTTTTTTAAAAATAAATAATCGACATTCTTTTTACTAAAATATGAAGCTAAACGCAAAATGGTCCTAATTATGGTGCTTTACCCAGAGTTATTCAAGTTTATAAAACAAATGTTGTAACCATCTATTACATCACGCTACTTACACCCATACATTTACAGTTATTGTATTAATTCCCACGTGCTTAGCTATTCCTACCAATGAAAATATTAAAAACATTTATAAATTAGTTTTTTTCTTAAATAAATTTGGTCGAAATGGTAAAAAACAAATTTTGAGTAAAAAACATACACCAAATTATGTGATAATACTTGACTATACTTCAAAGATATAATATAGAAATGAAGGAGGTGGGATCATTTATGAAAAAATTTACATCAATGAAAACATTTTAAATGTTTAATTATTTATAAATTAATTTTTTTTAAATCTTCATATTTTCAATGAACAGATTTCATTCATACTATTGGATTAAACGTTGAAGCTAAATCACTTCCTGATTCAAATTTTAGGCCAAATGATTATAAAAAAGAGGCGTATAAATAAACATAACTGAGTAAATAGGACATGTCACATCTTTATCGAAATATGAAGTTAAATATTTTGTTGAAAAGCTGTTAATAACTGAATTTAATATTAAAAACTCAATTGAAAGTTTTCGTCATCAATAATTTCGGCGAATCAGCTGTCAGCAGTGGCGATTAGTTCTGAAAACTTTTAGAGTATTTTTATAGGTTCTGACTACATGTTACATATGACTTTCGTATGTGAAAGACTCGAAAGGAGGAAACATTCCAGGTTTGTTTGTTTTTTTATTTGTTGAATTTTTAAGCAGAAATATGTAAATTTATTTTCAGCGCATTCGAAAAAATGGGAGCATTGAAAAAAATTTATCATTGAATTACAATTCAAAAGACACCTTAGCAACGCGATTTCCTTTTCGTATTTTTCTAATTCCAAATATTTTTTTTTTCTCTCATCTACTTTAATTCCATATTTTCTTTATTTTTATATACAAAAAAACATTATTCTATTCTCACGAATCAAGCCGTTTCCGTTTATATATTCAGATTTTTTTTTTTTTTTAAAAAGGAGATATATTGCTGAAATTTTATAAATACACTCAAATTTTTTTCGACCTCACAAACTTGTTTTACAACTCGTATAATAAGTAATAATAAATAACACGCTTAAGTGAACTTTTCTGGCGACTTTGGGATGGAATAATGGCAATTAATTCGAATTCGTCGGTAATTCGAAGTAATCATAACTTTGATCAATAACGTTTCCGGTTAACGTAATAACGAAATATTGTCTATAATTCGATTTTTTTTATTAATTCACAATCAAAACAGGAAATTATTTTTATCTTTCAATTGTTTCCGTTAATCCCTACCTTGCATCCTCAGTGATCGAAAGGGAATCATTTCTAAAAGCCATTACTAATTCCATGATTTAAGATTTGCACAATCAATCAGAAAAGTAAGAAACAATTATTTAGCAATCAGAAAAGCAATATAAAAATTATTACACTGTACTAAAAAAACGTCAAGCATGTTAGTTCTGAATTTGATTATTTATTTTGAAGTTTTATAGTACAACTGTAGCATTCAAAGCGATGTATATTGTTAATAAAAATTATTTATTGATGATTTATATATTTTAAAAATTATTGCAAAGCAACTTTAATTATTATCATTTAATTTATTAAAACACTACTTAGTATCAGCTCATTAAATATTTATTATTATTTACACAATAAAAACTGTTACACAATAAAAATAAACCTTTACTAACTTCATAAATTTAAAAATTATCGTTTGTTTCTAATTGTACATTTTTCTCTTTATTTGGATAAATCGAATTTTTATTGTGATCCCGTTAGCGTCGCATTAGCGAGGTTCCATCATAGTTTATTACACATTTAGTTCGATGGCTTTCTGTCAAATAAGAACTTTTAAATCATCATCATTTTTCAAGCATGTACATCCTGAGAAAATGTCATGCTGAATAATGTCACAGCATTTCATTGGCAAATGGGCTCGAAATAAAAAGAAATATGTGGATCGAGGAACAGATGGGGTCATTCAATCTCCGAATGACGTCAATTTTCTTTCAAACTGAGTATCCGGTTTTACATTGATTAAGTCTTTTTTTTAAAAGAAAAACTCGCATTTGAAGGATGATCAAGTTGGAATGCAACGCTATCAATAATATGTATTAATAGTTACCTCTTAAGACACTAATTAATAGCAACATAGATTTTTTAAAAATTAAACAGAACACTACTTTATTTAAAAATATTTATTGAGTTAATTCATGTTTAAGCGCAAAGAATTACATAATTAAATGAAAACTATTCTAAAACTAAGTTATTTTAGTCTAAGGAAATAGAGAACCAATCTCAAAGTAGTATTATATTAATATATTATATATTGTACTATATCCGCCTTTGGCGAGCAATTAGTCGTCCAAAAATGTAGGTTTAATTAAATCTCTAAGGATGTACTCAACAAGATATTTTTAAGCATCAAATTGTAATAAACACTAAAGCCATATTACTTTAAATAGCCTTATATCTGTTCTACTTATTGTGTACAAAAACATTCCTAATGAAGTTTAATCCCATGGCAATATAATAAAATGTTTACTAATGTGAACGATGAAGGCATTAAATAGAATGCTTCTTCCTTGGCTTTCAACAGTGGAAGAAAATTATGCGCCTAAATATTTGACGAAATGATGGAAACGGTTCGAATTTCAATCAAACAACGAAATCTATTGTCGAAAATTATCCAAAAATAATTTGTTTTAATATTGCCAATTTTCCAGACAGAATTTTTCGACAGACAAGCACCATTAAATCGGTGTCCTTAAAAAAAATTTTTTTAATGGTATAAAAACAATTGTGTAAAAAACAATGGGGGGGGGGATTCCGCGGGGAAAAAAAACGCCAAAATCTCGCTTAGTTTTTAATTAAAGAACTAATCAAAATATTTTTTAACATCGTTCCAATATGCACATTCTCACTCTTCAAAGTATATTTGCTTCAAATGAGATGGATCTAGGTCTAATGATATGGCTTTCACAATGTTAGCAAGCACACATATTTTCCTTTATTATAAGTAGAGAGATTACGTAAATTAATGAAGACCCTAGAAAAATCAAATTGAAACCCAGGTTCATTATATGTGAATGCAAATATTTTTTTCTCTACAAATACGCAACAGGTTCATTTACTTTTTTTTTTCTTTCACTGAATTATTTAAATATCAAAGATGTGGTTCGAGATAAAATTCTTTGAAAAAATTTGATAAATTCTATTTACTTACCCATTTGCATTAATTTGTTACAGCAGAAAATTGGCTTTAATAACATGGAAAAATTATTTTGCATTAAAACATTATCATTTCAGTAAAAAATAAATAAATGCCCTATTTAATGGATTAAAATAATCGATAAAAGAAAATATGTTAGTAGAAAAAATTTGATGGATGATGTTCAATTTTTTTCAGGAAAAAATTGCTCAGTTAAAAATATAATTATCTTAATATAAATAATAAATTCCGAGTATCATTTACGAAAAAAAATACACCTTTTATTAGCTACTTCAAATTTTCGCATTCTTTTATCCAAAAGACATATATTCAATGCATATATACTACATAAATTCGTTGAAATGAGTTACCGAAAATGCATATGTGTAGCAAGATTATCGAGTAATATTATTAATAATTCTCAAATGACCAATTTTTCTGAGTTTCAACACTTAGGATCTTTAACAGAAGAAAAAAAAAACTATACCGTGCCTAAAAATAAAGAAATGCTTTAAAACTGTTTCACTTGCAATCAATTAATTCGTTTAACAGATAGCTTCTAGGGAGGAAGAATTTAAGAAAAATATGGGAAGCTTAGCTAAACAGCAATTATTTTGGATTGATTAATCAAACTGATTAAATGTATCGAATACTTTTTTTAAGCACATGCTTTATTATCATTTTTCACTAACGGAAATCCCTAAAATTTTGTAAATAGTCTAGATCTTTACAATAAACAGTGCTCTCAATAACTGCACAAAAGCGTTTATTTCTGTCCAGGTATATTATTCAAGCACATTTTTAAGTAGATCCAAAGAAAAACTTCTGTGTTACAAAAACTAGAATGAGAATCTTGATTCAAATATTGCACGTGCGATACTCTGACACCATACGATAGCAACCTATTATTTCTCTCTTGACTTCCATTTTTTATCATTGTATTTGCAGATATTAATAATTTTTTTCTTCTTTTTTTATTTTTACATATATGAAATCTACAAAAAAGAAAATTGTAACCGTCAAAAATTTTGATCTTGAGGTTTTGAAAAAGTCCGATGTTTTAAGTCCACAGATCCGAAAATAGCACTATATCAGTTAGTCTCTAAAAACAGTAAATCAAAACCTTGAACGAGTTATACGGATGAAATTCGGTATGCTAAATATGGAAAATGTAAATATCTGTGCGAAATACGGATGGATAAAATTTGACTCTACATTATAAGTATGCTTACAGACTACCTCTAAAATGCAATGATATATATATATAAAATTTAACATTTTTATCTTGATACCAAAATTTTGGACTGATATCAAATGTTAGAATTATTTGATCAGCGAAAAAAGCGGGAACGGTTCCCTCAAAACTTTCTCGCATATTCTCTAATAAAGGTATTATCCCAGAGAACGACTTGCATGGCATTGGCGTGCAATAGTTACGAAATATTAACCTTTGGCGCGAATTCAACATTTTTACTGAATTTACCGTGTAATCCTGGGCGAATTTTTTTGCGATTAAATCTTTGGCACACGGTTAGTGGTGTACGGAAATCGAATTTGTGCTTTAGACACGTTTTTCACAACCAATTGAAACAAATCTGCACTCTTAACCACAAAATTCCATACCAAATTTGATATATTTAATCATCGCGTTTGCATGTTTCTAAAAATACAGACCGACAGACGGTCAACCTATAATTGGATTTGACTGAAAATTTGGTAAGTATTTACACTATAGATATTAAGTTCGTGTATCGAATTTTTTATCTCTAGCTCCCTTCGTTTTGTAGTTATCGGATTAACTTATAAACAAACAACCGAACAGACAGACTTCCCCAGAACGGATTTTACTCAAAAT
The DNA here is from genome assembly GCA_026543865.1 of Argiope aurantia. Lineage (NCBI taxonomy): Eukaryota > Metazoa > Arthropoda > Arachnida > Araneae > Araneidae > Argiope > Argiope aurantia. The sequence goes on along the minus strand of JAPMOR010016687.1, from coordinate 45,233 downwards.
TTAATAAAAATCCACAATTTTGGTGTAAAAACCGTATATCAAATTTCATCCGTCTAGCTCAAAGCGTTTTTGGGTTTACTCTGTCACAGACAAACATTTTTCAAAAATGAATTTTTCGAATTCAGGGAAGTTCGTCAAAATCTCGAGTTTTTTTACCTTATACTTTCTCTATTTCTCTTGTTATGCTTTCTCTATAATAAGTATACGAATAAGTGAAAAAACCTGAGTATAGCAGAATAATATAAAGTTAAACCCAAACCTCACCTAATTGTGCGAGTAAATTAAAGAGTCGTAAAAAGGGCACTCCAATTGCAAACCTACACATGTAACTGAAGAAAGTAAAAAATTATTTTCATTTTCCTTTTACCAGAGATTGTGAAAGTTAAAAAAAAATTTCATAGTTGTAACTATTGAAAAAAAACTGCTCATATTTTGAAGAAACATGGACAATTAATTTTTAAAAAACGGGACTATGAGGGGCATTTTATTTAATATGGGAACAACAGCCCTGGATTAGGATATCATACAAAAGACAGACAAAAGCTTTTCTATTCCCTTTTTAAATTAATATATTAGTAGAAATAGAAATAAACGTCGTAGAAAAAGTTTTTAAATTTATAAAAAATTAGCATTAAAATCTATTCGAAAATATTAGTAGAATTAGACGTACAAAGCTTTGCAAGAATATCAATAGTCCCAGTTTTAGACCCTTTGAGTAAGTTATATCATTGTGGATATAAATATTATTATTAACAAATATTATAAGAAATTCAGATGCGCCCCACAGGTGGTAAACTATTTAAAACTTTTTTTTTTTCATCTACTAAAAACAAATGTTTCATCACATGTATGTTTCCAAATAAAATACAAAGGCTATAATAGCAGAATTTAGCAGAGAAATAAAAAGTAACAAATTTAAAGCATCAAATCTTACTTTTTATTTATTTTTTCATTATATTATAAATGCCAAACTGATACTCAAAAATTATTTTACTATCTAGATGGTCTCGGTTCGCGGTTACCCGATGCATATTAAATACAATTTCACAATCTATTGCATACCTAAAGAATGGGCCATGTCACAAAAAAGTGCAATACATTGTATTTTAACTATTAGATAAAAACGTATAATTATATTTTCGATGTAACGTTTATTGACTCCAAAAAGTCGAAAACATTCCAGGAATCTATTCGTGCGCTATGCATATAAAATAAAATTATTCGCTAACATTTCAATACAATATACGAAAATTATATTACCAAATCTGATCGACGATATTAATTACAAATTTTATTATTTTAACAGAAAGAAGTTTATACGTGAAACAATGTTCTGCCTGCCAGGTGGTCTATCACTTAAAGCCATGCAAACAAGATATTTAACTGCGAGTTAACGCAAACATATTTTCAAGAAACCAGGCGCCAAATCCAGTCGAGAGCACAAAAAATAAGATGAGTCGCATGCCTTCATGGGTGAGTGCAGCGGAAGATGTGTTTACATTTCAATTGTAAAGTTCATAGCTCAGATAAGCAACGATGCATATGTGTGAAAATGATTTGATTTTTATGCCCAAAAGGGCATACACAACGGTCTGAAAATCACAATAACCGATGTCTGATAAATGCATGTCATCAGAAATGTGCTTTATTTAATAAACAAGAGTTTGTCGATTCTCCGAATTTCTCTCGAAGGATCTGTAAAGTTTATCTGGTAACTTATAGTATTTCTTAAAAACGCATTCATTAATTCAAATTTAAACAAGTTGCTCGAAGGATATAATTGATTAACAAATTTTTTAAATATAATTTTCGCAATTTTTTTAAAAAAGCAATAGGTTTAAAAAAAATATTTTCAAAACATTTTTTGACTGGAATAGTTGGCTATATGCAAAGGGAACGAAGGATTATTGAGTTATATAAGTAGAGCAAAACAAGAGAAAATAAACTAGGTAATCAATAATTCCGAATTTCAAGATGAAAAATTGGGTTTTACTTTTAGAGTTGCATGATTTTCAGAATTAGTGAAAGTGTATCAATTGCGATTATTTTCTTCTATGATTCAGTAACCCAACTGTTGTATATTTTATTCTCTCCCAATCTCATATTTTTCGTCTCAATTTATAAATTCTTAGATTTGGTAACTGCAAATATCATCTGAATAAGGCTGCAGAATAATTAGAAATTCCAAAGAATGTGTCGGTCTTCTATTCCACTACCAAATTTTTAGTTATGTTAATAAAAAATGAGAGGAATAGCGTAATCAGGTGCAGCTATGGAATTAGAACCAATTATCAACGAGTAAATTTAAGGTTTACCATTGAAAAGTACAATTAGCAATTTGATATCAAAAGTTAAATTCATTGTAATTCGTTTTATAAAAGGCTACTTCAATAATACAATTACCGATTTTTAAAATATGCTTATTTTATATTCCCTCGGCATTGCGACATTAACTAAATCTTAAAATACCATTTTGGAGTACTTACTATATTTTTTTAACAAAAATAAATAAATAAAACGCTTTAACATTAACATTTAATTCATTCTGAACAACTGAAATGTTAGGGAACTATCCAAACCTACAGGATACTGAATCATTTGGAGCAAATTCAAAAACTGCCTATTAAAGAATCATGGATATTTAATTGCATGTTTCTTCCAAAGTGTTCCAATTTTGGACAATAGCACAAACATTACGCACAAATGGTGAACCAACATAAAATAAATTAATTCAGTGTAATACAAAGGCGTAAGTAAGCAACAATTTTTTTTAAAAAAAAATTGATAAAATTCAATTGTTGTAACAGATCTAAACAAACAATTTTAAGATATGACTGAAGAGTATTTATTGCTCACTTTTCCGAAGTCATATCACTAATAATTTGAATTTGATACACACATAATTTAGAGAGCACTTCTAAATGTTTTTTTTTAATTTTAATTAAAAAATAATCGAATTTTTGGCGTTTTTCCTCTATAACTCCCAGGAACATTACTGATTAAAATTAATTTTTATACCCCTTTAAAATTTCAAAAACTTTTTTTTTCTAATTATAACAATTTAATTCTAAAGTAATTTTTCAAATAATATTCAACTATACCAATTTCATCGTTACAACAAAAAACTGTCTTCATTATTTCATCGAATTTCAAACGCATAATTTTCTTTCATTGTTGAAAGCTAAAGAAGGATCAGCAAAATATTTGAGCCATTTATATCACCGCAATATTGCAAAGGGCAAAGTGTAATTTGAAATTTTGCTCAGGTACTTAAATATTTAATGACATTATGAGCCCAGGGGCCGAAATCTATTTGGAAGATCCATACATAGTCAGAATCGGATTTCGGTATTCTGTGGCATACAGTAGTACTCATCATGAGACTTCTTTTAATAAAATAGGCAATTTAAGTATAAATTTCTGCACATTTTTTTAAACATCTCTTCATCTTTAGCACGTCTTCAAATTAAAAATAGAGTACGGATTTATTTGAAATTTATATTTCATTACCTTTGTGAGCATATATATTTATTTATTTAGTTGGTTCACCGTGTTTGATAGATTTAAAAATTTTAAATAAGTATTTTGTTTAACTTCTGTTTAATGCACTATGAATTCCTTTAATTTTCTATATATCCAATTATATCATAGGAAAAAAAAAGCAGTGCTTAAAAAGAATGCATTAAAAAAATTCACCAATAATTCATTCTGAAACTAAATCTTAAATTGTAAGCACCAAAAATTTCCAAGATTTTACTGAAAATATACCTTAAACAGAAACATTCATTACCGTAGAATCCTGATCTTCAATAATGGGGAAATAAGCAAACACAACATATTAATAGCCACAACGAAAACGATTTAAATTTCAATTCAACAATGAAATATATTGTTGTAAAATAAGTTTAAAATATATTTCCATTAATTTTTTTTAAAAAATTTCCACCAAAAGAATAGATATCATTAAAATGACAATTCTTTGAATATTAAGGTGATATAAAAAATTTGTGTTATTATATTATCAGGAATAAAGAGGGGGAAAACCCCAAAATTTCTCTTAATTTTGAATTAAAATTTTAACTAAAATTTCATAAAGGAAAAAAATTCCGATGCGCACATTTCCACTCTCCAAAATATACTATATGTACCAAATTTTGAATCTTAGGCGTTCTGTTAAGCGTCAAATAAATTCATTTGGCAGCTAAGAATACATTATTTTTAATCGATCTGCATGTGGTCCTGACTTGGCCTGGTGAACAGAGGCAAATAGATAGAAATCCGTCACTGTACACGATAAACAAAACTGGAGAAGGCTATAAAAAGATCACGCTGTCACAATTCGCTACTTAAAAACACTTCGTTAAAGGAATAATGAACATCAAGTTATGCATAAGTAGGTTGTCTGAAATTAAACATAACTAATATTCAAGGCGAACCAGCAAATCGTAAAAAGGAGGCTAGAACAAAATAAAATTGTATCGTTATACAGCTGTTAACAATAAAAAAAAATGATGGACATTCATACTAAGATGATTAAATGGGCATTTAATTTTTTAATCTATTGCACATCTGGCAGGTGGACAAAGAACGGGATGTCCCAAACGAAGAATAGGCTGCGTGATGACACGTGTGGTTACGTTTGTCATATAACAGTGGCACACGACAAGTGCACGTGTTAAAAAGCCAATCCCTGCTTCTGGGAAATCTAGAAATTCATGTCATAAAATGTAGAGCATTGGTTTCTTAACGGAAGTTTTATTATAATTCACTAGTGGAATTTTGTTAATCTTTCTGTTAGGAACATCGTAAAGAATTCAGATAAAATAAACAAAATCGGTAATAAAAGAATTAAATCTAAAATCTAGTTCTTTTGATAATGAAATGTTTTTTAATTAATAAAGAAAATAGATTTTAAAACTTAAGATAAAATCTAAGTTCCATAAACCATAAAAAGCAAGAAAACGATTTAAAAAATTGAAGTATCCTAAAAGTTATATACGTAAGGGGTCTGCCTCACTTATAATTAAACATTGGATAACAATGACTAATAAAAGAGAATTAAATTGCTTTGCAATTCTAAGAAAAGTATTAGTAATTTCAATCTCTCGGTTGCTAACTTAGTAAATAGAAATATAGTGTGAATTTGATCGCAGTTTTTTAATTTAATTTTTTGAAGTTGTATGAATTTTTTTACGAATTTCTCAAATAGAAATGCTAGCAATCCATAGATGGCATAACCCTGAGAAAATGATATGCTACTATGAAGTTGAAATAGAACATCAAAAATATAGAAAAATATATTTGCTTTTCATATTTATAAAATCCTTGTCAAAGCAGTGAACTCCATCTTTTTCCAATCTAAAATCAAATCCAACCATTCATGCAAGAAGTTGTCTCCTTTTGTAGGCAAAATTTAAAAAAGAAATTACACCAAACAATAAATTGTTAACAAACAAAATTTTTTTAAACTAAACTGATCTTTCAAATTATAAACTTTACAAAAAGCTTATGCATATTAAATTTGCTGATGGAATACTCCACAATTTAAAAACTGGCCCTTGTTGCCTACAAATAATAATAATAAAAAAATTCAGTAAGATATTTAAGTAGAAGTAAAAAGTGATGAAATCAGGAGAAATTAAGGAAATCAACAATATAAAAGGAATCATTCTTATAAGGTGGAAGATCATTCTTAAATAAAGTCCTCTATTTTTTAAAAAAAAGGCTATAACATGCAATAAATAGAATAGAAGATATTTTAAATAAATAAATATTTTAATAAATAGAAAATATTTTCAAAAATAATTTCTTTTACTGCTGCATATAAATTTACCACATCATACCTAAGAAAAATATTAATTATAAAATTGGATATTTTAAATTATATGGATTTATACATCAGATATTATTCAAAATCTGAATTCTCTTAGAGGAAAAGTGATGCAAGGTACATTTCTTTTACAAAGAAATTCATACTTCTTTAAATATTAACTTTACAAATATTTATTTTATTGTTCTTTAAATTTAATGCAATGATTTTATTTGTATTTAGAATCATTTTCTGCACATAATGCTATTTTTTATTAAAAGAACAAGTTTTTATTCCTTATGAAAAATTATCTTGCTACTATCAAAGTTTTGAAGAATATTATAACAAAATGTTAGCTTAAAGAATAAGTTCCTCACAAATACTAATTAATACAAATTTTTTAAATATAAAAAAAAATGGAAAAAACTACTTCTGAAATCATATTTTGTTTTTAGTTTTAAATTTTAAAAAAAATAATTGCAAGTACAGGCTTATTTAAGAATATGCACTTTGTTAATATTCACAGCAAGTTTTTCCAACAATAAGTAGAAATTTAGGGAGGAACAAAACTTTAAAATAAATCAACTATCGATCTTTACTGCTTATAGGAGATGTAGCTTTAAAGATAGTTTAATCATAATTGCATCCCATTAAAAAGTAACATGGACAGCATGGGCTCTTTTAGAGCAAACTTCATTATTTTTTAAATACAGATAAGCGACAAAAGCAATAACTGATCTCGTATTCTCACAATTTCTACACATATCAACAGAAAGATTTTTAATCCTCAAGATCAGATTTCATTTCTACCAGGATTATAAGCATTATGGTTCTGGTAGAACAAAGTTATAAATCCAAAATCAAGAAATTACTACTACATCATCATGAAAATAATATTTGTAAATAGGGATAACTATCAAAAGTGGCACATCTATTGCATAACTAACTCATTTCAGTTTCTACACTAAAGTTTAATGATGAATTTAAGTACCTTGTCCCCTTTCCTTTCATGAAAAAAAGTTATCGACAACTTAAAGCACAAAACAGTCTAAAGCTAAAAGACATAAAGCTAAATATGCATTTCAGATTCCTAATTTTTAGTAAGTTCCAGTAATTAATGTTTCACCATTTTTAGACAAAAGGAATTGAACATCATGCTATATGTCAAGACAATCTAAAATATACCAGAAGAATTTTAAAAAGAATTAACTTCTAACAATAAAACTAAAGAACACAGAACAGAATTTTCAGAAATTCTGTAAAATTATGTCAAACATTAAAAAAAAAAAAACCCTGCCAAATATGAAGTAAAGAATACACTTATATTATCATATTTGTAAATTTATTACCTTTAAAGTTAATTTGGTGATAGCATCATATTCCTTAATTTAGCCTTTATATCTAATGAGCAAAATGAAATATCTTGAAAAAAGTGGGGGAAAAAAACTGTACTTTTCTTATATAAATTGATAATATGATCATTCATCAGTTTTAAGTTAATATTCCGGGTTTTTTCTACCTGAATAATCAGTGCGATAGTCGTATATAAAATCAATAGAATGCAAGTGAAATTACGTACTGGGTGATTAGAGGAGACATAAGTTGCATGGGAAGAGTACTGTACTGATATAATCATAAGAGTAAGTCTCGTATGATAAAATTAAAACAGCTTCAATGAAAAAAAAAATTACCATTAAAGTATCTGTATTGCTGTATGGGAAAGGTAAGTAAGTCTATGTAAACAATGAATTCAATTTGCAAACATAACAAAACAATCAACACAACAAACAGAAAACCTCAATGAGCATTTCTTCGTCTAAAAAGTTTCATTTTTCAATTAAAAAATCTTTTAAATAAAATATTATAAAATTCTGGAATATCTACAGATTTGAATCTTAATGATTATCCACCAGCATTCCAACTTTCTCATATCCATATATTAACTGAAACCATATATCTTGGGTGTAGCAGTATCTCTGCATATATAATAACCAATACTGGCAATAATTTTCAGTACCAATTTCTTCGTGTCAACATAAAACAAAAAAAAAAAACCTTTGTTTTGTTTTTAAAGTGGTTTATCTTATCCACATATTAAAAAAAATTCAAATGCATATGTGAAGTTTCATGTCCTCATCCACAGTATATGAAAATTACTGTTTCATTAATTGTAATTTAAGAGTCTAGGAATAGTAAATAAAAACAATATATTATTTATAAAAATCAGATAATGGGCCTCAGATAATTTATAAAAGTTCCAATCAATATTTAAAATTTTTCACCTTAAATAAATAGCATATATTTATTAACTCATTTAAGCATATAATATACTAAAAAATTTAAAATAAAATTAAATATATACCAAAACTTAACTAAACTTCCTAAATTTGTATATTTTATTTAAATAAATAAGCATTCTTTCTTTTTAAATAAAGGATAATGTTACATGGATTGCAGTATATCCTTGTTATACCTTTATCAAATTTTTATGAATAGAAATTGTTTTTTCTATGGTTGTAAAATAATTATGTTCCTTTTTTTTCATATTAATCGTCACATTAAATTAATTATTCTGCAAGACAAATTGCAATATAAAATTTAATTTTATTATTTGTAAGCACTTTAATAAATGAATTACTGATATGAATAAACTTTATATTTATCGCGCATGCAATATAAACCAAAATTTGAACTTTCTTCAATAACTCACAAAATAAAATATAGTTTTAAGAGCTTCTTTCAAATTATTTAATTCATATGTTATTGATTTTGACAGTTTGAATATAAAATTTCACATTTCACTTCTCAAAAAGTAACTTACCTGTTCTCTTGCCAAAACAAACCACGTCCGTAGAATGACATTTAGTCTGCTTTGATGAAAATTTTTCGTCGTTTTAACACTTATGAAAAGATCATTCAAGTTTGTGCTAAGAGAAGTGTTAAAATTGTCTTTGGCAGTGCTAGTGACTTGTGCTGGAATTCTTAGTTTGAAATTCTGATTTTCGTTTTCCAAGTCCAATATTGAACGAGGCGCTCTTTCTGGTAAGAATTCACGTGTTTTGGCATTATTTTCATTGGCAACGCCATCTTTGCTCACATACCACTGAGACACCTGATTTCTTGGGACGTCGACCTGCCACAGAATTATCAACAAGGTGTAAAAAATTATGAGAACTGCGGCCACAATCCATCTCAGAAAATTACGGACATAACACCTCATTATCGAACCATGAGGATATCATGACAAAATCGTCCAGCACATACTCTCCCGTGTCATAACTTCATTCAAACACTCGATACCAAGAGCGAGCGAAAACTTTTAAGAGCTCTGTTCTTGGGGTTGCAGTGATTTGGAGAATCAAAACATAACCTTAGGCGTGGAGAAGGTTGCCATTTATAAGACGTCATGAAATGGGTAGATTGGCGTAGAATGAAAATACTTTTACTTGAAGGAGGACTACTGTATTTAAAATATTTTTTGGATGCAAATAATTTTCATATTCTGAAAAAAAACATTCATGTGTATGTTTTTTTCTTAAACTAAAATAAAATTTAATATGTAATAGAATTCATTTTTTTAGTCAAATTTCAATAACATATTTTTATTTTTAACTTCCTTTCAACTTATTTTTAATATTAATATTTTTGTAATTTACTTTTGTATTTAATCCTTTATTGCTCTGCTTATCATATACTATGTTAGATGTTCATTGATTGAGAAATTCTTGGACATTGAATGATTACTAAAGTAGTGAATTAACAATAAATTAAGTTAAAATAATCGTACATTTAAATAATAAATAATTTTACTTTAAATAGAGATGTGCGTAAATTTTTTATATTTAATTTTCTCGTGTATCTTGCATTTGTTTAAGCGAAACAAATATTCTAAGTATGACGTATTCGAAAACTGTTTGACGAAATGGAACAAAGTATATTCCGTCATTTAATAAATATGATAAATTATTCTATGTTGAATCAGTTTAACCACTTAACTGTTTCATTTTCTTTACTATCTAATAAGATTACACCTTCTATTTTGGGAATATTTTCTTATTTTGATTCAAATGGAAATCCATTGAATACTTGACTTATCTATGTATTCGAAGTAGTTTTAATATTGAATTATAATCGTTATGAATGGTTTATTTTTTGCTTACAACTATCAAAATTCGATAAATCGATGCACGTATGGCACTCGGGCAAAACAGTTAAGCTGTTAATTTAATATATAAATATAAATCCCCTATGTAGTTGTTACCTCTATTTATTACCGAATCTTAAAGTCTAACTTTAATAAAAGCTAAATAGTTTTATTTTTTTGAAAGGCAGAAATTTTTATTTCAACGTTGCAAATTAATTTATTGTAAATTGTTTTTAAATCACACTTCGCATGATAGTTTTAAAATAAACTGTGCGCTGATAAATGTACATTGTATTAAAAAACAAATCAGGACACTTTTGATTTTTTTTAAATAAGAAAATAGATTATAACTTGTGTCTATAATCTTCAGTTCGTAAACATTCTGTATTGCGAACAAACATTCTGGATTGGAATCAATACCAATATTCTCAAAATATCCAAAATTATCTACTTTTCTCACATTTATGTCCATTATTTTTTAATTTTCCAACTTTTAATAGTTTAGTAGATTTTTTAATAGTTTTAAAAACTATTTTTCAGGTTTAAAAAACATATTTTTTGTCATGATAATTTCATAATTATCAATCGTTATCTGTTTACTAGTAATAATTTGACTGTCAAATTATTTTATTCTCACAACATTTTAAAAATGTGTTTTTCTTTACAGCTATAATATTGTTGGAAATGTATTTAAATTTTTACATTAAACTTTCGCACAAGCAATAACTAAAAAAAATTAAAGGAGATAGGGACAGCTAAATCACAATTTAATAATATTTTAAACATACTCGTAATTGTAACAAAGATAATGGGTACGTGAAACTGTATTTAACATCGTTGCAATGCATCTAAGCATAAATCTAGTTACAAATAGAATGAAAAGGTGCATTGTAAAATATATTTAAAAATATTTTGAAAAATCAAATGGAAATTAAATTGGTGTGACTAAAAAGCACATATTTTAAATTTTAAAATGGAAAAAACGCTTTTTCTTTCTTTCTTTCTTTTCTCAACAATATGATCTAAATTTATTGCGAAAATTTTACTATATTGATTAATTTTCATTTAAAATCTAATTCAAAATTTTGAATTGTTTATTGAGAAGTAACTGTACAGGGGGGGGGGGGGGAATCGCAATGTTTTCTTTGCAAGGCGTTGTAAAGCCTTTTAAGTTATGTGACTTAATGCTTCGTCATGTGACTTTCATTTAAATTATGTGACTTTCGTCCTGTAACTCACGTTCGGGATGAATTTTTTTTAAAAATGCAATAAAAGAAAAGCATTTTTGATTTTTTTGGACAAAATAAAACAAAAAATATTAATGAACATATCATTGAAGTGCCAAAAATATTTTTAAAAAAGTAGAAGAAAATATAATTTTTTTTCTGACTAAAAAGCTACCAAATGCATTATTCAAAATTTAGCCGATAGCTTAAGAAGGATATAAATTAATTTCTGAAAATAAATAAGCTGTATTTCTATCCGATCTGTAATTATTGGGGTTCGATTGACAAATAACACGAATTTTTCAATTTTTTTTCATATTGCGAAGTATTAAAACAACAACACAATATTTCTAAATTAACGGATTGCATATTTTCTAGTTTAGGAACTTAAGAACATATTGAAAAAATATTATATTAACTTTAAATAAAAAAAAATGCATTAAATTTTAATTTATGAAATTTTTATAAGAAAATTCTACCAAAATTTAGAATTAAAAAAAAAGCATTTAAAGACGGAAAATCGCTTTAAAATTTGCTTTATCTAAATATAAAAATAAATGTAACTTCTCAAAGGGACATAGAACAAAATTCAAGCAGTTTGAGACTTTCAGAAATCAAGAATACTGAATTTAAAAAAAAGAAAAAATGATTTTTCAACGTAATTACGTATTTTAAGAAATTTCTTCATCACCTCCCTGGCAATTAAAATCTATTATAAACATATCGGTAAATACTTTTTTTTGTATTTACATTTTTTTAAAAAAATACATCTTCTTAGTAACATATTTGGAGTAAAATTTGATATACATATGGAGCATTAAATTGTGACAGTCATTAAAGCCGCTGCTGAATTTTGCCGCAAATATAAAAAATGTTTCAGCAAATGTTTGGAGGAAAATTAACTAAAATGGCTTTTCTTTAATAAAAAAGAACATTGAAATATGCGTAATCAACAATTACTTTTTATTTAAATTTTTAATCGTTTTCTTTTAAGCTGGTTTTATTGTTTGTTTCCAAAATTTTTATATACTAATATGTTCTGGCAACAGTCGTACAGTTCTACTTATCTATTAATCGTATTATAATTTTTTTTTTGAAAATTTGAGATAAAGTAACTGAAATGAACACACAGCTCCAAAAATCTCATAAATAAATCCAAAATCTTAAAAATCCTTCCATTTCTTCAACAGTAAAAAAATATTGTTATGTAATATTTACAAAATGAATTTTGAAAAATATATTGCAGTAGGAGAAACAAATTTTATGAAAATGGAATATATATCATTCAAAAACTAATTTTTATTGCTTTGATTTGATATAAAAAAATTTTGCAAGATAATATTTCTGAAAGACATCACGAAATACCCCCCAAAAAATTGTTTAATTTTTAACTAATTAAAACTTTTAACAATAGAAATTTTAATGGCAATGTTTTTAAATCCAATTGAATAATCTTTAGAATCCATTTAAAACTAATAAAAAGGTTATTAAAAATATTTCTAATAAAAAAATGTGAAAAAACGAAGTTAAAAGTAGTTCAAAATCTCACCATTGCTTAGCAATGGAGTATCTATAATTTTCCTATTTGATGAAACAATACATTGGTTTGAACTGAATTGCGTTAGAATAAATTTCAAGGATTTGGTAAAATTTGAAAAAAAAAATTATATCTTAATAAAATTAGTATCATTAAAAAAAATTATTGCTCTTTAAGATGGCATAAATATATTTTTTTGTGTGTGATAAATTTCAAAAGTTATTGGTAGAAAACAAGAAAACAAGGAATTATATTTTAGTATTTTAAGAATGAATTAATTTTGGAAGTTAAAAACAGCAGATTTGGCGTAGAAATGTATTCTAAAATGCCATATACAAATTTGAGGTTGCTAACTTTCCCTGTATTTGAATAGCTTTTGAATCAGACAGACACACACATTAATTTTAGACTTTTCATTTTAGATCAAGAATTTTCAAACTGTGGACCACATGTTAACTATTGGTGAATCGCAACAATACGAACAGTCAATTATTCAGCAGATACGTTTCAAAATTTGATGCATATCAATACTTTAAATCTTAAGATTATGTAACAAATTTTATTCATCGAAATCCTTAGACTATGTAGTTATTGTTTCATTTACACTTGAACAGCCAAAGAATGGTTTTCGTTCAAAATTGAATAGAAATCTTCGAATTTTGTGTAAAGGTCATATATCAAATTTCATTCCTCTAGCTCAAAGCGTTTTTGAGTTATCGTGTTCTTATACAGACCTACAGACAGACATGATTACAAAAATGTGTTTTTCGAGCTCAAAAAGATGTAAAACATGGAAATCTTTCAAAATCTAAAAGTTGATTTATTTTTTATTTTTTCGCTATTACGATAGTTTAT
>JAPMOR010016687.1:7203-31652 GCA_026543865.1 Argiope aurantia | reverse complement strand
AAAAAAAAACGGTGGAAGCTTGATTTTACACCTAACAGATAGATTTAAATGTTTTCCCGTGTTTTTATATTAAGTATCAAATAAAGGAAGGTAAAGTTAAGAACGTTTCAGATTATTTTCCCTTTGTTAAAATTGATAAAAATTGCTAATCCCTTAAATAAATATTATCTTAAAGTTGCCAGTATCAACCTAAAACCTTATGTTTCTCCCAGAGCCAAATTCTAGAATGGCCATCTTTTTATACTGCTAAACTCCAAGCCATCTTTTTATATTTATACATGCGCCAAACGTTGAAATTAAGAATGTCGTTTATCCTAAAGTTTTAGAGTAGTATTGGATTATTTATTATTGATTAAGTTTAAGGGCTCTAAAAATCTCTAAAGTTCAATATCATGATGCGAAAGTTATAGTTACAGGGTAAGCATTAAAAGCAAATGTAGCAAAATTCTGGACAAAAAAAATGTTTTATTTGGTTTTAAATTAAAACCATCGATGTTGATTTTTGAATTACTTTATATCAGTAAGTAAACTTAAATAATTTGAGTAATGCAATGTATGTATTAATTTAAAATATGCACAAGGCAATATTTTCTTAACTTTTTACTTTCTCATACACAAAGTACACAACAAACAGAAATTATTGCAATCGTCAAAAAAAAAGAAAAAAAAAAAACTGGATTTTGACGAATTTTTAAGCTTCCGACCACCCTGAGTCCAAAAAACACATCTTTGGAATAATTTCTGTCTGTCTCATGACCGGATTAAACCCTCTAGGAGCCCATTAGACACATTCACTGACATGAGCGTCATCCTTGGATTACAAATATTTTCGAATCGTACCGAACTATTTACTAAATTATATGATCACATCTCTATTATAATTAAGAGCTAGTAAGAAAGGATCATCTAATTAGATAGGTGATCAGAATATAGGGCTTGAGCTGAAGAAGTAAAAGTGTTAAGCGATGGAATTCTGGGAGTTTTTTTCTTCTTACTCCAGCTTCCCAAAGCCAGGTATGTATTTATTGATTTTAATTAAATCTCTAAATAAACAGTTTTAAAAAGCAAATTTTGTCAAACTAAAACAATAAAACATTAAATTTCGTATCGCTTTCAAGAGATTTAACATATGCATAACATTTCAACAGAGAAAACATACATTTCACCAAGTTATTAAAATAAAATATTAACTTAAAATAATTCGTACTAAACCGTGTCTGTCTCCGTAATTTATAGTCTGTAATACTTCTAAATATTTGTATATCCGTGAATTCATCTTGTAATCTAACTTAAGCCAATGATTTAGAGACAATAATTTGGTTTCCACTTAGATACCATTGTGTTTTCGCTTTTTTTAAGCAATGAGCAAAGGTATACAGTTTTATTTGCTCTGTGTCACTTCATATTGCTTATAAAAAACCCCTTAGGGATCCGTTCTTTTAACGCCTTAAAAGCAACCTTTTAATTTGGGGGTAGAGTGGTATTGAAGCTTCTGCGATTTTTTTTCTTTCTTGAATAATACTAAGTATAGAGAAAATATTGCAATCGTCAAAAAATTCGAAACTTTCACGTTTCAGATGTCTATGAGTTTGAAAAACACATGTTTGGAAAATGTCTGCCAATCTGTGACAAAAATAACTCAAAAACGCTAAGAGCTAGACGGATAAAATTTATTATATCATCTTTAAATCAAATTTTTAATTTTCTGTCAAATTTTGAGCGAAATCCATTCAAAAAAGTATGTCTAACTGACTGTCTGAATATAACTATAAAACATAAAGAGATAAAATTTGTGCATAGGTTTATCATCTAAGGTATAGATTGTTATCAAATTTAGAACCAAATCTGTCAAGGGATTGATTTTGACTGTATTCTCACATGCATGTAAACGCGATAACTGAAAAATGTAAGGACATAACTATATTAATTTAAGCCTGTGATTTTGTAGCTACAATTGTAGTTCTATTGGAAGCAATGCATCTTCATTTGAAATTCAGTTTTCGGATATATCTGTTGATAAATGCCAGGGATTAATCAGCAATAAAATACCAAGGATCACATGATAAATTCAGTAAAAATATTAAATTCGCGCCAAAGATCAATATTTCATACCTATTGTTCACCAATGCCATGCCAAGCATTCGCTGTCTTAGCCAAGGTCCATGCTTTTTATGCGAGGGTAGAAGCATAAAATTTTATTAGATCGTATGCGAGAGGAGACTACTAACGCTATTTATTAATTATCATGTGCGTTTCAATCCAGAACAACAAAACGTTTTTTATTCTTAAGAATAAAATTAATACATTTTTAAATGTAAAATTTTGAATACTAACCTTTTACATTTAACGTTACAATCAGTTAACATTAATCTTTTACGTTGTGATACAAACAGAAAATAAAAAAAATCGTATATGTTATTTTTTTTTTACATTAATAAGAAAATAGTCTAGTAATAAGTTCACTTTGAATTCGAAATCTTTTATTATTGTAATATTAGAGATAATTTATAATATCCAATAATACTGCTATTTATAAAATTGGCAACTGTATGGGGAATATTTTTTTTATTGATACTGGAACTGAATATTCTAAATAATACGAATATAAATTAAAATAAATTCTGCCACGCATTTCAAAAGCTTTCACAATACTTTAATTAGAGTTAAATAAGTTTTTTTAAAAACAACTTTTTAAAGTTTAGCATTTCTAATATTAAAAATAAAATAATTTAAATTCAGACATAGCTTAAATTAAAGCTCTTATCTTTCTATTGCTCTTGGTTTCAATCCATCAAATCAAAAAACCACACACACACACAAAAATTTATAGCAAAGCTGAATGGTTAAAAAGAAGCACGTCCCCTCTGAAAGAAATCTTTTATCAAATGAAGATAGAAGCTGATGTGTTGGTCTCAAGCTCCGGATATACAGGTAGTTATCAAAATAATGGAAACACCTGAGTTTTCTGAAGGATCCTTTATAAGGACCGCCTTTGGCATGTAATACTGTTTGGATTCGCCTAGAAATCGATTCATACAAGTGTTGATTAGTGTTTAGAGGAATATTGTACCATTCTTTCTGGAGATATTTTGAAAGTTCTGGGAGAGATGTCGGCGGAGGATATCGATTCCGTTTTGAACGCTCTAAAATAGATCTTAACGGTTCAATTATATTGAAGTCGGGTGACTGTGCGGGCCAAGGCAGATGTTTAACATCATCTTCGTGTTCATCAAACCATGATTGGACAAGTCTCGCTGCATAGATAGGTGCATTATCATCCTTGAAAAATTCCATCTCTTGCAAGAAACAAAGTTTGCATCATAGAATGAACCTGGTCAGTTAAAATTTCTCTATTCTTCTTCCCAGTGATCTTTCCTTTCAAGGTTACGATTGGTCCAGCAGAAAACAACGACATGGCTGCCCATATCGTGACAGATCCACCTCCATGCTTGACAGTTGGAAGGAGACAATCAGGATCATACGCTTGTGTAGGTGTCCACCAAACGTGCATCCGTTCCTGCTGTAGGGAAAAGTGTGAAACACGCTTCGTCAGACCCTATTACTTTCTTCCACTTATCAATCGACCAGGTTTTGTGAATGTGACATCACTGTAGATGACGTTCCCTATTAACATCTGTGACAAGTGGCTTGGGAATTGCTGCTGTGCCATAAATGTTCTGCTTATGAAATTACCTTTTAATTGTAATTACTGACACTGAAGAATCCAGATGGGAGCTGAGCTCTGCTGTCACTTTTGCTGCAATTGTTCACTAGACATTTCAATCCGCTTCAATACACGTCAGTTTCTTTCACTGGGCTTCTTTTTCCGCTCACTATTTTGCTTTGCCGAACTTGTATTGCCGCGCTGTCTGTATGCTGTCATGACTTTAGATACCGTACTTCTAGAAACGCCTAAAAGTTGGGATGTTTCGGTCACACTTGCTCCAGCTAGACGGTCTCCTACAATTTGGCATCTTTGAAAATCTGAGAGGTCCGACATTTAACACTTTTGAAAAATCCAAGAATTACAGAACTTTAATAAAGCTAATGCATACTACCAGAATATATGCATTGCTATTTATATAAAAAGAAAACTGGTGGCTATTATTTTATTTGAATGCTTACGAAGCGCATTCACAAATGTCACTTTTATTCACAGGTGTTTGCATTATTTTGTTAACCACCTGTAGATGTCAGTTGACGCCTCAATTAGTCAATTGTTATAAAATACGCATTTTATTATTTTTGCACATTTTAAATTTTGCAATATTGGCCAAGTTTTTACCACAAATACTTCACTTTGCTTAAGTCTAAACCTTTGCAATAGTCTAAATTTGGCAATTCTCCTCCAATATTATAACGATATATATTATAATGGGATCAGCTGTTACCACGGGAATATTGCCTATCTTTAATTTCAGTTAAATCGTTTAGATATTAACTTCATGATACGGTGAAATTGTCAGATATTAAAGTTTGTAGCAGTTGCTTCTTATCTTCTCTTTTGGATACTAGATGGCGATGCCTGATTAGGCCATCCCATAGTGCATTGCGATTGTAATTAGAGAGATGTGATGTTGAACTGTGAAGCCGCGCGCGTGAATGTCTTGTCTTTGTGCTTGTTTAGTGTGTGAATTTGATTATTAAAAGAAATGTTCCTAAAAACGTTCGTCCTGTTGCTTCCTGCATGGATCATAATAATCTACATTCCACCACATTGGCGCCCAAAGTGGGGCATTCCACCACATTGGCGCCCAACGGAAAAGAATTTGTGAGGAAACGAAAGTGACGTCGTCCCGACCATCACAAGAAAAGTTTCCCGCCACCACAAGTTGTATTACTTGAATTGCTATATAAATGCTCCGTTCATAGTGTACATGAAACTTTTTAATGGGAACCAATCCTATAATATCACGATACTATTAAACCAAATTAGCAAAAATATTAAGTTGATATCAACAAAAAGAATTAAAAAAAAAAAAGAGAAAAGAAATGATGAATCCGGCCTGAAGATTTTCTCACCGGTCAAACTCTCAGGCAGGGATTCAAACAAGGCATTTTTTTGTGTGAGGGGTTTGACTTTCATCCAAAAATATTGATCCCTCGTGACCCGAAAATCCCCTGAAATTGAGGCCTTAGAGATAAACTAGTTTCTAGTTTGGTGGCCCTTGTGAAAGTCTTCCGACCGGATTCATCATTTCTATTTTATTCTTTTGTTTATATTATCTTAATAATTTTACTAATTTGGAGGTGATCCTTGAGAAAGTCTTCCGGTCGGATTCATCATTTCTTTTTTATTCTTTTGTTTATATTAACTTAATATTTTTACTAATTTGGAGGTGACCCTTGAGAAAGTCTTCAGGCCGGATTAATTATTTCTTTCCCCTTTTTTTGTTTATATTAACTTAATATTTTTACTAATTTGGTTAAGTTCATCTGTGTTTTAGTAGTAGCAGCATTAGTGCTCTCTAAATACATTTGCATCTCTTTAAATTCTTTTTTAGTTTGATTCAGAAATAATTTTTTAATTCAAATTTTATAATGTTTGTATTTTTTTAATAATTTCTTACAATACTATTAAAAATATAAATGCGTGGTTCACCAATTATATAGATTTCGCGGTATTGTGACTTCACTTTTTTTCCCCGTCTCGTAAACTACACAGATATTAAACAAAATCTTTCTTTCTTAACTTTCAACAATGGAAGAAAATCACGTGATTTGATGAAACACTCGGATGATGATTCTCACTCACCATTCAAAATGGCGCATCATTTTATTGTTTATTTATTTATTTAATTTTGATTGTTAAAAATACCTGCAGAGTAATAAGCAGATGCAAATTAATTAAACGGAAGAATTCAACTTAAAACAATTATATATATTTATTTATCGGAGCAATAAACAAGTCTTTGTATTAGGCGAATAATTTCAATAAATTGACCATTTATTAAAAGAGAGTTTCATAGCATGATCTGCTTAGGGTCGCAAAATGCCAAAATCCGCCATTATACAGGGTAGACCATCTGAGCTAAAGTTACAAAATTTAGTACAAATATACTTTGGATGATAGGAATGTGCACCTTGGAGTGATTTTTTTTAAAAATTAGTATTTAAAAAATTGAAAGATGTTTTTTGCTTTTCTGTCGCGATAACTTCTTTCACGTTTTAAAAAAAAATCTTTATTAGACCAATTAGCTGCCATGCAAAATGTCCTGATATTCGAATTTTTTAAAAATATTTTTGTAACTAAATTTCAGTGTATTTCATTATTGCGATGAAATTCTACCCATTTTCATAGTTTCATCAAATATTTAAAAGCGTCATTTTCTTCAAAAACTAAAAAAAAAAAAAAAAAAATGTTAATTATCGACACAGTTTACATGAGGAATCAAAAAGTGAAAATGGTATTGATATTTTTACTTTAACAGAACTGTATACAAATTGGACAGAAATAAATATGTTTTAAACATCATTAATTCATATTCACTATGACGATCATTGAAAAACAAGATTCCTCTGCAGTATTTTGATAGCTAAATATTTTAAGCACCGTTAATTCATATCGGTTAAGGTATTTATGTAGGACTCAGGAATCACTACCATTTTAGAATCACGCACATTTAATTACATTTAGGACAGACAATTACATTAATATAAAGGAAATGAACATTAAACAGATTTCGTCGAATACGTCGCAGGATTAATTCACATGTTAATATCGTAGTCATTGCATGGCAATATTCGTCGTTTCGTCAGCTGCATTCATCGTCTCACAACTCTCGTCCAGGCCTACATCGCGCCTTTCGTTCAGATACCTGTCTGATCTGTACTCCGTCTAACAAGCATCAACACCTGTTGGCCAGCAAATGGCGCTCGTCAATACATTTATAATTAAAGTTACATGCAATTTGAATTTCAATACTTATTATGAAATTCAATTATGAATTTCCGTGATTTTGTATTTGCGGCAAATTGAATTAATGCATCGACGGCAATTGAATTAATACCGACCTGCAGCTACCAAACTTGGACATTTATACATCGGAGGATGGGAAGTAAACCTCAGAGCGACTTTTTAAAAATAAATTAACTAAAAACTAAGAGAAATTTTGACGGGTTTTTTGTGTATGATAATTTTGGAAAAACGCAAAAATTATTTTTATATCATTGTAAAATGCAAAAAATTATATTTTCAATGATACCAGTTTTTTGCCATATAACTTTTTTTTCTACTTTCAATCAATTTTCAAATTTGTGTTAAGGCTATTTTACAGTAAGATATTTCGGTGTTAAAGTGAAACTAAAATCGTCCACTCATATTTCATCCTGCCTTTCCCTCCTTCCTAATGATGCGATCAAGATATGAAGACTCGGCTTATTTTTTCATGTTGAATAGGCTTCAGTATAAGACATGTTTTATATATTTTTTGTACTGAAAAATTAAGATTTAGGTTCAGGATCAGGCAATAGTGAAAATTTTTTAAAGTGCATCCAATTTTAAAAAATGCTACTTTTTCTTATGATATAATTGGATGAATAAAGATGCTGACAAAAAAAAAAAAAAAAAAAAAAAAAAAAAAAACTTAGGGAAATACAAAGCATAATGAAGAGGGTCGTGTAAGATTTCTAAAATAGTATGATTTATATGTGTATCAAAATTTGAAGCTTAAAAACTTTTTGGTTAGAAAACCGTTAAGGCTAACTTTCATAGAGCGTATAATTTTTTTATAGTACTCATAATGAACACCCGAACAGATTTGAAAGTGCCAATAGTTTCAAATATTTAGTTTCTGAAATGGACAACATAATGCCAGAGGTTCGTAACAGTCACATCTGCTAATAGATGTGTGTGTGTTTTTCGGACTACAAAAATATTTAAAATCTAATTTCATTAGTAGAAAACCAAATTATTCATTTACTAAACTTTCATTATGCTGCTAAAATAAACTTCTCACATACGCCGCTAAAATATGGGCAATGACTGTGAAAGATTTGCTATATTTGAATCGGGAGCATTAAGAAGCAAATTTGTTGCAATTAAATGCGAAAAATTATTAGAGAAGAATCAGCTCGGAATTTTACTAAGTATTTAAAGCGCCAAATATTATTAAATTCATAACAAAACTGAGGATTAAATGGGCAATTAAGCCATTAAAAAATCTTTATGGCTAAATCATTGGGTACATGAAAAAGAAAGAGGGAAAGACGAAAACTAAGGTGAATTGACTACCTGCAAAAAGACCCGCATAATATTAAATATGAAAAACCTTAGTCAAAAATAGCACAGATGGAATGGAATTCTGAGGAAGAACTAAGAACATTCAGGGTTTCCGCGCAAGTGGAGAAGAAATTGAAACAGTTCAATTATTTACTGTAAAATGCAGTAGCAAACAAATGAAAGCTAGAACTGAATGGTGTTTGTTAAAAAGTCAGTTAACCACATGGTCTTCCTGTGCGGAGCTAGTTGCCAATCATGTAAATATCACGTGGTCTCCCTGTTGATGTTAGTATATATATGAGCCGCTCAGAAGCCAATGCGGTTAAGTCCAAAACACAAAAATTGAGAAAATTAATGTTTTTTGACACATTAGTTTTTAAAATTCTTGTTTTATTAATTTAATTAGAAAGGTGTATAAAGTCTTTATTCGAGGTGTAAACTCTGAAAAAAAAAAAAAACAAAAAAAAAAACAAGATATGTACAGGATGTGTAAATAAAAACGTAAGTATTTATTGAAATAATGACAGCATCTTAAAAATTTTAGGACTTATACCTTTTGGCAGCTGAAAAAGATAAGGAATTTATGTAAAATTCTTAACGAGCAATTTATGCATAAAATTCAAACAATTCTAATTAGAAGTAACGGTTACAGTTACTATGAATTTCTTGTTTTTCAGTGTTGCCAACAAATATCGAAAGAAGAAGAATAATTTAATTTTTATTTCAAAGTTTATGCAAAAAAAAAATATTGATAAAAGGTGGACTTATTCACAATGGCTTCTGAAATTATTATACAATATATTCAGAAGCTATTTAAAAAAGGGCTGTCTAACCTAGAAAAAAGTAACCAACGAGTAAATCCTTTAATAACTAAGAAGATTATTATTTATTTCATCAAAATTTCCAAAAATCAGAAAATATCAAAAAATGGACTTAACCGCATTGGCTTCTGAGCGGCTCATATATATTTTCCCAATAGAAGCGAACTTGACTCGTGTATTAGGGGGAGTGTGATCTCGGCTCTTTCTCCCGATAAATTTTATGTGTAGTTCTCTAGGCCTGCTACACTATGGCGTAATCATGTGCCTTTTGCTGTTCATGTTACCAATAAACCCCATAAAAAACAACCTGCGTCTTCAATTCATTTCACCCAAGACACAATCTTCACTATCAAATAAATTATTGTGTAATCATAAAATGCAATTTACAGAACTAGGTAGCCTGTACTGAAAGTTTATACAAGAACAGGGATGGCGAACCAATGGCACGCGACACAATATTTTGGACACGCCACCGATCAAAAAGGTTTGCATGTGACTTTATTTGATAAACGGAACTTTTCCCGATTCGATCGGGTGGAAATTGACGAATTTCAAATGAAACTGATTGATTTTCAGTTAAGTTCAATATGGTTTCAAAAATTTATTCAAACAAGGGAAAAGTTGAGATTGATTGAAACAGAAAGATTAACAAGCAATATAAGTAAAAATGCCAGTAACGAAATTTTGGAAACATGCAAATCAATTCCAGACATATTTAACTGTTTGAAAAAGCTGGACTCATGCTTTTTTAACTATATTTTCATATACCTATGCCTGCGAGTCATTATTTTTAATAATATTTATAATATATTTTTATAAATATTATTAATATATATTATAAATATTATATAATTATTTAATAATATATTTTTTATTTAAATAACATTAAAGACTCGCTTAGAAACCGTTTGGCAGATGATTCCAGTTCAGCATGCATTCTGATCTTACAATCCTAATACAAATTGTCATCTAATCTGCAACAACAGAAGTCAATGTTACTTTAATTTGAATTACAGGTATAACTAAAACATCTACAACTATACAGTTCAAATTATATTTTTTCACAGTAAATCAAGAGTTTTCAGTTGCTTGTATTTAGTTTTATCTTCCCAATAACCACAAGTCAAAATTATTTGACGGCACGTCTATACCTCTTTAAACTTTTTTTTAGAAAAACTGGCACGTTGATCCATAAAGGTTCGTCAACCCTGTACTAGAAGAATGCTTTGAAGCCCAAAGATATGAAGAAAACATGAAGATATATCTGAAAAGCTAGTACTACTATACTAGGTAGCCAGTACTGAAATAAAGTTTAGTAATCCAAGATATAAGAATCTATTTAACTTAAAATTTCTAAATTTTTTGCTTATGCATACATTAAAGTTACCTTATAGTGAATTTTTATAATGTAAATATCTGCCAAATACATGTATCAACAACAACATGCTAAGCCTGTATTCTGTTCAACACTGAGACAGGTACAGATATTTGATACTGTCTGTATTTTAGGCAATCTGCCTATATTACGGTCGGTGCAGTTTAAATGTTTATGGCCAAAGGCATCCTTCTTGATGAGATATGCAGGTAAAAAGGGGAGTGCTATTCATTACTAAGTGACATAACAGAGTTTTTTATTCAATGTAATAAAATTATAATTAAATAAATCTCCTTTCTGAACAAATAAGTTGGTACAGAAAATTTTGTCACAAAATTTTAAAATTTCTTTTGTTATATAATCAAAAGATATCTATATTCAATAACACATTTATGCATGATTTCAGTTTGCTTAAGACCGTTAAGAATTTTTTTGATCAATTGGAATTCAGCCTTAGAATTTCCTAAAATAATAAAATTCAAAGTTTCATTATTTGATTAGTCTTAGTAACAAAACAGTGGAAACTTTTTTTTTTTTGTTTAAACCACTAGTTATATTTAATCTAACAAGATTAAATATAACTAATAGGTCATGGAAAAATATGTAAAAACTTAGATTGTGTAATTTTTTCAATAAAACATTTATTAACCCAAATGGCATAAAAAATAATTATCACTACTTTAAAATACTTACCATCTTTAGTGACCACTTATTTGTCAAAATTATTAATATAGAATACTTTTTTAAACATCTCATTTTGTTATCAGATAAGTCTGAAAAACATGACTTTAATTGAATCAATCTGTTATAAATGACTGTGGGTGTAACTTAAAAAGTGTGTATACTACGAAATAATCTGAGAAGTGGAAATCCAATTTTGATAATTCTGTCAAAAAAAAAAAAAAAGCTTTTAATTTAAATTTTAACAATGATAAAAGCAACAAATTTAATATTTTTATGAATAAATTTGAATTTAATCATAGCATTAAAAATATTACAAATTGTATATTAAATTAAGAAAAAATTATACAGAGATAAGACTGATATCATTAAAAGGTCATTATTATTATTATTTTAGGTTTAAGATAGTAGAAATGCCACTTTCATAAGATAATAGTTTTGAAGATATGGTCATCAATTTCTATAAGTCATAGCAATTACTCATCTGTCAACAGCTAAACCTATATTTGCACTCAATTAAATTTCCTGTTTGATGGATATTTTTTGCTTTTTTTTTTACATACTCTTTCCACTAACTAAATGGAATTTTTGGTGACATGGTGAGCCACCTTCTAAAGAGCATTTCAAATAATATTTGGAGCTCCATTAATTAGCAAAGCACCGAAAGAGATGCAGCTGTAACAACGTTCATGTACCAATTTGTTTACTTTTAGTTGTCATTCAGAGTAAATATTAAGAGCAATTTCTGCACAGAGTATGTTGATATTTTATCTGTAGAATTTTTTACAATGAGAGGCATATGTTTATATAGCATCAGCTATTGTAAAACAATTATAAGACACTCTGTATAAATATATAAAGAGTATTTGGCTTCCCCCCACTGAAAAACTGTAAATTTTAACTAACATTATTCCGAAATTTTAATGTCCTGACATAATAAATTAATATATGTAATATATAAAATTAATACATAATAAATATATAATAAATTAATACATAGAAAATAAATTAATATATGTAGTGAACATAAAGAAATGAAATGAACATTGAAAGGAATTAAAGAGTACACAAACAAATATAATAAAAAATTTAATGACATATTCACAGGATCACTTTTTCGCTTACAAACTCTTCAATGGTGGATTAGTGAAAAAATACATAAAAGTATACAAATCTTACTCATATGAGATTCACAACAATATGCTATTAAATTTTGTTACATAATTCGTGTCCTCTTCAGAAGATCATTGGCATCGGAGGCACAAACAAAAAATTCTTGATTTGAATCTGCATACAGTTCTTTGCTTTGGTTTTCAATCATAAACTAAATACTCCTGGAAAGCTAAAAATGTTACTTCTATTTGAAAAACAAAAAGATATATTTTCCAATATTATGTTTGTATTTAATATATATTTGTTTTTAATATCATTGGATAAAAAATATATTATGAATAGTAGAGGTATCCAGTGGCAGCTCTTGCATTGTAGCTCTATTAAGAGAAAGAGGGCTTAACTCATACTATGTTACACAACATAGTGAAGCTTTTAGTCTGAAATTTTGCCTTTTTAATTAATGTTTAATAACTTGATGATTAAATAATAAAAAGTAAGATTATTAGATTAGTAAGATTATAGAAAGAACTGTTGTAAGTATATTTTAACTAAGAATTATAAATGAACAGTTTTTAATTTTTATTCATAAAAATACACAACTGTGGCTAAACAAAATCAAAAAGAAGTCCAAAATAAAGACATTGGAGAAAATTTCATTTTTATATTTTTTTCTAAATATGATATTCATGAGTTTTTTTAAAAATTAAAGTACACTACTTTTATTTCTCAATAATTATGATTTATTTTCAAATTTTTAGGCTCTCAAAAACTTTCCCATAGTGGAAAAATCTTTAAAATTTCACCACTAATATCTCTGCAACTGTATTTACAATAAAACCTTTTCCCTTTGCAAATTTAGCATTAGAAATTATTATCACATGGAACAGTAGAGGAAATCTCCACTGAATTAAAAATCAGGCATTTTTAGAAAGTTTCTATTCCTATAAAGACATGTTATTATTTTCCTCTAAATATTGAAAGATCTAAAAGGAATTGTATTAAATTATTGGTGAATTTAAATATTAAAAACAAAATTAAATAAATTAGTGATTACAATTAATATATACTGGAAAAAAATTTAATACATGATGCATTTTTGAAATGCCAATGTATGAGCTATTTCCAATAATATCAATTACTATTTAAAGAAAATAAGTTAGTAGCAGTTATTTGTGTAACTAAATTTTGAATTATTTAAAGTTTTTATCATTAACTTTAATATTAAATGAAAATTTTTTTTCTTGCAATTTGATGTATTATTTTTGGCTATTGGATATATTATATTGTATTAATTTTTCCTTGATACAAATATTGCTTTTTTTTTTGAGTTTACTTTCTATTAAATATTTCTTAAGCAAATCTTCAAAAATAGTTCATATAGTTTTTAATGAGGTGGGATATATTCATTTTTCAATCAAATTTAAAAAAATTAAGAAAATAACCAAATTTACAATATAACATTTTTTTTTAATGAATGAATGTGTTGAAAGGTAATTGGTCTTAGCTTCAGTTAAAAATTCTTCCATATTTCATTATGGAATTCAGTTTTAAAAATATAACAAAAAAAATTAAAATGAATGCCCTAGAAACAAAATTAATAAATTAACACACATAATGTCTAAATAGCATCTGTTAAAACATATTACATCTATTAAACATGCTATAATGATAACTGCCTTCAACATGTAAATAAATAAAGAAAAATAAGATAAACTTGGGCACCATGGTTTAAAAAAAAAAAAAAAAAAAAAACACTTTAATAAGCAAGCATTTCGCCGAACCTTTATAAAAAGGTTGGGGACAGAAGTGTCCAACAACACAAGATGTGTTGTGAAATGCTGGGCTAAATACAAAAATAGCCACTTAGCTTTCCCCACACACTGGATGCGAAGGTTTATTTCCCTTCACCGCAGGACCTTAGTTTCCATGAAGAGTAACTTCTTTGCATATATCAACTGCATAGAATTAAAATTGTTACTATCATCAAAGATAAATCAATGGAAAATTTTTTATTACTAATGACATTAAAATAAAAGCAACACATCAAGGATAATAATTTTTTTTTTTTACAAATGCAAAAGAGAATAAATAGTTTTTCAAAATACACTCTTATAATTATCTTAGAAAGTAGAGTGTTTTTTTAAATTGCTTTCTACTTTTTAGAACTTTTAATTTTTATAATATAATAGGATGTTTAAAAAATTATTTTTTTAAATTCTACTAGATTCTACTAGATACTCATTTAGAATAAAAATTTAATTAAATTTATTGATTAACTAATACTTCAGATGATATAAAAAAATAAAATAAATTAAATAATTATCCTTGAAGTGATTTCTTTTTTTAAAGCATGTAAAGCACCTCTAGTATGTAAAGAAGTAATACAGATTATGGAATCCCATCTTTACAAACATGAAAAAAGACATATTTAATGTGTATAAAAACATTTATATTCACTATATGGATACTTTCAGCCAAAAAATATAAATATTATTATTTAAAATATGAAAATAAATTATAGGAATGTGATGAATATTTTACAACTTATATCAATAATTTGATGCTTAATGAAAAAGTATGAGAAGCATATTTATTTCAAGCAAGACTACTGATAAATATCTTTTTTGTGGCACAGAAATGGTTTGAAACTACAAGGAATTTTTGAATTCTGGTTTAAAAATAAAGCTATATTTCAGAAATCTTGAATATATTCATATCAAGTCTTTTTAGAAAATGAAGCATTTCATGAGGACTTATTAATTTGAAGATAATTTCCTTTCTTGTATTCTAGTGAAACAAACCAGGTATATAGTTAATAATAAAAATCAAATTGGACAATCATACATTTGAATTTTTATTTGGCTGTACAGGTCATCTGAATTCTCTTTGGCATCTTACTTTAATATGCTGTTTAATGACTAAAGGGATTATATTGAACAAAAATAATGAAACAGAATACACACTTACAATAAAACTTCTCAATGCATGTAATACTTAAGCATTTAATGTATGAAATATATGTTTGTACATCCATATGCATATAGGAAAAATAAAATAAATAAATGTAGATTCGATAAATGATGAATAATAACATATTTTCAATTCCCTTTAAAACATTAATAACTCATTCTATGTCATTTCAAATTAACATGTTTAAACAAACAAATTTGTATAAAAAAAGTTCTTAACAAGGAATGTCCAAGTTTGTTGAAACAATGTTAAAAGAAAGCCATAGAAAATATAATCTAATAAATTTCAGTTAAATGTTCCTAATCAATTATCATTAAATAATCAGATTTCAATTTTTTACCATTAAAGAATGAACATGAAGAAGAACAGAGTCAATTTTCAATGAAATTATAATTATAGTTAAGAAACCATACAATGGCCAGTCAACATGAAACTAAACTATAATACGAATTAATAGTCATTTTTTTTATATTCCCAAGTAATAAGAAATATAAAGGGAACTAAAAGCCTTTTCTGACTAAAAGTTGGCAAAGGCTTTCAGAAGTTAAATGAGATAGATGAATTGTTTGATTTGATCTCATGGAATAATACACCATTTCAAAATTAAAAAAGATTATACCAGTGAGAAATGTGAAAACTTTCAAAACAGACAAATAACAAAAATGATCATCTTAGTATTTCATCATATATTCACTATATAAAAATCACGATTTATGTTCTTAACTTCAATACAACAGCTCGACCAACTTAATAAAGTAAATATGAACACCCAAATTTGAGATTCTGTTATCATGTCAGATCCACTTTCCAAATGATAAAGTTCTATACTTTTTAAAATTATATTAATTTTAAGCTGTTAAAATTCAAAAAGCAAGGCAACAAAGTTATAAATAAAATAAAAATAATACAAATTAATATCATAATAGCTTCGAAAATGTTTGCACAACAATTTTGATCACATGATCCTCAGAAATGTAAGCAAATAGAAATAACAATATTAAAAAGTTTAGCAATGACATGAAATCCTTCATGTACTATGTACAATACTGAGGCTTTCCAAAACATTTTGTTGTTTTTCTGATCATGTGCAATTTAAAATAACTTGAAAAGTATTGTGAATTCAAGCACACTAAAGAGTTGATAAATTATCCAGGCACCTAGACATTCTGCTGCATTATAGTTTATATTATGCAGTTATTGTGAATTAAGATAAAAACAATGATATACACACTCACTTTATGACTTCTAACAATATGAACATTTAATTATCATTATCAAAGTCACCTCTACTCTCTCTCTTTTTTTTTTTTTTTCAAAGCTAAATTCAATTTCACAATTACAAATGAGATAATATTTTTTATTTCAAAGATTATAAAAAGTTTTTAAAAGACAGTAAAACATACATCCAATTCAAATCTCAAAACATTTATGCATTTTATTCTAAAATAGCTAAACTGATACTCTTTTACTTTAAAAGACATTTAAAAAAAAAGAAGATAAATTCTTCCGAATAAGATGAAGAATATATATTCTTAAAAACTGTGATAAAATTTAATTCTATAATAGTGGGAAAAGAAGGGAGTGTAGGGCAATAAAAAATTTTAACCATAACATAAGCAACTTTTCATCTATACATTTTAAATTATAAATTTCTTATGTGAATCAGTAATTTCACTCAAAATTAACAGCAAAAAATAAGTGACATAAAACCAGTTTTAAAACATTTTCATTACTTATCACAATGCTTCAATTTGATTCTTAACAATTCTTTAACAATAATTAATCTTGCATAGTAAATAAATAATTTATGTGAATTGAATTAATAGAGTAAGCAAAATAAAATGATTATTTTGTACTGTGAAAAACTATTGAAAGCACTTTATTTGAATACTGTTATCTTGAATAAGAATTATATTTTAAGTATTATTAAATAATTTCAGATCATAACATTCATTTGAGAAATGAACACTCATATATGAAATTTCTTAAAGTGTATTTATAATAGCGTTATAATAATACCTGTTCTACTACTTAGGAATAATTCGCATTTAATGATAATATTAATCCTTGCTTAAAAATATTACTCTTCTTTCTTTGTCCCTAAAACATTTTATAGAATTTCTACATAAAGCAAATGAGAATGTGTTGGCACTCTGTAAGGGAGATCATTTGACTAGTTACCAAATTTACCCCAAATATACTTTGGAAGGTTGGAATGTGTACTTTAAGTGCATACTTTGGTACAATTTTCAACAAAATTTTATTCAACAAAAAAGTTAAGCAAAATTCATGCATTTTTTTAAAACATAACTTTCAAAAATATCATAATACAAAACCAACTCATATAACTACTTTAAAATTTAAAAAATAAATAACACCAATTTAGATATAAAATTTCTCTCCTAATTTTAACAATCTAAAAATTATTTTAAGTAGAATTTGCAGCAATAGTTTTCATTGTTACAATGAAATTCAAGTTTTTCATTGTTAATACGAATATTTAATCATCCATCATTATTTAAAGCTGGTTGATGATTTTGTATATTTTATTATATTCTCTGCTAAAATTGTAATGAAATTTACTTTCAATTTCTTCATTTTATCTAATTTATATGGTTCATAAAATTTTCAAAGATCTTAACTATATGAGAATTGAAAAAGGATATAATATAAGCTGACTGATTATGATTCTAAATTTTTAATTTTATTAATATACTTTAATGGAGTGAACATGATGTCAAATATAAAATATGTCACATTCCTTTAATACTAGAATCACTTGCATATTTTGCATCTGGAATAAAAAAGCAGAGTTAATGCTGATAATGAACAATTAAATACTCAATAATCCAACACTCACATCATGTGACCTCATGTCATTAGGGCTTCTTTTAAATAACAACAGAAAAAAAAATGCAATTCTATAATAATAATATATCTTAAACGTTGACCATGATTTGAAGTTTAAAATACTTTGTTAAGCATACCATGTACATCAAATATGGGATTCCAACCAAATATAACTTACTCACTACTATCAGTGAGCAAATTGATCACCAAAGATGGCTAGTAAAGAAAAGAAGAAAAAAAAAGTAAAACATTTTTTTCCCAATATTATTTTATGTCAAGCAATCTCAGTAAAAATTTATACCTCGATAATAATCTATTGAAAGAACTGTATTAATTATCAATACAATTCTTTCAATATATTACTTCTTTTTTTAATTAGTAAAATTTTTTTTAAAATTTTAATTTCAATAATAATAATAATAACTTTCAAATCAAATGAGGTTATTAAGTTTTGTTTGAAAAGTGATGATAATATACAAACTCAAACATACTATAGCAGTACAAAAGAATGTCAAATGTACCAAAATACTTAAAATTTAAATATAAGGTTATTTGCAAATTTTGTAAATTTATGAACCAAGTTTTCACTACATAAATTAGTCATATTATATATCACAAGTTAATAGAAATAACATCTCAAGAACCAAAAAAAAAAAAAAAAAAAATTCTCATTTTTAACTTAATAATCTGAAAACTAGGGATGGTTCGTAAAATTATTATTTGTCATATTTTCAGAAAATGATTTTTAATTTAAAAAAAAAAAACTTATTTGCATTACAGCTTCCTCTTGAAAAATATTAATTTACAAATAAATTAATAGTATTAGATATTTTATTATTACTACTTTTTCTGCTTTTAACAGTTAATCATTTGGAAAGTGGGAAAAAATATGCAAAAAGAGCACAACATAATAACAAATAATTTCATTCATTGCAAATGAGGAATACAATGTGCATCAATTAGAAAAATGTTTAGAAATCAGAATTCCTTCAGCATTGAAAATAATAAATAAATGCTTGTTTCAAACACAGATGCCTCCTGGAGCATATTTTAGATAATATAAAATATTCTTTTTATAAAAATTATAGTAAATTATATGTGACAGCAACTTCTACTTCAGTGGATAATATATATATATATATAAACATTTTTAAAAGAATATAAAAGAATAAGTAGTAATTTACATTTATTCAATGGCAGTAAATTTTATTTTAATGCATGATAATTTTGAATAAACAAATTTGCCTAAGAAAACAGCAAATTATTTCCACGTTAAAGAAAATGTGCAGAAAATACCTTTCCATACATTTCGCCGAACCTCCTAATGAGGTTGGGGACGAAAATGTCCAACAGCATTTTATGCTGTGAAATGTATGATAACAAAAGGTACTAAGATGCAAATGACCTACTCACTGGTTAATCAGAATGCTGTAGAAGTTAACTTCATCCAATCATTCATTATTCTTCGAGTACAGCCAAGTAGATAACGACAACTGTGCAAATTTTTAAAACAAGCAATTAGAAGATAATTCACAGATTTAAATAAAATTCTTCTTATTCAAAAAATACTTTAGAAGTCACTATGAAATCCCCCCAAAAATAAAAT
This sequence comes from Argiope aurantia, assembly GCA_026543865.1. Lineage (NCBI taxonomy): Eukaryota > Metazoa > Arthropoda > Arachnida > Araneae > Araneidae > Argiope > Argiope aurantia. Next base: position 12,015 of record JAPMOR010016687.1, on the reverse strand, counting down.
AAAAAAATAAATAAAGGTGAAATATGAAATTAATATATTAAAATATGAAATTAATAAAAATTGTAGATAATCCAAGCTACAATTAAGTAAATGAGAATATGTGAAAAGGAACTAAAAAAATGATTAAAAAATAAATATTCTTTGCATTTATAATAAGAGTTATATTATAAGATGAAAAGTTAACAAATGCTTTATGAACATCAATGCTTGACAGAATAATAGAATATTACAAATAGTATCAATTATTGTACTAAAAACAATCAGTATAATAACATAAAAAAAGGTATTTGAAATAGATAGTTTCAAGTACAGTGCTACCATAATAAAAGTAAAGCCATTAAAATTTTGAAGGCTTACATAAATTTCATAGTAACTTCATTGAAACAGGCAAAATCCATAGATATATAACAGTTGACTATTTATAGCAACAAAAAAGTTTTAATTAAACCTTTTTCATCATTAACAGTCCTTTTCTTCAATAATTACATGACAAAGAATGTTAGCATGCATGTAAGTGAAATTTTTTACAATTAATACACTTGCTTAGCAATTATGCAACCAATTTAAACCTCTATTTGGAGTTACAAAAAATTAAAGCATAACATATAGTTTGAAAGCCATAGTTTTATAAGAATAAGCAAGTTTTAAATGGCAAAGGCAACTAAATAAAGAAATGATATCATATTATATTTTTTATGAAAAATTGGCAAATATAACACATTATAGGATTACATTTAATTTAAATGAGAGAGGTAATCTGATAAATGAATGATGTATTAGGAACAAAAAAACAGCTATAAGCAAAATTTCAAATACTATAAAAATGCAATTTTCATGCATTTTAAAGACAAACATATATTTACTATTCATTTAAGAACATAACACCTACATAAATAGTCACAGAAGCTTACATATACACATCACTTAAAAGTACAGGTAAAAATAAGTGGTGAAACAGAAGAGTCTAGTTAAGAGTTGCATTCAAATGTTTATAGAAGATTCCATTGTCCTTCTAATTCAAACATTAATAGCATGTTATTTTTAAGCATGTCAAGAAGTTTTTCTTTCTTTCTTTTTTTTTTTTTTTTTGTTGAAGAAATCATCTTAATATTGAACATAGATAAAGTACCTCCTGGTACAAAAGTTCTCTATAAATGGCTCTCCCCCCTTTCCCAATTCTTAGTATAATGAAACACTATTAGACACTTATCTTTGTGCACTTGTAATGATGATTTAATAAGGACGTGACCCTCCTTGACCCATCATAGATGAATGCAATGATGGGATATGAGGATACATTGTTGGTGTAGAATATGGTATACCCATTCCTGTTAAAGATGTTCCAGTCATTCCTTTAGGAGAAAACAAAATTACCACATTTCAACATTAATTTAATAAAAACATCAATTATATTTATGTGGCAGTTGCATCATAAAAATAATGAGTAAAATAATAGCCAACTTGATTAGATTTTGTTCTTTGGAAATTATAGACTTATAAACTTTTTATATTGTTCACACCATTTCAATCCTCATTTAATTTTTTTTATGATATTAAATACATTTACAAAAATCATTTACAACAGTAATTTGGATGACTTACAACTTATATCATTAGCAATAATTTATATAGGTAAAAGAAAATTTTTACAATAATGAAGTTGATATTTATTATTTCACAAAGAATTAAATATGGCTGATTATTTAACACACATACACACACAAAAGAGAGACAGCGTAAATTTATTGAATTTGATATGTCCATAAATAAGTTAATAAAATTTTACCAAAGTTTAAACTTATAATTAATAATAAAATTTTATACTAATAGAATTTGTGCTAAAATTAATTTTACAAAACTAATCTTCAAAAATATTACTGAATTTTTCTTAGGAAAGAAATACAAAGGAAAATTAAAATTACTAACCAGGTGGTAATGCCATAGTACCTGGTCTCATCATCCCATTCATCATCATAGGGTTACCAGGCATTGGCATTTTCCCAAACATCATAGGTATATGCATTCTATTTACATTTAAATACATTTGATACTTGGGCAATTGAGCTCTTATTTCTTCCTGCAAACAATCAAATAAACAACAAATTTAAATAATGACTGATCAACCTTACAAACAGGAACTACCTAATTAACAAAATCAAACTAACTTGGATCATACTGCTACAAAATGATAGTTTATACACTGATACTTGACTTGTCTGCAAGCCATATGTGTGCTGAATTATCATATTTTAAAAATTAATTATTTTAATAAAAATTAATTCATTTTGAGATTCTAGAATTGAATACAAAAAAAATATGGAGTTCATAAATATTTTCAAAGTTTTTTTAAAAAAATTTGTAGATAATTAAGTAACACTCTTAAAGCAAAATGCATCATCAAATAAGACCGCAAAATAAAAATAAAAAATAAATCAGCAATTAACTATTAGTTCACAAAAACTCATTTTAGAGATGAGCTCATAAAATTAAAAGCTGGCAAATCAAATAAATATTTAAAACTGCTTACCAAAGATAAATCATCATCAGGATGTAAAATTTTACCATTAGGATTATCTGCAGGAATGATAAAAGCAGATCTTTTCACTTCATTAGTAACTCGTGGACTAGACATGATTTCAGCTACAAAATAAAAATACATATGTGAGTTTAACTGTGAATGCATATGAATGATGCTGCCACTTTCCAAATATTACAGAAGAAATTTACAATCTCTGATAAATTTATTTTTTAAAACAATCAAATCAAAATATTTGATAATATTTATAAACACATATCACAATTTCAAACTTTATACCAAGAAAAATGAAGAAGTTAACACTAAAAAGAAACTTCAATAAGTTTTAAAATAAAACTATTAAAAATACTTATTTATAGAGAGAAAAAGAAATCAACAGCAACATTAATGTTTTGCAATTAGACATATTTATCAATATTCTCCATAATTGTCAAAATATAGATGGCAATAATGCAATGAAATAAAACACGCTTTACCTGCACCATAAAGGATAGGTCCAGCTCCATGCGTTGATGATGTAATACAACCTGTAATAAGGGGGGAAAAAACTTTTTTTTAAAAATTACATGAAATCAATTAAATATAAGCTTAAGATCATTAGATCTAAAGCTATAAATCTGGGCAAGTAGTTATTTATTAGATAGTAAATGTTATTAAAACAGGTTTTCTTTTTCAAGATTTTATTTAAAGTCTTAAGAATTAAACAAAATTTTAACATTTTCTTTCTATAACTTCAGAGTATAATTTAATTTAAGAATATTTTTACACCATTCTGAGATTTAAAAAAATTAATAAGTTTTCCCATAGACATCTGTTTTAATTCTATATAATTTTTTCTCAAATTTTAATAAATTAAATATATTTAAAAACATTTTACTGTAGTTGCACCTGCTTTTATATATTTTGTGTGTATGTTGCATCTGCTACATTTATGAATAAATTCTAAAAATAATATAAAAATAGATGAATCAATCTTAAAACTTTATTTTATTTTTTTATGTAACAGGTGTGAAATAATTGCCACAGATACATCAAAGCCAATTTCCAGAACAGCAATAATTCCAAAATACACTATATGGAAAATAACCTAGAACCATTTCATCTTAAAGATTTAGTATTACAGCTTTCACATAACTTGGAATTTTTTTCCAATTACCAAATGAATGATTTTACCCTAGGAAACTCAAGATTGTTGCATTTAGAAATCAAATTATTATAAGTAATGAGAAAATAAAATGCACCTGTCATACTTGGAGAAACACCCCCACCATAAGCTGGAAAGGTCGGTCGCTGCACAGTGGTCATTAATGGCTTAAAATCTGTTCCTACAGTCATTTGTGATGATGCAGGAGCCTAAACAAAATCATAGCATCAAATAGATCAGTCACAAAATTTTTTATTAATTTAAACTTCAACTACTTCCTTAGCTAAATGGTACTCATTTTCATATTTTTTAAGAGGAAAAATTTAAGAATAATTTTTATTCACACAAATAAATTAAAAAAATTCAAGTTAATTGAAAGCCGAGAGAATTCACTAGTCACTGACTGAAGCAAATGATACTGCATCATGCTAAAAAGAAAATTTGGTTCAGCCGAGAAACTATGGTTCATTTTGTTCTTAATATGCAATGCAAAAGAGTGAATGCAATCCATCAACAGCCAAATACAACTTTTTATACTATTACAAATCTACAAACTTATATACTACAAAAAAAATTATATATACATATATATGTGTGTGTGTGTGTAATGATATTTTAAAATGTAATTTAAACTTAATTAATTTCCTAATTTTTTTAGCTTAATTTAGCCCACATTAACTTCATTCTAAAATGTTCTCTTACTTCCTGATTCAATTCCGGCTTTTTTATTTAATTAATGCAATGGAAGCTTTGTAAAATTGCTGACATCGACAAGTTCCCACATTCAGAGTAAAGGAATAAAAAATTGTCGAGCTAAGCCATTTTTTTAACAGATCCCTATAATTCCCTTACCAGAATCCACATGTGTAAAGAAATCTCCACCAAAATCTCACAGTATATAATCTCAGGGATAAATCTTTCTAGCTTTTCCTCATTTCGCTCTTGTGTCTTCTGTGTGGATGTGCTTGTTGCTTATACATAAATAATGCCTCCAGGGATGGAATGAAACAAAGATAAAAATTCAAAGTGTCTTCTATGTCTTCGGCTACAATTCTACTACAAAAATATATGCTCTCTCTTTCACACACACACACAAATATATATATATATATATATATATATATATATATAT
>JAPMOR010016673.1:1348-11692 GCA_026543865.1 Argiope aurantia | reverse complement strand
AAAATTGAAAATAAAATTTTATGATGAGGCCAAAAAAAAATATTATTGAATAATGTTTTTATATAATTCTTAAATTATTAAAATATTCTGTAATACAAATTAGATATCAATTCTGAACTCACATATATATATTTTTAAAGACGTGTTTGGTTTTTAAAAAATGCATTTATTGAAGTTTTATCAATTCCGGCTTCAATTTCAAGTTCACATTTTACGGGAGCTGATAGAGAATTAGAGAAAGGCATCGAAGACCGAACAGAATAAGGCTTCTACAATAGAATCGGTGATACGTTTATAAAAATTGGAAGCTTCTTAAAAACATTTTGCTTCAGAATCTATTAAGAGAGCAAGTTGCATAAAATATTTAATTGAAAAGCAAATGTTAATTCTGACAAACCAGCTAGTTGCCAAAGGGGGATAGTAATAATGATTTAAAAATTTTTTTAAATCTATTTTTAATTCACTAATTAGAATATCTTTTAAAAATTGTTTTTTTACAAAAGTTATTTTATATAACTGGTAAAAACTGTCTAGAAATAAGTATTATAGAAAATAGTTTCAGATTAGACCTCGCGTGTTCTCAGACCGACCCTGTAACGAAGGTACTAGTCAGTATTATAATAAAATATTCTTTAAACTATTTTCAAATATTTAATTAAAATTTGAAAAGAAATGGCACAGAAATAAAATTGATATAACTGAATAATTAATATTTTGTATTTTAAAATGGCGTAAGAATGGCTTCTATGCAACAATACGCTCCGAAGTTATTGAGACGAAGGGTTAAAATGTCAATACATTTTTAAAGAAAAAAATCTATTTACAATTTTAAAAACCTTTCTTAGTGAACATCTACTATTCAAATGACGAACCAACTTTCGGTCGAACGGCCTAACTTTCTGAAATCTCGAATATGTTTTTGCATTATAAATGTTCTCCTAACTTAATGCAGAGACAACATCCAGTCTATAAATTTAATCATGTTAAAATTTTTGTAAATAATGCGACATCCTTTTCAGAAAAATTAGACATATCAACCGAATGAAAAATGGAGCCCAATATAAAAAAATATAATTAAAAAAATAAAAGAATAAATAAAAATCGATATTTAAACTTGAATTTATTTTTGCAAACAGCTGTTTTTATTTGAGAAGTGACTTTTAAGCGATTTCTTTCTTTGATGAAGACAAAAAAGGGGAAAATATAAAACTCAAGTTATTAAAATTTTTTGGTTAAAAATCTTCGTCACTAAGCAGATGAATAAAAATTTTCTTCTATGCTGCATTCCAAATAACTCTTTTCGGTCCTTTTTAATGAATATTAATTCAAAAGAATAAAGTTAGAGTAAGATGCTGATACCCGTTCGTAATTTCAGTCTTACTGAAGAATAATATTGTTTATCTATACGTTAACATGAGTTACAAGACAGACTTCCGCCCCGAAGCTTAACATTTAGCAAACGTGATTTAGAGGTTAAAAATGTGTACTTTTAAGCAATTTATCGAAATTTACAACTATAATTTTAATAAATCTCACTCTCTCTCTCTCTATGTATATATATATACTATATATTGAAATAAAACTCATTCGACATGGTTGTATAAAAAATGGTTTTGTCCATTCTTGCTATCAAAACATGACTATATTAAAATGCAACTCAAAAACTGACTAAAATACATCGATAAAAAAAGTATCAAATAAGAAATAAATCGTAATAATAATTCCAATATTCTTTATTAAGTATTTGTAATATTCATATGCTACAAGGGAAAAATAGATTCAGTTTAATCAACTTTACATAAAAAACATCCGTTGAAAATGGATATTCACAGACCAATGCGAATGTCAAATACTTTGTTATATCATTTGTGTAAACAAATAACTGACTGTTTAATTATTCCTTAATTTGTCTTTTTTTTTAATTCTATAAAAATTTATTCATTTGCCTTTATAAAATAAAGGCACTTGTTTGAAGGGAATGAGATCATGAGTTCACCGAATTTTCCCATCTCCAGGCATGGGTTAAAGCGCAATTATCAGGTTTCGCATGGGAAAAATGTTGATTATCCCATAAAAAAGAATCATTATCCATCAATCACTCTCATTACAAGAATGATAAATATGCATTCCCTACAGCTTTTCTAACTGCTTACCAAGTTTTCTCTAAAAGGTAATTAAATTCCGTTTATCCTACAACTTCAGCACATATGATACTATATAGTCAAGAGCGCATCTGCTTACGACCACCCGGTGGTTTTGTTGCCGTAGGCAAATTGGGGTAGCTTTTCAAAAGCAGCACAGATAGGTAAGTAGATGGAAGTGGAGGAATAAATTACAGAACTGTCATACTTATCTATTTTTTTTTTCTTTATGCTCATAAAAGCATCGGTTACTGCCCTATCTAAGAAACACTTCTCTGCAAATAAGCTTTCTTTGAGAAACTACATCTAAGCAATTTTATTTTGATGATTAAAATACTAAAGAAAAAAGGAGAAAATATCAAAATAATGTTTATTAAAATTATTTGATAAAAAAAACCCTTCACTTTTAAATAGAATAGTAGATGAATAAAAATTTTACGAAGATGCTGCATTCCAGTGGATATCAAATCAAAGAATAACATTAGGTCAACATACAGATATGCAATTGTAATTTCAATCTTACTGAAGAAATATATAGTTGCTCATATATTTATCTATACTTTAACATGAGTTATAAGACAGACTACCGACTCCAGAAACAGAAAATGTATCAAACATGCTTTAAAGGTTGAAAGCGTGTGCTTTGATGCAATGCATCAAAATTTCCAGTTATAATTTTAACTAAACAAAATGTGGATGTTTTCCTCTTATAATTCCCAAAATATATTATTGTACAAAAATGATACTAACACCATTTTCCAAACTTAATATCAAAATCCTTTTATTGATATCAATTTCATTATCATACAATTGTCTTTTTAATATTAATGAACTAAAAAATATTTTAGAATGTATTTCTAAAATATTTTTTATTATTGTAATACAATTCATTTTATTCCCAATACTCTATCAAAATCTAACTACTCAAGTAAAGAGGAATTTATTCTTCTGTCATTAATTTAAACTTGTTTTTTTCTGTCACTCAACATTACATGTTTGTTTGCATGCGATGCAGAAATTACAAAAAAAAAAAAAAAAAAAAGTATGACAGCAATAATATTATTTGATAAGCTTTGAAAAAAAAATGGAATATTATGTTTGCAGTGGTAGCTGAAGAATATACAAACGAGGATAACAATTCCTTATGACATCTTGACACAATGCAATTTCTCGTACCCTTCAAGATTGTTTTGTTTGTTTTGTTTAATAAAAATGCTGAGGTAAATGAACACAGCCATATTCGAAATTTTGTTAAAATACCATTTTATCATTCAGATTTAGTATTTAAAACTTCAAAAAATACATTTGGAAATGATGAAATTTTCTTCTGAAACATTAACAAAGGTTTCTTTTATTCGCAAAAGAATTATTTTTCTTCAAAAGTAAAATTTTCTTTTAAAAAAATGCCGTAAAGAAATTTAAGTGCGAGTCGATGAGTGACGGCATTCGGGTATCTAATTTTAAGATAAATATCCATAATGAATATTTATTTTTCAATTAATTGTATTCATATAAAAAAACACTGCATGATCTTATATGCTAATGTTATAAAGAGGCAGAAAAAGTATAAAGATAAAAGAGAAAAAGGGAGGAAAGCATATGATTTTTTTTATTTTATAAATTTTTTAAAAAATTAATAAAAAAAACAATAACACATCATACATTTTACATACTTGATTTAAATTCTTTTCAGTTACAATGAACAATAATGAGGTAAACGATTTTTTAAAAAGTAATTTTAACTAAATATTTTTTTTTTACTTAAAATGATATTGGAAACAAAAGTGAAAGATACTGTTTACAGTTTTATTCCTTCTAATTTCCAGGCTATGGTTTAAGCATTAATAAGAATCATGTTTTAGAGGTAGAATTTGGAGAGGAGTTGCATAGATTATCAGCTTTTATACAATATCTTGTGGAATATATTATATCATATATTCCACTTGTAAATGATTGTGCTTTCTCTTTGTTCATTAAGTTTATTTTTTTTCCTGTCAAGTTCTCTTTATCTCTTTAGAAGTTCCGAATTATATGATACATATCCAAGTTCAACTGTTCTTTCATATGCTAAAAGATTTCTTTTTTCTTCTTTTGTGAATACAATGGCCCAGGAAGTTCTTTCAGTTGCATTTAAAATGTACAAAACTACTTTGATTTTTAAAATACTGGTTTCAAACAAACTCCTTCATCCAAACAATGATCAGAACATGATTTGTGATCCTTCTGATCTTTTTCCTTCTCTGTCCATCCTTTTTTCTGCGATGAATGAATGAAATCTGTCTTCAGTCGATTGCCGTCTGTCTTCTTGTATTGATGTATGCAAGTTAAACCACTCAGACAGTTTTAACCTACTTGTGTCATCAGCTTTAAAATTTTTACTGAAGGTGAATTGAATCAATGCTGAATTATTTTTGGAAATTAGCCTTTCTTCGATGGACATGTAATGGGGACAATGGAAGTTGTTTTAAAGTCTCCAAGTGACTAAAGTCATATTCTCCAAGTTATTAAATTTCTATTGAACAAATGAATTCGCAGATAATTTGATTCAGAGATTAGGATTATTTTTATTATTGATTCTAAATTGTAAATAATTTTTTTCAATTTAACATAAACAGTGTTAAAATTCATTATTCCATTGTCATTATCGTTACTTTAAAACAATAAAAATTATTTTCCCATTTCATTTTTCTTTCTATATCCCCATAGAAATTGTCTTTTTTAATAATTTAATCGAAACCTTAATTTCAAAAGATAAAGTAGGTATATAAACTATATAAGTTTTATAGGTTTTAAGGATTTTCATCATCCTTCATAATATTTCTTACACAATATCTCAGAAATATTCACCACTCGGTATTTGTCCACTCATTTGAATCAGTTAAAATAATATTAGTATAGCATTTTTTAAGGTGGAGCAAATGTTTCTTATTTCGTTAATGGTTTCGTTAACTAATATACATTGGTATATTACAATAATGAATGCTTGTGAAGCAAATAACTTTTATTTCATGAATGATTATTGAAAATCAAAATGAGAAGAAATTAAGCTTAAAAAAACTAAGAAAAAGAAAAATTTCTTGAGAAAATGTAAGCGTTGAATAAAATAGGACTTAAATATCATGCAAAAATTAATAAATGATATTTTACAATTTAATTGAAAATTCTATTGACTAATTTAGAATAAACTAATATTATTATATTAAATTTAAAAATAATTTTTATTTTTTGAAATTAAAAATTCCATTCCAAATTTTCTTTAGAAGTTTTAACTTCTGGGCATTATTATAAAAGTAGAAAATTCAACATTTTGAACAAATTTATCCAAGATATTAGAATTTTTAGTACAATTTTTCTTTTAAAATATTATTACACTAAGCGTATAATTAAAAATAATGGATTCTATTACTTTTTCAGATTTAGTTTGGCTACTTTCAATCAAAATTCTGATTTTTAGCATTAAAAGAAGAATTAAATTGCTGTATGCATAAATAAATGTATTAAGTATTTATGAAAAAAATTAATAAATTAGAATAAGAAATATGTGTACTCAAAAAGCACTTTTTAAAATCATGTAATATTAATCAGCTTATGCATATAAATTTTAATTCAATATAAATCTTATTTTAACAAAACAAAAATTAGTTTTTATTAAATAGAAAATATTGAATATTTTGATGATTCCTTTGAGGATTTTTGGTTATCATACTTTCTTAACAGAGAATAAGCCATATTTTATCAAAAACCTAGCTAAAATTATATATATAGTGAAAAGAATTTATATATATATCTTTACAATGCATATTTTTGCATGAATTATTCAGTTTGAAAATAAATTTTAAAGAGTTTATCATGCACACTATCAACATTAAAAAAAATGACTGGACCAAACTGCAAGAAAGAGATTACAGATTTTTATTATTGCAATTGTTAGACCACATAATATAAATGCTTTATTGCTACTACAAATACTAGCAAATAACAAAATCAAAGCATGCCAGCCGTTATAAAAAATGCTTTAAATGTTCTATAACACTAATTTATTACTTAATTAGGTAAAAAATATACAGTGGCAAAAGAAAAAAAAATTAAGAGAACACCTTATTTTTACTTGATAAATCAGAATTTCAATATAAATAACATATTAATGGGAAGTGCAAACATGTTTTTATTTTTACACATAACAAATGGTTTAATTTAGAGTAAAAATAAAGAAAACTCAACGAAAAATTTCTAAATTGAAAAGTTTCAGAAGCATTTTAAATAAACATACGCAGAATTTTTCCTCAAAAAATTGAGAATACACCAATGAAATTTTTGCAATATCACGCATAGAAACAAAATGTCACTATTAAGTTGCATGTCTTTTGGCTCTTATAATGGCCTCTAAACTTCATGGTACCGATTCAACCAATTTTTAATAGTATCTGTTGATATTTTACCCCATTCTTCTTGCACCACTTGCTATAAATGGGTTTTGTTTCTAATTTTGTGTTTTTGGACCACTGCTTCGAGTGTGGCCCACAGATATTCAATGGTATTGATGTCGGGGTACTGTGGTGGTGTGTGTAACTGCTGTTTACAATGAAAAAGACACCACATTTTGACGTTACATGCATTCGGTTTGGGGTCGTTGTCCAACTGGAAAATGAAATTTCCATCTAAACTCAGATTTTGAGTACTTTCCTTTAGATTGTTGCGAAGTATATTCAAGTAAACCACATCGTTTATAATGCCATCTATAAAAATTAAATTTCCTACCCCGGATGAAGCCATGCAACCTCAAATCATGACGGAGTCACCATCATGTTTAATTGTAAGACGTACATTTTTTGGATCCAATACGATGTCAACTGTGTGCCAAATGTCTTCCGCTGTCACTGCCGAAAATGTTAAGTCTTCTTTCATTACTAAATATAGCTTGCTTCCAAAGGTTATTGGTCTTCAATTGGTGAGATTTTACAAACTTCAAATACTTTTTCTGAATTTGAAAGCTGATGAACGGTTTCTCTCTAACAATGCGACTTTTGTATCCAGCTTGTCTAATGGCATTTCGTACATTTTCAGCACTTACGCTTCTGCGTATGATTTAAAAGTTCCTGCAACAAGTTGGATGAACCATATGGTTGAAACAATCGAAAGGAAAGTGTTAAGAATTCGGGTTTAAATGGAAATTTCATTTTCCAGCTGGACAACGACCCCAAATCGAATGCATGTAACGTAAAAATGTGGTGTCTTTTTCATTGTAAACAGCAGTTACACACACCACCACAGTACCCCGACATCAATACTATTGAATATCTGTGGGCCACACTCGAAGCAGTGGTCCAAAAACACAAAATTAGAAACAAAACCCATTTATAGCAAGTGGTGCAAGAAGAATGGGGTAAAATATCATCAGATACTATTAAAAATTGGTTGAATCGGTACCATGAAGTTTAGAGGCCATTATAAGAGCCAAAAGACATGCAACTTAATAGTGACATTTTGTTTCTATGCGTGATATTGAAAAAATTTCATTGGTGTATTCTCAATTTTTTGAGGAAAAATTCTGCGTATGTTTATTTAAAATGCTTCTGAAACTTTTCAATTTAGAAATTTTTCGTTGAGTTTTCTTTATTTTTACTCTAAATTAAACCATTTGTTATGTGTAAAAATAAAAACATGTTTGCCCTTCCCAGTAATGTGTTATTTATATTGAAAGACGGATTTATCAAGTAAAAGTACGGTGTACTCTCAATTTTTTGTGTCACTGTATATAATTTTTAAAAAGCATCATTAAAAAAAATTTAGCTAATTTTTAAAAAACATTTAGTTTTGTACATTAAACAAAATATGAGCATTAAAATTAATAGTATAAAAAAATTAAAATTCTTTCCAATGAATACAGCCAAATTGCAAGAAATAAAATTAAAACTACATCGAATTTGTATTCCGAATAAAGCATCATTTTTAGCATCCATTAAGAATTTAAATGAAACTTGTAAGTTCATTCCATTACTTCGTGAAAACTTTAAATTTCATTTAACAAACCAATAGAAGATAGAATTTAATTCTGAGTTAATATATTAGTTTCTTGCCTTGCAATTAATTATAAATAGAAGGTGCCTGTAGAAAATTCAGCTTTCCCATGTTCCCAGCCACAGTCAACATTCATTTCTAGTCAAAAATTAGATTCATAAAACGTAATTATGAAAAATAAATATATTATAACACGGTATTATTCTTTTATTAAGAAAGATCGTGCATAAATAAGGTCTGCCTTCATCATAGATCCGATCGACAGTCGTCCAGACTCCACCCTATGCATTCCAAAAATGCGCCACATTCTTGGCGTGTAAATAAATTTTCACCGTTTGGCGAAAAAAGCTTTTCCGTAAGCAACCATGCATCGATTCCCCCATTTCCATCACTACCGGAATGAAACCCGTTCTCCAGTGCTGCTTCCCCTCCACTGCTTCTAATGCTACCCCCTTTGAACTTCGAGTGGGGGTTCAAGCGTCCTCCGGTTAACGAGTCTCAATTGTCTTCAAAAATTACATAAAAATAATATATGAAACGTAAATTTTTTTTTATGCTTTTCCTTTTTATTGAATTTTTTCATTCATTTAAATTTTACTGTAAATTAAAGCAATAATTTCCTCAGCATTTAGTACAACGAAAGTTTTTTTTAAAAAACTTTTTGAATTAGTAAATTTTTTGATCCTTATATTAAAAAAAATGAAATGAAGCAAAATAAATTTGCATGCGTGACAAAACAACGTCTGCAGTTGCTAGAATTGTAAGAAGTACTCGCATGTACTTTTTAAAAAATTATTAGCATTCCTATAGAAATCGTTTATATCAGTAGTTTAAATTAAATCGCATACTCTACCAGCAATTGTCATTTGTGTTGTAATCTTTTTTACGTGTAGCATATGTTAATCATACAACTTTTCCATTTTTTTTAATGTTTGCAATTAAATTTTAGAACATAATAATAATTCTTCACAGGTATATGTGGTAATTTAAAAAAAAGGTAATCAGATGCAATGATTACATTCGAAAAACTCTGTTGTCAATGGGAAGTGGGGATTCTATTGCTTAGTGATATTTTTGTGATGATCATAAATATAGTATATATTACCAATTTCATTTTAAAAATATAGTATTGAGGATTATATATTAAATCATAAATTCAGAAAATTAAAGAGCAGAATTGTCTTATTCTAATTTTTTATATACTTTCACCAAACTTCAAATGGCGCAGTATAATCAGAACTGGCTCTTGCGCCATTTAAATCCACAAATCCAACCAAACTTCTAATATTTTATATTCGTGAAAATAGAATTTTACATTTGATTTTTCACATATTCTTTATGTTTTAAAATGTTGACAATTTGTTTAACTAATGGCTCCCGTCGGTGTTTGAATATTTTAATAATTCTGAGGTTCTTTCTTATTAATTAAAATATAAATTTAACTAAATATTTTTTAACAGCACTGGCGAGATATGTTATTTATTTATATTATAAACTTATTTGAGAAAATTAATTTTTAGATTCTATAGTATTTAAAGCTTGCGTTATGAAATGTATTAAATATTAAAAAGAAGAAAATAAGAGAAAAAAATAATAATAACTACTGTTTCATGAGTGTAGTAATAAGTCGAAAATAAGGCTTTTATTGAAATGTAAATAATATTATAAAGTAATTAAGATATTATGTGATAACAAAGAAATCTTAGGACGTTTAGGAAAAGTTGAAATACCTGTAAAAGTCAGTAAAATTTAGAGTGTTTCTATTACAATTCGTATTTTTACGGTTTTGTTATAAAATCCTTATTTTTAATAAGAAAAATGAACTCGGACAAGAAATCAGGAAGATTAGAAAATAAAATAATGTAAAAGTTGTTTTTAGAATAAGGAAATTCGAAAGTGAAATTGTATATTTATATTTCTAGTAGAATACTAATCGTAAAGATGATGTAAGAATTAGAATTTTTTCTTAGAAATTTCTAACACTGTTGAAAAGATATTTTCTTTATGATGAGATTTCATGTGACTGTTTAGAATATGGTTGTAAAATGAGAAAAAGCTGTCTGATTTGGTACAGTGTTATGCATATGACATTGCAGCGTCAGCGCGATGTTGTTCCATTCCCGGATAGGCCTCAAGTGGTTTGCGTTATATATATATATATATATATATATATATATATATATAT
>JAPMOR010016660.1:51839-73810 GCA_026543865.1 Argiope aurantia | reverse complement strand
AAAAAAAAAAGAAAAATCAAAGTGATACATAAAAAGTTCGGTACCTTTTAATTTAGATCAGAAAAGCAAAATTCTGAGGATTTTCGTATGCTTTTCAATTATTCAGTGAGCTACTTTTATTTAAGCAAAAATATTTCATCAGAACTAGATGCTTTTGACGACCAGCTTATTCGCCCAGATGACAGACTTTGTATGCGATTAATATGGAATAGTTAAATCATAGCGATTATCCATTTGGCGACTTAAATCTATTTTAAATCTTGGTGAACTTTTTATATGACGCCTATTTCTTTTACATCTTGCTTCCTTTGATTTAATTGAATGCCAGCTCTTACCACAGAATTTCTAACAATATTCCACAACCCCATTCATTAGCGAAATATTGAATCAACCGCAACTGTAAAAACATTCAATAAAACAGTTCGGAATGTTCGTGTAATGATTTGCTTACGTTTCACTGTTGCCTCTAAACAACGAATAATAAGAGCTATTTCTGAGACGCGTATGTTAACTTTATAAATAGATTCTCAAGCTAATCTGACTCCGAAGTTTTATATTAATATTGGCTAGACGAACACCAGGCAATAAAGCGCAGTGCGAATTTTAAAACCCAGGTGGGCATTCTTATGTCAAATGTAATATGATGAACCCTGCTCTTGATATTTGTTAGACATCTAACAAATGATACGTTTTCTCCTCACAAAGCACTCCGATGAAAATGAGCCAGATTCCAAAAGTATTTATAGAAGACGTGAATAATCGATTCATGGTGTCCTAGAACAATCGATATTCATAAATCTGATTCCGAGAAGCAGATGCATCTATAAAGAGGATCAGAATGTTAAGCTATGAATGGATCTGGATTACAGCTACTACAAGATTTTGTTTATAACTAATCCGAAGAACAGGAAGAATATATGATGACAGGAAATATTAAAACATCAGTTTATGATGGTATCAAAAATAATTTATTATATAATATGATTGATTGATTGCCAGAAAATTTAGAGGCAACACCTCATTTCGGAATGTATTTGTAAAATGCAATTATGCAGATAAATTCTCATTATAAAAATTTTATAAAATATGAAACAAGTTTTTTTTGAAAAACCTGATATTTTTATATGTTTGTTCGCTGTGTTTTAAATCAAATGTCTAAAATTTTTAAATTCCTAATGCATGTTTAAAAGCTTTAAGAATTAAATGCATTGGTATTTAAAATTTCTAATTTCTCTTCATATATTTTTAACATTATATTCAGCTTTTGAAATTTTAATAATTTTAAGACAGATCATATTCAACTTTTAAATGTTTTTTTGGTACATTTAATTTTTAAATCTCATATATTCCTACTGTTTTAAATATTATATTTCACGACTTCTAAGTTTATAAAGTTTTTTTAAGTGTTTTTACATTTTCTACAATAATTAAGTATATATTATGCCCCATAAAGTTCTTATCATTCACTACTAATAGCTGTGTGTGTGTTGTTGTTGTTGTTCATTTTCTTTAGCTGAAGGTTTCTCTGCATATCGTGCAATTTCTTTTAATAAATAAATAAATGTTTGATGAAATATTATATAAAAGAATTATTTGCATACATTCTCTTCAAATGTATCGACATCATTACTAATTCTTTAAAATAATGAACAAGGCAACATTCGCCTTGTTCCTCATGTCAGCAACTAAGTAATAACTTAAGATTAAAACGGATAAAGCGAATTCTAATTAAAGAAAATAAAAAAAAAGAATCCCCCGTATAATTCGAATATCAATCCACTCTCACCTGTCAATGAAGGTAAAGGCAACATCGTAATCAATTACGACCTTTTCTTCCTACAGCATATTCTACGTTTATTACATAATCCGAAGCAGCTGTAAACAAGCAAATGTATCCATCTCTGTCAACTACTTACTTAAGGAAACCAGTTTTCCTTCACGACGAAACGATAAGAGAAAAATCTGCGAATCAAAAGATGGCATCGTTTGCATACCTGGATTCAAAAATGAGTAATTACGTCACAAAAGGTTTAAAATGACCGTTCTCAGTTGGCTAAAGCAGTATTACCGCATTTGGCTCAGATTTACTATACGGTCACCCTTGGCGCGATTTTTTTACATTGGCGATAAATCTTTTCATATGGCAACCCCCATCCGACCGGGCAACTAATTATAATAGGGTAATTGCATTAACCCTATTATAATTAGTCGCCATTTTGGCGACTTTTGGCGAGATTTTGAAAAAGTCGCCAACGGTGACCGTACAGTAAATTTTTACCCAGTATTTTAATAGCAAATGGAATTAACTATGAATAACACGAGAAAATGATAAATTATTAGCCTTTAAAATTCTGAATAGTTATGAGATCCATAAGCCTTTTTTGGGTGATTCACTATAGGCATCTGCAATGCATAACTTATATGATTTATTTGATTTCATGAAGCGCATTTATAACTTCTTCAAATTCTGTTATTTTGAAAGACAGGTTATTATCATTTTGATTTCCTCGCACTGCAGGTAAAAACCTCGAGATCTAAAAGGATTTTAACATTTTAAACTTGCTCGAATCCAGAAATACATGATTCAAAATAATGCCTGCTCTTATGCGTGAGCATGTGCAATACCTTATGCGCAACTTGGAATATTCAATCAAGAAACCCCGACCTAGCATTAGCAGTTCAGGAGAAAACGACTGGCCGCGTCAACACACATCCCACAGCATAAAGGCCCGACATATACAGAAACTTATACACAATGAATAATAAACTAAATAAGAAATAAATAAAATAAATTCATAAATTAGAAATACTTACGGAACAGAAAATAAACGATGATTTAAAAAGTAATAAAGCTAACAAGAGGTAATTTTATGTTAAACAATAAAAGATTTAAATACATAAAAACTAGTAAATAAAGTGACAGAAAAATGAGTAGAGAACAAGATAAAGAAAAAGAACTTAAATGGTGAAATCTAACATGTGATCACTGTATTAATACAGATAGTGTGCATCAAATTTTGGACCAAATCCAGCAATGAGGATTTTTTTAAATAATAGTATATTTTCCACATCTTTTTCACAAAAATCTCCGCAAATGATATTTTATATATGTGAGCGTTATTCACGTTCTATGAAAGTTTTAAAAAGCATTGTGTACGTGCATTTTATCATAGTTTCAAAATATAATGAAAATCAAGGACTCAGCAACTCAACATATTATTAAATAGATAATTTTTAAATTTTCCAATTTTTTTTCGTGGTATTCAACATAAAAATATTATAAAAAATATTCAAATATAAATATCGGTAATTGGATAATAGATTCTTAAATTATATCAGGAAAGCATAAAAAATATCAACAAGTGAAAAAAAAAATTCTTTCAGCTGGCCGGAGAGAGATTTCTTAAATACCCGGGTCCATTATTCTCACTTTTATTAATTATTTTCTTATCAGAACGGGGGAATACCGGAGAACATATTTTTCTAGTTTGAACGAACCTTTTTTCAAGTCAAGGACATAATTTTGATCGCAAATATCGATTTTACAGATCTCCAGAAAACTTTTTTTTTTATCTTTTTATTAAAATATAACGTATATTTCTAACTGGACTTTTTTGGCCGATCTCCTTTATTTTTTATTATTTCTTTATTGCCCCACTACAGACGCTGTAACTTGTTTCAATAAATACAGGCACAAGTTACTATTTTGGCTGTATGAGACGTTGCTTTGAATTTAAAGGGTTTAAAAGGTCGTCACTGATTATCTTACATATTCACATATAAATTTTTCAACAAGTACTTTTTCGTTCCAGAAATAATGGTCAGAGAGTATGTGCTGAAATTTTACCGAAATCGTATCTGGAGAACCGTTGCAACAGGTGGTATTCCTACAAGAATTATGCATGATATTCATTGAAATAAAATTTAGAAAAATTAGGTTGATTTTTATGAACGCCAAATGAGAACATGCGACTTACAGCAAGGAAAAATTATATCACAAATTATAAATGACTTCCTTATTATCGAAGAACACGAGCGGTCGTCTTTAACTTCCTCGTCTCGAATACTAATTTACCGAAAACGCCAGGATTCTATTCTTTCGCTTTTCATATTTTACGATAAATCAAGATAAATTGATAAGAATGGTGATATCAAAAGTGCGGGGGTGGGGGGGAATACCGAAAAAATATATTCTGCACAGCTTTTCATCTATCTTGATTAACAGCTCTTTCCCATAGCTCCTCACTAAAGTAGATATTTCATAAAACAGGATGACTGTAATGGCAGCATATATTAATGCCATTGTTGAGTGTCATTTTATAGGTAAGAGTATAAATCAAAAGAAAATCAAAGTCATGAATGTTTTACTAAAAAAAGGTGGGAATGGGTGCATGATAAATTTTACAATCATAAATTTCTATCTAAAATATTTTTGCTGTTTAAGTTAACCATACGTTCTAACTTTTATTGGGAACAAGTAGTATATCTATTTAAGGAAGACAATTTAATATTTCACAATTTTTTTTCCTAACATTTATTTCTTCTTAATTTAAATAAAAAAGAGAATTTAAATTTCATAAAATATATTTCCTCTATACTTATTTATCAAAATAAAAATGGATACAGCCCTAAACAATATTTTTTTCTCTCGGTAATTTGGGTCTCAGAAAAGGAACAAATTTCACTTCTGGAATTGTGAGCTGGGTTTGTTTATTATACCTCCATTTTTAAAACTATTATTAACATTTCAACACTTCGTCATAAAATTGATTTCTTCTTAAAATAACATTTGATCTGAAATAAAACTTCGTTTATTTTTTCAGCTGTTCCATAAAACAAAAATGGAAACGATCCAAAGTAATAAATTCTTTTTCGGACATAAAAGTCTCGGGTGAAAAACAAATTTCATTTTCCAGAATTGTGAACGTGTTATGTTTGTTAAATGTCACCTTTATAACATTTCATCACTTTTTGTGTTCTGGAAAAAACATTTGATTCTGGAAAACTGTTTCTAAATGTTTAGCTTTTCTTAATAAAAATGGAAAGAATACCAAATGCAATATTATAGAGGGTGTCTCAAAAACCTTGACCACGGTTTTATTCCTGAGATATCGATCGTAGATATATATACTGTAAATTACAAAGTTGCGTAAAAAAAGGTGCAAATTGCTATGAAATCAATTAAAGTTTTCAGGGGATTAAACTTTTAAAAAAATACAAAATTTAAATTTTTAAACGGACCCCGTACAAAAAAATTTTTACTGAGTAAAATGTGCCACATCCTCTAATAAGGTCATGTACGAAATTTCAGCATTTTATCACAAAAAGTCTCAAAGATGAAACTACATAAATACTGACTTAAACCACTTTTCCATGAATCGATATGAGTTCACAACGAGAAAAAATTATGTCGAATGTTCGTGTTTTAGAAGTCGTACACAAATTACCAAAGAAAGTAATGAATAAATAAATAATAATTTTACTTTCATTGGTCCAAAAGTATTAAAAATGTGTAGAAATAATAACTTAAAGGAAATAATTACTTTAATGAAAGGTTACATAAGATTTTTTACAAGTTCACTGACTGCTATTTTTAAATTCTGTAATTCATGATATAAAATTTTAAAGTATTTTTCAGGAAAAAGATTTTAAAATTTGTATTTAAAACTAAATATCTGAAGCATATTTAATTTTCTTATGATGCATTCCTACGACGCATCATCGGTACTGAAGCTGAAAACATTTGCATTTTAATTTGTGATTGACCCTTCACCAACTTTGTTTTAACATATCTTTAAGAGTTTTCATAATAAAATTCTGAAATTTTGTACATGATCTTTAGAGGATGGGGAGCATTTTACTCAATGGGAATTTTTTTGTATGGAGCCCGTATAAAAATTTAAATTTTGTATTTTTTAAAGTTTAATCCCCTTAAAATTTTAATCGATTTCATAACATTTTGCACTTTTTTTTACGCAACTTTGTAATTTATAGTATATGTCTACGATCAATATTTAAGGAATAAAAGCCGCAGTCAAGGTTTTTGAGACACCCTATATATATTAATAGCTGCTTTTGGCAACCAGCTTTTCCGTTCAGATTATAGACTTTACAAATGTTAAAGGATTAATGATACATGCATTTTTTTTTATATTTCGCTTTTTTATTTAGTATGATCGAAAAACATGAATTTAATTGAATCAATCTATTACAAATTACTTACTGTCAATAGAAATTAGAAATGCAATTATTTTGAAATAAAAGCAGAAGTGAAAATATTTCCGATTTAATGTCTAAGAAAAGCAATCTTTTTTAATTTTAAAACTGGTAGAAGCACGCAATTGTATGTTTTGATGGATAAGTCTGAATTTAAACGTAAAATTATTATGTATGGAATTTTAAAAATTAAAAAAAAAAGATTGCAGAGAAATGAAATTAATGTCATTAAAAAGGTAATTTTTAAAAATTTAACACTAAACCATACCTCCGTTTCTAGAGCTCATATGACCCCTTTCGGGCTTGGTATAGATGTAGGTGGACTTTATTAAAAAAAATTACACAACCATTAATAGGAAATATACAAACAAATGACAAAATATATATACATACAGCATAACAAGAAATGATAAAAACTAGAATGAAAAATATCTTGAGTACAATAAGACCGGATGAATGAACATTATAATGTACAGTATGAGTGAAAATATAAAGGAATTATAAAAATTAGTTACATGAAGAGGTTTAAAGGATAAATTATGAATAAAATGCTAGGTGTATTAAATGGTGCCCTGAAAATTGATACGTTAATCTAATTGAAGCAGTTTTCCATGATCAATTAGGAATCTAATAATGTTTATGATTCTTTTTTTGGAAGATGGATTATTAAGGACTCTTTTGTACCAAAAACTTTCTAATGAGGATGAGGGTTTTCGGAGGTGCCGTGAAAGAGTAAAACGGCAAGATGTCGCAAAGTGGATGGGATCGCCGACTTCTCCACAAGAACAATAGTCGCCTTCTAATAAATGGAAACGGTGAAGAAAAGAAAGAACTGGACCATGTCCCGTGACAAACAGAATTTCATCACGGAGAGTGGTTGCAATTTTACTGTTTTGATGACTTTATAAACAGAATGACCAGTGTTTCCACTATCCCAAAGATTTTGCCCTTTTCTTATAAATATTTTCTGAAGACGCTGTTTAAGGTGACAACGGGGTTTAGGAGCTTCCATTGACACACCTTCGATTATGGCTGCTTCTGCTAGAATATCAGCTTCTTCATTACCCCGATAACCAGCGTGGACTTTAATTCATCAAGAGAATATTTGGGTTTTGGAGGAGTAGGGAGGGACTGGATGTCTCGGACAAGTTGAATGGGGATCTTGTACAGCTAGCAAACTTGAATTTAAACAGATTTTATTTAACAGATTAAACAAATTTTAATGGTCCCGTTTTCTTCACTAGCTCGTATAATAGCCCTTTTCAGTCCAAGAATTTTTTTTTTTAATTTTAAGATAATGCAAAAATAATAGTTTAGGAAGATATGGTCACCATTTTTATGTAGTTAAGACATAACGATTGCCCATTTCACGACGACGAAGCCAATTTTCGCGCTCGATTTAACTTTCAGTTTGACGGTTAGTTCTTGATTTCTTTTACATCTTGTTTCCTCTACTGAAGGGATTTTTTTTGAGCGGCGAGCCCTCTCCTGAGCATTCCTAATAATATTTTCAGGTGAAGCTTTGAATAAATGAAGTTATAAAAATCGTTACGTTCGTTATTTATATTTGACTACTGCCATACGTTAGCGTTTTTTACATATAGATAGAATTTTTTTTCGAAAGTTCAAGCCTTATAGAAAAAGGCTCCGAGACTTGGCTTAAAAATTGCGAGTTTGGCTTATTTATTATTCACCCAATATTTAAAACTAAAGGTGAACAGGTTTTGAACCAACAAATAAATAAGAAATTAATGGTATTTCCACTGTAATCTACATCTCTTAACTTAAAAAGTTAACACAGATTCATGGCATTAATATTTTAACAAATGTGGAATGCATTAAATTCGCAAATATGACACAACTTCAATAGCGAAAATTACGCGTTGTAACCGTCAAAAAAAACCATCACACTTCAACATTTTTGATGAATCTCTACGAACCATCTTTGAAAAAACACTTTATAGTTATTTAGTCTGGGTACACAATAATAAAATATTAAGCAAAATAGACAAATGAAATAGATCAAAGAAAAATCAATTTAACATCAAAATTGTAGATTTGTTTTTCAAATTTAAGAATTAATCTGTCCATTGACTGACCACCTACCATTCTGCATATTCGTGAGTACGAGGATGTGAGATCTCTAAAAAGCAACATTTTAGACAAATGTTAATTAATGTACGGTCTTGTCAATGTATCAAATGAGTAATTTTGGAAACAACTATCCGATGAAAAATATTCGAAACACATGCTCGTTTTTTGTTGTTTGTTTGTTTTTTCTCTTATCATAATAATAAAAAAAAACGAGCGATACTGTGTTATCATGAAAGTTGAGAAAGAAAACATTCCCACTGCTGTTTTTTTTTTTTTTCTCTCAGAAGAAAACATTCAGGATTTTTGGTGATTGGAAACGTTTTAAAGGTTAACTTTTGAAGATAAGCCTATTTAATCACAAGCAAAAAACTAACAGGAGCACAGGGCCGGTTTATCGTAAGGACACTAAAACAGTATGATATTTTATCATCAAAAAGAATTGCCACTGTCTTCATCCTTCCATAATAAATAATGAAATGCAGGATAATACATTTACAGTTGGAATATATATTATATTGCAACTATAAATGTATTATTCTGTAGAAAAATTAATGATAAGCACCACTTAGTGAATATTATTGAAAATTATGCTAATTTTAAGGCAATTTTTTTTATATTTCATAAATAAAAAAAAACGATAAATTTCTACATCGCATTTGTTTATATTTGATTAAATAATGCTTAATAACGCATGTGTATAATCAAATAAGGATTAGTGTGAGGAGCATAGAAGAAATTGCAGAGTAGGCTACAGTGGTCTTACCAAAATTTCTCGCCTACTCTCTAATAAAGGTATTATCCTAGAAAATGCCTTGTATGGAATTGGCATGTGATAGATACGAAATATTAGCTTTCAGGATGAATTTAGTATTTTTACTGAAACTATCGTGTGATCCTTGGCGATTAATCCTTGGCATGCGAATAATAGTATTCGAAAATAGAATTCATTACATCGCAATTTCGACGCATTTTTCCACGCCAACTGAAGCAAAAATTTGACGCAAAACTGAATTTGTAATAGCAAAATTCCAAAAAAAAATTTCATATATCAAAAATATTGCGTTTTTGAATTACGCGTTCACGTGTTTCCGTACATATAGATCAACAGATAGCCACACTCTCGTTAGATTTGGCTCAAAATTTAATTGGTGTTTACACTATAAATGTTAAATTTGTGTACCAAATTTCATCCGTATAGCTCACTTCATTTTATAGTTAATATATTAATTTATATTCGATCAGCCGGGCAGGCAGATTTCCTCTGAACGGATTTTGTTCACAATTTAATAGAAATCAATTTGATGTTCATCCGTATAACTAAAAGCGTTATCTTTGTCACAGACAGACGGACATTTTCTAAAAATGTGTTTTTCGAACTCGGGGAGGTCTAAAACGTGTAGATTCGTCAAAACCTCGAATTCGAATTTTTTGACGATAACTATAATTTATCTTTACTAGGTATACGAGAAAGTAAAAAATTGCTTTTATTTGTGTTGTTATGCGTGTTGCTGAAAGATATGAATGCTGGTTAATCATTTCACGCCAAGCTCTTCATTCATGGGCATACAAATTGATCAAAGGCGGCTGTTCGAAACGAAATAAGTCGAGCAACCGCTAAGAATGCTCCCACTTTACTTCCGGGTTCGTTTATTTTCGCTCCCATCTCTGCCGCCACCTGCAGACAAAAAGTCTTGAAGTAAATTAGAAAATTTGTTATTTTAGTATCTATCTTGTAACTAAAAGGAATCGCATGGAGAGGAACCAAAACTGTTAACTCGAGAATTTTCCCACCCCAACTCCCTCTCTCACTATTTCATGTACTATTTATAACGAGAAAATACTCTTATAGTAAAAAAATTCGAACTCCAGATCTTGATGATTCTCCACGTTTGAGACCTCCCCAATGCCGAAAAACACATTTTTTAGAATTCTGTCATTCGGTGTGTGAACACTATAAATCAAAAGCGATTTGAGTTAGAAGGACGGATTTGGTACGCGGGCTTTTAATTCAAATTTATAAATTTCTATCGAATTTTGAAAGAAGTATGTCTGTCAAATAGTAAGGAACACAGTAACTATGACATATAAAGAACTTAATAAATAAAATTTAGCACACAATTTTAACATTTAAATTGCAGATCTGAGTCAAATTTTGAACTAAATTTCTCAGAGGATTGACTGTTTATCGGTCTTTATGTTCACGTATACGCAAACACAATAACCCAAACACGAAGCAGCATAGAATAGTAAAATTTGATCTGTGATTTTGTAGCGAAAATTGTGGTTGTGAGTCAGCATCTTGGGCTCTGATCGAAAGGACTAGTAATTCTGCGTAAAATGTTGACAAAAAGGAATTCAAAATGCATTTTTGGCTTCTTTATGATACTAAGAAGCACAAAACGTTCATGTATATGAAAATCAAAACATGTTTCACATTATTGCCAAAGATCTAGATTTTTTTTTAAAGCTAGAGGGAGGAGAATGACATCTTTATTAAAGAGTACATGAGAAAGTTTCGAGGAGACCACTCCTGCTGATTTTTGATTTTTATCTCATTTTTGACAAAATTTTACGCCATTTCACATGCTTTCACTCGTGATATTATCTAAAGTTCAATCACGATAACGTTTGATTTTTTTTTTCAGTCGCAAAATTAATCTGTAAATTAAACACGAGCAGAATATATTATTGCATTTTTTTTTTCTGCATAACATAGATTCAAGTTTAAATGCTCAGCGACAACAGCGCGAAACATTTTCGGCAATTTATAATTGTTTTGAAGTATTGAACCGTTTTGATAAGTTTCAATAAGGAAGATACAAACGCAGCAGTCAGTCTTACGAAGAGATATATAAACTTGGCAGAAAAATATGACTACTGAAAAAAGCCTATCGATTAAAAATGTGAAACAAAACATATGCATCTGTGTGTATTAATCTTCTTGTATAAAAGAATATTAATATAAACAAAGAACATTCTTTTAAGAACTATATATACTATTTCCTCGGGCCAATTTCAGTATTTATCTCTTAATACATTAGGGAAAAAAAACTAAATCAGGCTTTTTGTCATATTTAATCAAGTCAGTTTGGTTAGTAGATTGAAGTCATTTCATTCTCACTTCAAATGCGCTCATGAATTTTACGTTTGAATCCATTCTGCATCTTGCAGGATAAAAATATACATAACTGTCACCGTGATTGCATAGTGACGTCACATTATTTTTCTCCTGATGATCTTTTTTCTCCCATTTTATGATGATGCTCTTTTAGATTTCAGAATTCACAGTTACATCTGCTATGCGAAAATGACTTTCCATAAACTAACTATTTCTAGATTTCTAGACAATTTCGACATTAAAAAAATAACATGGAAGCATCCCTTTCTCCCAGTTCATGGCAAAACGTCAGAGCTTTCCCCCTCCTTTTTTCCCCCGACAGTTGGAACCGGAGAATGTGAAAGAGGTCTATCTCAGTGTTTTTGTATTCTTCCGTTCCCTGTTGAGCATATTGTTGTATGAAATGGAGAACTTCATTGCGAGCATTTTCCAGTTCTCAAAATCTTAAATCGTAGATCTTTATAGATATAACTGACATAAGTAGATTTATTCCATCTTTGCTCAAAAAAATTTCAATAATTGATCAAAAGCTATATTTGCCAGAATTTTCCAAACGTCTCATTTAGACAAAACGACTTTGGTATGCAGTTCTAATGCTAAGTTTAAAGCCTCTCGACTACAATGATATGTATGATTCATGCGTCAAATTACAAATTTAGATAGTAAAAGCATCTTTAATTTAATGTTTACTATCAAAATAGCAATTAGAAGGCAAAAATTACTTGAGAACTTATATTGAAGTAATAATAATTGTCTCAAATAGAGTGAGTGTGAAATTTAAATAGGAGGTTAAATAAATTCGTATATCTATGTATTAAGAAGGTCTGCAAATATATTTCGATTAAATTTCACAAAAAAATTCTAACTATAATTTTTAAAACCTAGGAAAAAGCGAGAAAATATCAACGTTGAATATAAAATCTCCATTAAATTATTTATCCAGGAATATTTTTTAAAAGAATACCCAATTAAGTTAAATCGAAACAGGCGTATGCATGGAAAGTTGTCAGATACCGGAATGAAACATTTACTCCAAAATAGCTTTTGTTTTTAGCAGATATTAATATAGACGAATGTGTAAGTAAATCTTTCCAAAAAAATGTGAACATTTCACATATAGTCAAACTTGAAAGTCATGAATGTCTTGCTGTTTCAAATTTCCAAGAACACACTCTGGAAGTTCTTCGCCCCACTTTTAAGCAAGGACAAAACGGAAGGTACAGAGGATTCCATTCACCCCGCCCTAAAAAGCACATCCTTCATTTATTTTAAACATCAAATTTGCATGAAGTTTTCTTTGCCTCCATAATTCCTACTTTATGCTGTAGAAACCTCGACACAGTTGGGGATTAATGAACCACATTTTCGCCGTCTAGACTCCTAAGTTAAACTTTCCGGAAGTTCATTTTTTTCCCTACACACTGCGGTATTCCGAAAGTAACTTCGATGCCTCTGTCATCGATGTGACCAAAATGGAGAAATGCCAACTATTACGAAGAAGTTCCGCGTCTGAAACTTGGCATTGAAACAATGATATGAGAATTTCAGAACGAATCATTTCATTCATTTAAAAGTTTTCACATCTAAAATACAAAAATTAACATTTGCATTAATTGAAATCTCTGACTGATGTATATTAGTCTCTACCAATACTATTAATAAACTAGTAATTTTATAGAGGATGTATGAGTGCATTGGTGCTTTATTGGGCAGCCACTTCATTTATCTACCAAAATTGGACCAAATATACTTTGAAGATTGGTGGCGAGCATCTAAGGGCGATATTTTAAAATTTTAATTTAATTAAAAGATTAAGTGAGACTTTGGTGTTCTTGTATGATAAATTCAAAAAATAATGTTGAACAAAACTGATTTGTTACACCATTTTAAAGTATAAAAGAATTGTCTTCTTACAGAAACCAATTTAATAATCGTGCAAAATTGTGTTGAATTTTAGAAATTTTTTTAATATTATATATATATATATTGCATAATTTATTAATATATTTCATAGATATATTGAAATTCAAACCATTTTCATTATTTCACTAAATGCTAAATAGTGTGATTTTCTTCCACTGTTTAAAGTTAAGAGAATAGAATTCTATTTTATGCCTGTGTAATTTATAAGGTTAATAAGCAAATGGTTACAGTTTTGCAAAAATCAAAAGATAGACTTTTCGAATAGTCATTCTTTTAATAACTCTATGTCATAAAATTTTATTGCATTAGGATGGTTTATATGCACAATAAGTTGAGCAAGAACAAGGCTATTAAAATAACACTTTAATATATGTTGCAATCTGATGCTTAAAAAATATTTTCTAGAGGGAATCATGAACAATAAATTGCGCATGATATATTTAATTAAGTGCAATCAATATTCCCGACAAATTATCAGATCGCCAAATGCGATCAACTGATAGGATGAAAAGACATCAATAAACCAAATTTAATTTCTTTCGTTCGATAATGAAATTGGAAATAATTTGTAGAATTAACAAAAATAATTTCATCCAGATTCGTGCAAATATTTTATTTTGAGATTCATTCAAAAATTTAAATATTCTTCACAGACAGCAGCTTTGTTAAATACGCATAAAAAACACACTCGTGATTAATCAAATGCCTTATGGAATTAGAGATTATAGTTAGAAAAAATTAATTTTTCTTAGTTAGAATTTAGTACGTTGAGAGAATATTAACTGGATTCCGGCCTTAAAAGTAGATTATAAATATTCCACGGAATTATTGTATTAAAAAAATTCTGTTTTTCAGTAACATTTGATTTTTCAAAAATAAGAATTCATAGAAAATGACTGATAATTTCTTGTATTCCTTATCAGTATGCTGTAAATGCACAAAGCAAAAATTGTAAGTTAAAGAAACAACCAGCTGTAACTATGTCTTATCAGATTCACTAAACAAAAATAAAACATCGAAATTTGCATCTTAATATATAAATTGACATCTAAAAGGCGGAAGTTATCATATAAATAGTAACTATGCAATTAAAAGAAATGATACATAGACGGCAGTGGTATAAAATCGTCGGTAAATAAAGAAAATGTTAATTTTTTTAGGCTCTCCAAAAATGAACATTATTAAAGTTTCAAGGACAAAGTGCCCGTTAACAAGCGACTTTTGTTAAATTACGATTTTTTTTAGTTCGAAAATTTATGCAATCCATTAAGTAGTTGATAAAAATCCGCTTTTACGACAAATCAACAAATCGCAAGATGACGTTACAAAATTCTTATCTAAAATCCAAAATAATGTTCTTCCTTATCAGATATAAACGAATAAAAAAGTTCGATAAGCTTTGCAAAATTATCGCTTTAGATAAAATCAGAGGGCTCGACTGTAAAATAAATACACGAATAAACATTCGCTGTCTCTTAAATCTCGATGTACTTACTGTATTACTTTTACAAGCGATAACGATCTCGAGATAAGCTGTTTCGAATGTCGGCAAAAGATTACGAGAGAACATCAATAAAATTTCGATTACTGCAATAAGCAATGTCAAAGAAGGGCAACTGATTAATCAGAATAAGAACAAATGGTAACTGATGATCCAACACCCGCCTAATGAAACTGGAACAAGGAAATATTGGAACTGCTTTGAGTATTCTGAAAGTCTGAATTGATTAAGATAATGAAACAAAAAATAGGCTCTTGGAAATATTGCTACATTGATTTTACATGATGAAAATGATTTTTTAAAAAATATTTTCATTGCTTTATTTTGAGTTGTTCACAAAAGCAATATTTTATAAGTAAAATTTAAAAAGCAGGCAGCGAACTAAATTCAATGCTGCATCCAAAGGATAAAGACAACCAAGATCATAATTTAAAAAAATAAGCTATTCCATCAAATAATAAATTAAAACCAGGATTGGAATGAAGAAAAGTATGCATGGGGAAACTGATTTTGCAGAAAATATGTATGAAAAAAACCCATTAAAATCATGGCAGAGGAAATAAAAGGGGGAAGGGGACAATTTTAGAAGATTAAACTTATTTGTTCATTTAACACTTTAATGGATTCGAGATATATTATTTTAATTTATTGGGGGAGAAAATTGCAGTAAATTAACAATTCTACTACAATTTTTAATTAAAAATAATAAAACTTTTTCAATTAAATTTGAAATTAGAAAAAGCAATAATTTTAAAGATAAAACCCCTAGAATGCACAATAGAAATATTAGAAATGATACTAATTACTTTATTAGACTTTATTCTTTTGATCTTTAAGAATTTTTACAGAAGCAATAAAATTAAAACAACTGGTTTGACAGTCTAAGCTGAAGTACAGACTTTTATATTATAAAATTACTAGATTTCATGACCTGAAAACTGAGATCTTCCGATTTTACTGATATTACTCTATTACCATCTAGAGTAGATTTTTAAAAAAAGCTAATTATGCCCTTGGGTTCAAATTAATAATTCATTCAGAAACAGTAAGGCATTCTGTTTGGTCTAAAAGCTAAATGTCCAAAGCAGATGTTTTCATTATGGAAGTCATTCAAAGAAAGAAATATATGAAAATTGGAAATAAAGTATGATTATTGCCTGTAAAATTTTAAACTGTCATTATGAAATAATGTTGCAAGTAAAGTAGATATAAGGAAATAAATGTAAACTTTACACTTTCAAAATCACAGTTTTAGGTTATGGATATATGTAGCTTCTAAGACTTAAATGATTAAGTTTAAATGTACATTAAAAACAATCTCGATAGTCAAACAAAAAAAAACTTTTTTTATCATTAAATCAAAACATCTCATTCATATTAAAAGTTCTTTATATTTTTTCTCCCTCTATAACATACAAATATTTTTTATGCTTGTTCAAAATATATTTAGCATTTTAAGCAAGAAATTCAATATTTGTTCCAAAAGAAACTTTTTTCCTGCCCTTTTTCTCTGATTCATTGAGGAGTCTGAAATCAATACAAATCTTATTGTGTAATACAAAAAAATACACAAATTTATATCAAAGTTTAAATGAGGATTTACATACATTTAAATTTATTACAACAATTAATATATCATCAATAAGATCTAAATCTAATTAGTTTGAATAACGATTAAGCATTTTTCCAAACAACAACAGGAATAAAAATTTCTACTTCACAATTGAAAATTTACACCTCCTACAGATGAAACATATTTTTTTTCTCCCTATTCCTAAACTTTAGCTCCAAAAATGGAGCTAAAGTTATTCATTATTCATATATTTTATTTATATATTTATTCATATAATATATAAATTTATTCATATACAGCACATTTATTCATATATTTTAAGAATTTACTTTATAAGAACTATGATCATCACATAACAAAGTTTCAATTGCACACTAATAAGCCTTAAAATTTCATTTTTTCAAACTGAAAAATTCCTAAATCAAAATGATATGCAGAGATTCGAGTTGTTTGATTCTTGTAAAGACTAAACCAAAGAAATGATGGAAGAAAATGAGGCATTTCAGAAGAATTAAAAAAAAATTAAGTAATCAATGGAGACTATTTTTTACAAAAAAAAAGTAAAACAACGTGTGTGTTTAAACAACTATTAGAAACATATGAATTTTAATGAATAAAAAAAAAGACATTTTAATAATATTTGACTTCATCTATAAGTTGTTTTGGTGATTTAAAATTATACAAAGAAATTAAATAATTAAAATTTATTAATATTTCTTTGAAAAAAATTTACAAAATCCATAACTTTTTTAACAATTCATAAAATATACAACTGCTTTCAGAAAGAAAACAAAACTATAAAATTAGCTATATAATAATATATATAAATAGATTTGCTTTCTGGGAAGTTCCCAGATACTGATAGGAATAACACTGTCTATAAAAACAGGGAAATTAAGATCATACTCTACAAGAATAGCATCCGAAGAAAAGATTCAAATGAATGGGAGGAAAGATTTGATATCTCCAATATATATATATATTTTAAAAGAAAGAAATTTAAAAATGAAAAAAAAAAAAAATTCTGAGCTTGATGTTTCTAAGAGGAAAAAAAAAAATTATATTTTTCTAATAATAATAATAGACTATAAATGAAAATTATAAAGCAATTATTAAATTTTTTGTAATTTTAAATTTTTATGCAGACTTCAATTTTTCTCAGTATTAAATATTATGTTTAGCCAGAACAAATAATAAATTTGTATTCAAACACTTTAAAGTAAGACCACAAAGTCAAAATTATTTTCAAGATTAAAGAGATTAACTGTTCTGCAAAAATTTACTGAGCTGTCTAAAAGTCTCAGATTCATGATAATATAAAGAATCAACATGTTAACTAGGAAAGAAAAATTATCAAATAAACTAATCCGATTACTGAAGCATCCTATCTATTTAAAATAAATCTGTGATTAAAATTCTAATCACAATATACATTTTAATCACTATAAGTGAGTATAAAGATATCAATAAGCACACATGAGCAAGAGTTGATGAAAGGTAAAATCAGACAGCATACGAGTTCTGTAATAAATATAGCATAAAAAATTCTAATGTAGATTTTTTTTTTAGATTTTAAAAATGCATCAATAAAGACATACAAATAAAGAAATAACTATGCAGATATACAAAAAACATTAAATATTACAGAAATTTTTATCAACAATGAATGAGCTAGCAATTATAGTATTAATTTTATAGTGATGCATTGTTATTTTATTTAATCATACAACTGCAAAAATTTTTGATTCTAATATTATTATTGATTAATCTGTACATTAATTAGTTGATCTTTAGAGAAAATTTTAATAAAATTTTGCTTTTCTAAAACGTACAATCATATATATTTAAAATATATACTATTTTTAAAAAAAAACCTTTTTATTTATATTTTATTCAAACAACCATTTAAAATTTTATTTATAATCCAAATAAATATAAATCACTTACGGAAAGTCAGCTTTCGCTACCATTTTGTAGTTTTAGGAATGAATCAGAAGTATGAAAAATACAAAGATTGTCTTGTTTACACAGTATAAGGTGGTTTTCTCCGATTATCACAGACTCGAGTAAAACCACGCGGATAGTAAATTAACTTTTTGACAGCGATGTGAAAATCGAGGCAGCAGAACTGCGGAACAGTAAACAGCCGCTTGCAGCCGTAACAGAAATTGGAAACGAAATGAACGACTGATGGGTAAAACTAAAGCTAAATACCAAAAGTGTTTAATTGTAAGCAGACAAAATTTTTGACAGTTCAGTTCAGTTCACTTTTCTTCAGTACCTATCAATAGTTTTTATTATTTATAATCAATATCAAACAACCCGACTTAGTAAAAGCAAAAACGTCAGCAATTTTATTACAAATGATTCTTAAATTCATTTCATTAATCTTCGGATACAATTTCACTATTCACTATGTGATGAGGGCGACCAGGAATTCTTAAAAAGGAGATCCTTCATTTAAACTAACTCCTCGGCTCTAGTATGATATGATATCAAGCGAAGAAACCTGAATTTCTTGTGCACACAAGAAAAAGGTATTATTTTAACTATAATAGTCCATAAAAACCAAAGCAAAAATATTTTTAAACTTCAAATTCAAATTTTAATTCCCATGGAGCACCCAATTTTCCGAAATTTTTTGGAATCTTCGATTTCTAAGCCTTAGTAATTTATGTTGGAGCATTTTCTTGCAAACACACACACACACACACAAAAAAAAAAAAGCTCGAACTACTTTTACTAAATAAGAAAGACGATTTTACACTAATAGGTATTTTAAATGTTCTTTCGAACAAAATTTATCTGTACAGAAATAACTATGGTTAGTTGCGAAAAGCTATAGGAGTTAAATAAAAGTATATATTTTTAATATTTTTGGTTGAGGTTTGCTGTTGTCACTATTGACAATTCGTACATTATAGCCACGAATATTCTTTAATCTATCTACTCCATAAGCACAAAATTTTAAACAGTACTATAACTATATGTCTTTAGGATATTATCCAGCATTCGGTATATTGAACAATATCGTAGAAATGTGCTAACAGGGTAAATTTTGAAATAATACCTTCGGTATAGCTCAAATTCAGTTATTATTATGTAATAACTTAATGCTATTTTGGTTTGAGATTTTTAAAGCTACAAAATGCAAGAGCAGAAACTTGGGTATTTATCTCTTTTGAGGCATCAATTTTTCGCTTTAAGGTTTATTAGAAAATGACATAGAAAGTTGTCATATTTGGCGACTTATCACCAATAAAATAATAACCTTGCTTGAATTCTGCCATATACCCAATATTCCAATCAGATCAATAAAAAGTAGGGTCATAAGATGTTATAGCTCGAAGAAGCACAAAGAATAAAATGGGAATGAACGCGGAACAGCGAGTTGATTATATTTTAATTTTCAATTTTTACAGCTGATAAAAATAGTTTTGCAATACAAGATGAAAAAAAAAATGAAAATATCATTTATCTATAAGTTGATTAATGAGCAATTCATTAGTCACGTGATCATTCCAAACCAGTTTAAACCAATTTTCACAAAAAAAAAAAAAGATTTTTATATAAAATTTTGGAGTTTGAACAATTTTGGCATGGGGGGAAAATCCATCTGTTTCTAAATTTGGACACATGCATAATTTGATAGTCACGTGATTGTTTAAAATCAGTTTAAACAGGTTTTTCACAAAAAAAAATCTGGCACCGGAAAAAAAATTTTACAACTTGATTGATTTTGATATGACTTAAAAAAGAATAATGTTTTCACATGATAACTTGAAATTTGAGATAGCAGATTCCAATTTTTATATTGTATTTTTCTTGCATTTTGTATTCTCATTTATAAAGATTTTTTTAAGTGCTGCTGAAACTCTAAAACTGCTCATTAAACTCTAAAATTAGAATAAATTGCACAGATTACTTTCGATTAACGGAAAACTTAATAATATAATATTTTAACTAATTTTTATCTGTCAATAATTATCCGTATTTTTTATGTTAAAATTTTAAGCTCGAAAAAACAGTTCAGTAAGGAAATAAATAAATATATAAAAATAAAAACGTTTCAAAAATGAAGTTTTAAAAATGAAGCGTAAAATTCGAGAAATACCTTTTTCTATTCACAAATGATAGAAAGGAATAAATGGGCATTGTTATTCAACGTGCGCAATAACTAAAAATTTGGAAGTTTCATTTCTAAGAAGTGATCTAAGAAAAGATATCTTTGTCAATTTTCCTTCAATATTGCAGATTTTAGAAGGATTGCTTTGTCGTTTTAGATAATATGAGCAAAATGAAATAACTTTGAACGTATTTTTTTATTGAAAAAGTTAAGAAAACTATGCACAAGCCGTCCTATGTGAAATCAAAAGTCATATGGATATCTGGCAGAAAAAGCAGTCATGCTGCTTGAAATAGCTGGCCAATCATTTCATCAGATAGTTGTCAGGAAGATTCGCTCATCTGCCAAAATCTTAAATTTCGTCGTGCTGAATTTAAATATGTGAACTTGCTCCACTCACCTTATCGTCCCATTTTCAACCTTTAAGAATCACGCCCTAATTCTTTTGGAATCACTACGTGACTCCAGCTTGCTCCGCTCATATGCCATAAAGATGTATGTTTCTGCTAGCAATGAAAAATTAAAAATATATTAATACCTAAAAATTAAATTAAAGTTATTTTAGATTGCATAATAGAATTATTTTGAATTGCAGGATATTTAATTATTATCACCAATTTTTTTACGAATTATTAAAAATTAAATTATTTTTTCGAAATTAAAATTTTCATATACTAGGCCACATAAGCGTTTTATATATATACAAATTTTCGTGGATTGGCATCTTACTATACCAGAAAGAAATAAATCTTCTCCAGGATAAAATTTTATTTCCTCAATGGCTAAATCGAAAGAAAGAAAAAAAAGAAAAGAAAAAAAAATTGAAACTCATCTGACAAACGATTACTTTTAAACCAATTAATGAAGATATATTGATCGTCCTTATTATAAATTAGAGAAAAATGTATAATTAACTTAAAAAATTTAAAAAAGAAAATTGATCTAGAATAGCGGATTCAGGAATATTAATTTCAATTTTTGATTAATTGTAAATTGATTAAAAGTGATAAATATTTAATAACTTCTGAAAAAGAATATTGATTTAGAATATCGGACGCGAGAGTATTAATTTCAATTTTTGAATTTTTTCGGAAAAAGTGATTAAGGTTTAAGAAGTTCTGAAAATTCAGAAAATTATGTTAAACATGCAAAACAATTTTTTTTAATGGCAATTGATTGTTTTTTTTTTAAGGTGTATGATTTTTTTTCCTACAATCATTAAAAAGGAAAAATATGAGTGCAAAATCATTTGAAACAACACAAACAATAAATAAAGTTTTCTGCATTACATTTTAAAATTCATGCTACTAGGCGCATCGAGTCATGTATACGAAATATATCTACCTATGTACGAAATTTCATTGCTGCACTTCCTTTCAAAAATACCAATATTAATTTTTAAAGAAAGTTTAAGAATATA
>JAPMOR010016660.1:36133-51739 GCA_026543865.1 Argiope aurantia | reverse complement strand
TATATATATTAATTTTCGCATTGAATCCTTTTCATTTCCTGGGCTTTCTACGGTCATTGTTTTGGCAACCATACATATTTCTGATCATAAAAATGATTTACTTTTATACATTTTATATAAATAAAATCGTGCTTTTTAAAAGCATTCTTCCTTTGCGTAAATAAAGTGTACATTTTTTTTCGTATATATGGACCCTCTTAATGAATGTAGGTTTTCTGATTTCACAGTGCCATTAAAAACGTAATTGCTCTATCTTTTATGATTTAATTGCACTTTGGAAGAACTATAATTTCACTTTCTAATCCCTCATATAAACTGAGCAAAAAATAAACTTAATCTTTCTTCCTAAGCTTTGAACAATGGAAGTAAATAACGTGGTCAAATATTTGATGAAGCACGAAGAGCTGTTTGAATTTCAGCTCACCATTAAGATGTAATGTTGAAGATTACACAAAAATTAAAGCCAAAATTCGGAAAAATTAATAAACTGGTTAGCTAAAATAAATTTCCAGTTTTAAAATGGGGTAACAATATATTAATTATATTTATAGGGTGATAACATTATTTTCGAAAGCTATCGTGTAAAAGCGTTGAAATCTTACTAAATTTTAACCCAAATTTTAATTTTAATATTCAAAAAATGCTCCGAAGAGGAGCACATTTTTAACTTTCAAAATATATTGTGAAATTTTTTTAATTGACTGAATTTAATTTATTTTCACAGCAACAACAGATAAACACACACATGCACTTTTTTTTATTGGTAGAGATTTTTTTCATTGTGAAAGAAGTTGTGAATCTGAATTTCAAAAACAATCATAATAAAAAAATATATGTTGAAACGTTTTTTATTTTATTTAACAGACTTTTCGTCCCTCTTATATTAATCAATAATGATATCTTGGAAAGGTTTGTTCAAACTCACTGTGGTACTGCAGCATTTTTATATTTTTGGTGTTCAAATATAGTAAAAAATTTTCTTAATTTTACACATGATGTTACATAATGTTTGAATCCATTAATAATATAATTTAATTCCTTTTAGAGCTTCTAATCTTAAGGAGGGACGCAGTAAGAAACGGTATGCTTCGTTTCGTATAGAAAGAAAATTTCTCGCAGCATTATTTTCAATTCAATAACGTTTTCAGCTGTTGTTACTCGCAGTAACAAAGTGCATTCGATTCCCATTTCTACTTGAAAAAAAAAAAAGAATTGTTGTTGCAAATACAGTTCCGAATATGTTAAAAGCAGAGTTTTAAAAAATTTCCGCTGCAGGGAAATTTTTCACAATTCTAAAATTTGCATATAAACAAAAAATAAAAAATTACAATTAATAAAAAATTATTTTAAAAAATTGTAATATAAATGTAAAAAAAACTAATATCTCTTTAGAAGAGTTTCTTTTAATCTCATACTATAATGATTTTTATTTAACTCTCACTGTTTAAATTTTAATAAATAAGTATAAACCCATGTTAGCTATTCCCTCCCCACCAGAAAGGATACGGGAAAAATGAATGATCTGGATGCTGCGATAGCATTACCGGAAACCGTGGTTAAGTTCTAAGGGTCACCATCATCTGCAATGTAAATCCTTCGATGGAAAGTATGTCCCGTCATCGGTAAGAGGTAGCCAAGCCAATACTGTTATTATATCCACCAGACTGGCGAGAAACTATTCATTCCCTTATTTGAGGTACCTTCGCTGAGACAACAAACAAACAAAAATTTTTTTAATTAATTTTATTAAAAATTAAGAAAATATATTTTATTTTTCTATAAACAATAATGTATTTTGAACATCGACTGTATTCATTAAAATTAAATAAAAAGAAATTGTTTAGCTACAATTTCTTTATTCAAACCTACATCAAATAAAAAATATGATCTTGAATTCGAAGCCTAACGATAGTTATTTAAGATGGTATACAGTGACATTTCATTTTTTGTATCATCCTTCAGTCCACCGTTTCATGAATACTTTATGCCGCATATTCGTCCGTTTCAAGTAGTTTCGGCTTTCCTAATCCTCCGCCACCGTCTTTTCCGATTTCCTTGGCACACATATTCCGTTTAAGTACAATTAACTACATTTGGGGTTGATTGGATATCCAGTCATTTGTTGCATACTACGCCAATTCTGACAAGTTACTGCACGATCGGATTTGAGTGGCGTGCAGTGGCGGATTTGAGTGGCGTGGATTCCTCGTAAACGGCATATTTAACACTCCAATGCTCCATTGGATATTAAATGTTTTGGGATTATAAATATATAGTTTATATGGGAGTGAACTTTATATTATACAGTTTGGAATGGGAGTGCAGGCTTGAATTGTTGCTTTAATCATCTGACTAAAAATAATGCATTCTCAAACAAATCAAATAGAGCTACAAAGCAACAACAAAAACAACAACAAAAAATCTTATTTTATTCTGTCAAAAAAAAAAAAAAAGAAGAAGAAGAAGACTTTATTTAAGAATTTATTGAATTGATGAAATGTAAAAGAAGCATTTTGAATACGCATCCAGATATTTTGAACAGGATAATTTCCCAAAAGATTTAATTAAGATTTAGGGACTGCGTGAATTTTTTTCCGAAATTAAATGCAAATTAATATTTAAAGATAAAAAAAAACATTTCCTTGTGAAAAAAAAAATCCGTCGAAGTACCATATCGTAACACAAGGTCACTGCAATATCTCTATCTGATTGTAAAACTTACATAATTAAAAACTGGAACAATTACAGTTAAAAATAGTAAATGCAAAATTTTTTTAATCATCAAATGGATGATGAGACTAATGCATAAGCTAAGCAGTGAAACAGAGGTTGTTTATCAACTAATTGACGTCGATAAAGCCAAAATCCGTAACACATTTTGTGATTTCCTGAAATCGAATATATTATATCTGTTGGGAAAAAGGAAGTCGTTACGTAAAAAAATTCTCTAAGTGACAAGATTAGCTGCTATTTCTTCTCTGGAGAACTTAATGAGTTATATTTAATTGAAATTTGAAACCGCTGCATAGTGACCATATATCAAATAGAAATAAAATTTGTGATATATAATAAAAAGATAAAAAGCATGATAAAATTTACATTAAAACTCGTTTTGCTGTTTAGGGCAAATTCGTGACACCGTCACGAATTTTTAAAGATTTTTTTTAAAATTTAGACTGCTATTTTTATTTGTAAAAATTAAAATACAAAATAAATATATGCAAGTAATTTACTGTCAAATTTATAATTTTTCAAAACGACATTCTAAGAAATTTACTCACAGACGATTTTTTTTATTTATTTCATTTAATGGAAATTTAGCAGTTTCAAATATTTATGTTAAAATATTTAAAATAAAAAAACTGAATAGTGAAAGGCAGACGATTTTTTTTCAATTTACTTATTTATTTTCAGAATAATTTCTTTTCAGTACAACTTAACCAAATTTTTCATGCGCATGTCAAAATAAAAATTAGAAATCCTTTAGTAATACGCTTTATATTTTCGAATTAAGAACGTATCAAAACTGGTTGTATATTATGGTATTTTTAACAAATAGCGAAGTATTTTAATTAGCAGCCATTTATTTCATGTGCGATGAAAATAACGCAGAAACTTCTAAGGAATTTGGATTGTAGAATTTGCCTTAAATTTCTCGCACATTTATTTATAGGATGCTGAGACAATTAAAAACTGCCGGTACATTTTATCGGAGACTTAGCCTTGTGAGAAATCGACTGTACACTGAAGACGAAGAAACTGACATTATTATATATTTTCTCTCAAGCCCTGGACTAACATTCGAAAAGTAAGTGAAATAATATAAGTTAAATCTTTATTTAAGGGCATTTGGGATTTTTTTTTTTGACTTATATGCTGTTGCATTTTTATCGAAAAATTCCCTTTATCAATTTGTATATATTCCCTATTTTTACAAATGAAATAGCGTTTTAACTTATCCAAATAATGGTATAAGTCATTTTTTTTTTCTGTTTATAATTCATTTGGTTTTAAAGATACAGTTATGCAGTTTCTGCTAATGATTTTTTTGGATGGAAAGGAAAAACTTTCTCACTGATCGAATTGTTTTAGAAGGGTCGCATAAAAATTTCAAAAGTGTAACTTTTTGAAAATTAATAGGATTTATTTTTTTATTTTTTTTATTAACGTGATCTGGTTTTGTAACTTATTGTGAAATATTTTCCAGTTTACAACGTTTATTTATCGCTAATGGCTAAAGAGATAAATGAACGATGGGTCAAATTAATTTGATCTTGTTTTGTACCTTATTTTGAAATATTTTCCAATTTGCATCGTCCATTTATCTCTAATGAGTAAAGGGATAAATGGAATGGCTGAAGAGATTGAAGCCGTGATTCAATCCTTTTTGGACACCCTGTATATCCATTTCCCAGTACATCATAGCAAGTTGTTACAAGTTTTCTCTAAACTGAAATGATATTTGTGTTTTTGGCAATTCCTCATCTCATCACTACATTGCAATATATAGAAGAAATAAGTCTTTTCTTTTTGCTTTTTTGCAATCAGTCGGTCCAAATAAGCTGGAGTTTATACAATATATCCAGAGTCTATCTTCATTGTGTAAAACGATGAATTTCGGTGACATAATGGCGGAGTATAAAGAAAAATGTCTTTTGCTTTCAATCCATTTTTTTTGGAGGAAATAAGCTGTAACTTGTTTTATTTACTCATATTCATCTCTTATTTCATCATATCTAGATTTTCGGACCTTTTCTATAGTTGAAAGAAATTTGTGTAAGGAGGAGTTCAATATAATA
Source organism: Argiope aurantia (assembly GCA_026543865.1). NCBI lineage: Eukaryota > Metazoa > Arthropoda > Arachnida > Araneae > Araneidae > Argiope > Argiope aurantia. The sequence goes on along the minus strand of JAPMOR010016660.1, from coordinate 46,940 downwards.
TACGTCAAAGTATAATATACGAAAAAATGTTCCAATTTTTATTTTTTTATTTTTGTAATATTTTTTTTTTAATCTACCGATCCAAGTAGACTAAATCATTACGTTTTAATATGCATATTCATATTTCCTATTCCATTGCTAAGCCATGGTGACCTGGCGGTACAGCCTAAAATTTGGGAAAGGAAGTTGCAAGGTTCGAAATCCGGTTTTGCGCCTGTGGTGAAAAGAATATAAACCAGTTAACAACTCTTCTATACGAACGTTCGTTTTAGTAAAATTGTTAAGTTATTGGACTGCTAACCAAAAGGTCCCAGATTCTATCCTACGCGCATCGCTTACCGCCTAACGCGGAGCTGACATACGCTGAAGCCGTTCGAGTCCACCCATGGTTGGGTGCGGAAGCTTGAGAAGAGTATGCCAATGCAGGTGTGATCATTGCTTCAAATGATGACGTCTATCCCAAAGATGCATCAATCTTTCTCCAAAATTGGAGGTTGATAAAACTAGATTGTAGCACACCCATTTATCATAGGGAACTTTCTGTAAAATAATGGGAAATTTCTGAAATGAGCAATTTTGATTGGAACATGGTGAGATGTATAGAAAATAAAATGTTTCCCTTTCCGTCCTACTTTTGAAAGGTGTTTAACATACGCATAACCATCGCCTATTTCATCTTATCAAGCTGTTCTGATGGAGTTTTCTTTTCAATTGCAAGGAACAATTTTGAAAATAATTATCTTCTGGTTTCATCAATCCTATAATCTGAAAGTCTTTAATACATCCACAGTCCTCTTGTATTTCATCATATTATGCTGTTCTACATTTTCTTTCAAATAAGTATTCTATGTGTAATCAGAAAGCAAAGCATCTACTGAAATCTATGAGAATAGTCGCCCTAAAGCTTTCTCACAGTTCTTTATTACTGTCTAATAAAGGTGTATATCACGGAACACCTTGCATTGCATTGACGTTTAATAGTTACGAAATATTAAAATTTACCTTGCATTTAGCATTTTTACTGCATCAAATTTTGAGCCGAATATAAAGAAGGGTTGAATATCTGTCGGTGTGTACTTTCAGAAATATATAAACATGATAACTGAAAAACTCAACGATATAAATAATAGGTGTCTACATTATAGATGCCAAATATGTATACCGAATATTATCCATCTAGCTTTCTCCTGTTTGTAGTTATTATGTTAATTTATAGTATTCAAACAGACGAACTCCCCCTGAAGGAATTTTCCTCAGAATTAAATAGCAATTTACAAATTTGGTATAAAGATCATATACCAAATTTCATAAATCTAACTCAAAGTATTTTTAAATTATCTTTGTCATAGACAGATAGACGAACTGACATTTTCCAAAATTATGTTTCTCGAACTCAAGGACGTCAAAAACGCGTATTTTAATCAAAATCTCGAGTTCGAATTTTTTGACGATAACGATACTTTCTCTGTTCTACGTATACAAGAAAGTAAAATAGGTGTTTTATTTTCTACCGATAATTTGATTTCAGTATAAAAGAAGTATAAAGGAAGTTATTTCAGTATAAGTTCAGTATAAAGGAAATTATTTCCTTCCCAACCATTTCGAAATACAGAAACAGTGAAAATGAGAATAACTGATAGTATGAGTAATATTCTGGATCAAATATTGGAAGAACACTGTAAGACCATTTGCACATCCTTCGAAATACAAAATGGGACTCATTGAAATTTAGTAAGGCAATCAGCCTTAACTGTATTTACAATACATAAACATATATCTAAGTATGACAGTTTTTGTAGAATACATTTTTTATAACTAGTTTGAAACTCGGTGCACTTAGTTCTGTTAAGGTCTTTAATAACGTAAGTTTCAGTTATTCTATTTTTATTTCTTAGCTTTCGAAAGTAGTTTTTTTTATTATTGATTTTTCTTTAATCTTCATATAAACAATTTTCAGGTAAATTCTATAACAAACTGAAATAAAACATATGATTTGATATGACTACTGTGAAATTTTGCTTCAATATTGAGTTCATAAAAACAGTTAAATATAAAAGCAATTTTACCCGAGATCTAAAAGTAATTTTATGAAACAATGGCAAAATTTTAAATGTTTTTTAAATACTCAAATATATCGTTTAAAGGGCTGATAATTTGTGAGCCATTCAATCAAATAAAAAAAGAAATATCTCACTATTTTGAATTCAGCTTTCAAATCATGTCAGAAAATCATAAGAATAATGTTTTGAAATGTAAATGAAATTTGATTTTAAAATGAATATGTTCAGATACATAATCCTTTCTAAGCAACTAAAAGCCATGATTAGAAAACCCAGAAAATATCCAAAAAGCAAAAAAAAAAAAAAAAAAAAAAAAAAATGCAAGACTATGGCGGTATTCGAAATTCAGGGACTCTTAGGCAATTGCCCACTTTCCCTGTTCAATAATATGGCTCGCCTAACCCTGCGAATATTTAAAAAAATATATTTCCTTTGTCTTACATATTGAGATGGGAAATAACACTATAGAGTGTTCCAACAGCCAAATTGATCTCTTTCATTTTATCAAAATGTGATCAATTAGCGGCGATAAAATGTTTATTCAATGCGAATGTTTGCAAGTAACAATTAACAAAATTTTCAAAATAAATATGTTTTTATGGTAAAATTTTTATATATAGACAATGGAAATTCATTATTTGTTCAGGTTTGATAAAATATTCAAAGTTTTATGATAGATGGCAGCACGAGCTATAGCTTATATCCTGTTGCTTTAGTGAAAAGTTTCTCAATAGATGGCAATACCATACTGTTTGATTTTCTAATTTCTTATTTTACTTACACAGCTTTCATTGAAACATTTATTTTTCATTTTCACTTGTTGTGTACTAATCAAATATTTTATCTTTTTAACATAAAAAAGAAACATAGCTTCATGCCATTAACGATTTCGAAAAAAAAAAAAAAAAGGTTCGAAAATTAAACTTTTTTCGTAACCAATAGATGGCAGAACCTTATCAAATTCAAGAAATACTTTTTGCTAAAAATATGTTTTTATTTTCGACGGGAGTTTTTTCCACCTGCCACTAATAAAGTAATCGGGGGGGGGGGAAATTTTAATAAATTTTATTAAATTTTTCACTTTTATGATCATTTTTTTATAGACGAAAAATCTTTTGACTCTCTATTTCTATCAGAAAGTTTTTTGGCAAATCCAGAATACGAAAAATGAAATGAAACAAAATTAATAACAAGCATAAAAAAATTCAATTGTCAAAAGTTTTGACAATTATTCACAAAATTTCAATAAAATCATTGAAGCCGAGATTATTTTACCATATTTGACAATCTTCTTCAAAATGACATCAAAATTTCAAAATTTTTCTCCGCAATCCTTCTTCGAGACACAACCCAAAACTGAAGAACTAATAGATTGTCAAATATTTTAAATTATCTTTAAAAAACTAAACCTATCACTTTTATTCATTCCGTTTTTATTAAGAAGATAACGATATTTCTTCTATATTTCTTTCAAATAATGTAGAATTCCGCGATAAAAAAAAAGTTATAAACGCTATCAATTCTCATCCTTTGTACGGTTTGAAACAGCATTGAAATTCTCCTCTATGACATATTAAAAATACGTAAAATGTAGAATCTCATTCCGTAAAATCTTAAAAAAAAATTATTTAAAAAAAATATTTTTCCAACAAAAGAATTTAAAAATAATGTATGTGTCATTTCAAGTTTTAAAAATTTAATAACTCGCAGTGGCACATACAGCTTTATGTATTCTGTACTAAATTGCTTGAAGATTTATTAATTTTACAAACGAAACTAAAGCAAGAAGACAGTTTTTACAGTTTATTAATAGTTGAACATACTTTATAGTTTTTAGTTGTATAGGCTCCATGAACACTGATGTCGTTTTTGATTTAGTGAAATATACTAATGAATAACTTAAACAGAAGTGGGATGCAAAAGAAAATTAAGATATCTGCAATGGGATGGAATCTGGAATTAGAAAAAGAAAATATTTGTTAGGTAGATGGGCCAGCAAGATCTTCATAATTAAGTCTAATTGAACATGTATTGGATACTCTTGAGAGAGCAATAACGATATAGTCTATCATTCCTCTTCCAGAACCAATCAGAAACTGAAAACTGCGTTGTTGAAGGAGATAGTCCAATTGGCTTTGGGATTCATTGTATAATGTTGAACTGTGAAACAAGATATTAGACCTGGAAGGTCTCCGATTGATTATGTGATTTTGAACATTAGTCAGATAAAACTTTATTTCCTATGATAAAGTCATTATCTTAATCAAATTTTAACAACGAGCAATCCTGAAACCATAGATTCTGTCATCAGGACCATGTAATCTGCAACTGAAAAAAAAATAAATACAGAATTTAATAAAAATGCAGGATTTAAATATTCTAAAAATAAAAGATTTAATAAGCAGCGGAAATTATCTATCTAACAGGAGGTTTGCAGCATACTTCCAAATAAAAGCGTTATCTTATCCCTCACACCTCCTCATAAAAATAATTAATCATGAGCAAGGCAGTGAACGCCACAAAATGCTCATATTTTTATTTTTAGTGTCCCGCAGATGAGTATTTTGAGCTTTGTAGTATGGGGAAAAAATCGAAGTATACGTTTTCGAAGCCTTTTTTTCTTTTGATTGGGAAAAAAACTAGCATAGAACTACAATTGTAGTAATAAAATGGCATAACAGATTTCATTTATTTAAATCGTTGCGTTTTTATGTTATCGTATTTGTCTAATTACAAATATACAAGTCGACAGTTGGTCTAGCTTTTGACGGATTTGGTCCGTAACATGATATAGATATGCATATCAAATATGAAACTTTATCATACTTGCTCTTTACGTTTTGTAACTATCGTATTCGTTTGTATAGACAAACTTCTTGTTAATAGATTCCATCTAAGTTCATTCTAAGTTCTTCACATTTGGTATAAAGTTTACATACCAAATTTTATCCGTCCAACTCAAAGCGTTTTAGAGTTTATCATATTCCCAGAGGAAGAGTCGCAATTCAAAAATGTATTTCAAAATCTTCTCTTTTCAAAATCTCGAATTTTTTGACGATTACAATTAATATGTATTGCTAATTACAGTGTGCGTCTGTTCTTTTTATTATTACTTGTTCTGAGTACCTATTTGATTTCTAACACAAATAAATGCTCTCTCTTGACAAGATGCTTTCATAATGCAATAAATATCTTAAGAAATTGTGATGTATTCTGGATTTTTTCCACAAGGCTTTGCTATGAATTCTTTTTTTTTGTTGAAGTAATAGTTAATAAATGAAAACTATATCGTTGATTTGGGGGAAATTTATAATGGAAACTTCAAAGTATAATGTATTCACCTTCAAAGTATTCACCTTTTAGGAGAGTAATGCATACAGAGAAAGTGCATTATGTTTTAGCTAATTTTAAGTATGAATGAATTATGGTTCGTAGGTCATTTTGGAAAATGTTGTAGGATTAACTGGAATCTGAGATGCAAAAGTTAAGAAACCCCGATATAAAAATTTTAAAGTACATTCTAGAGAATTTCCCAACAGAAAAAGCTACCAAAACAAATAGTGTAATTAATCTCCTCAAGACTTTCTTGTTTGCTTTTGTTGTCTATTTTATTTTTAATTATAACTCATATAAAGAAAACTAAATATGCATTATAGAACTATTTTCTTTAATGGGTTAAGTAAAGTAAAAATCATGTTAAACACATGTACGAACCTAAAGTGCCGCATGTGGCTAACAAATCAGCTTGACGATCTCAGTCTTCATGTATCTATAAAACACACATCATTTTGTCTGCAAAATTTAAAATATCGATATTCTTCGATGATCATTTTTCTGGAGCTTCACCAAAGCAGAATCTACAAAATGTTTTTGGGTCATGTTTACTTTTAAAGACACGTCCACGTATCTCAGGCACTGTATATGGACAATGAAGCATAGTTTGCCTGTTCCAGATTAATAGTATCGTCACGCCATAAAGCATCTCAACTTATTGTAAAATTTAAAATTAAATTCTTTCAGAATCAGTTCTCTATCCAAGCTGCCTATACGTATCAAGATAGCCATGTACAGCTAGCAAATCACAGTTTTGATGATTCAAAATTAGAGTATCTGAATGCTTTGTATTATCTGAACTCATTGTAAAATCTACGCCTGAATTCTTTCAGGCTCAGTTCTCCTTCAAAGCCACCTATAAGGACTAAGACAGCCATGTGTAGCAGGCGAATCACAGTTTTGTTGATTCAAAATTAGAGTGTCTGAATGCTACGTATTATCTGAACTCATTGTAAATTCCACGACTAAATACTTTCAGTTAAGTTCTCCTTCAAAGCTACCTATTCGTATCAAGAAAGTCACGTAGAGCTAGCAAATCACAGTTTTGCTGATTTTCAAGTTAGAGTATCTGAATGCCATGTAGCACCTCAACTTACTGTAAAATCTACATTTAAATTCTTTCAGGTTCAATTTTCTCTTCGAGCGCAAGTTTTTATCCAAAGAACAGCATGTGCCTCGCGAATCATAGCTTGCAAATACCAGAAATAGAATATTTTTGCGCGAAACATCATAGTGGAATATGTGATCAAATTCCTTCATGTCATTTAGCTCCGGGACATTCAAGAGAATTATTTTAACACCTGCTACCAGTAGCTACCAAAACATCGCACTTCATATACACCCAATTGCCTCAACAACATTATTCCGTGAAACTACGCATGGCGAACACAAACCCTCTAACAACCAGTTTACCTGGATGAGGGGGGGGGGGGAACCATCAAATTTTTATTTTCTCTCCTTTTTTCATTCCCCGCAAGGGGGGGGGGGGGAGAAAGAAAAGAAACAGCAGCAACAACTACAACAACAGCAAAAATAGATATCCATCCCTGCCATCGAGTGGTGCAAGCTGAGTTCCAAAATTAATCGATCAAATTATAAGACGCGCACGCAAAAACAAGAGCCAATTTGTATCGCAGCGAAACAAGTAAATTTATCGGCTCCGATAACCATCGGCCCTCTCGGTATAACGACGACCGGCCTCTTCTTGGCTGCGTGTTATTATACAATTTGCGATCGAGCCGTTTTGGAATTAAGGCTGCACCACGTAAGGCTCAAGGTCGTCGTCGAGAAAGACATAAATCCTCTGCCTGACATCTCTGGGAGGGGCAGCCCGGATGGAATTCCTTACAACCGGACTGTAATTATGTGTCTTACAAATCAATTAAGACACTGGCTCGGAGCAGATCAGAATTCTGAAAGTCATTATTATGCGACCCTCCATTAAGCCGAGATTAGATAGAAGCCTATGTATATTTAATGAAGAAATTGATGTTTAAATACACGTAGGCGGTCTTTGGGATAGGCGCCGACTTTTTGTTCCGATTTAACGTAGGCAGGTATGGAGAGGGAAGAATGTTATTTTATGAACAGTTAAGCCTTGGGAAGGTGATACTTAACAAAATCATGGCGGATTTGGGTTTAAATGGCTGGAAAGAATGGAAAAGGGATGTGGAATTCCCTTCCTATCATTCTTATTGTGTAGAATGTATCCTTTTGTTAAGTCATTGACCTTACTTGAGAAAAGAAACAGAGCTGCTATAACAGAATGATTTGGTCAAGAGACATTTAATTCCCAATTATGAAGTCAAAAGATTCATTTTGAAGATAGAGGAAAAAATGGTTTAAGAATATGACTGCTCACTTAACTTTTTCCATTTTTAAGTTATTGAAAGATAAAGTATAGCAGTAGTCAAAAAATACGAACTTTACCTTTTTGATGAATCTACACTTTATAGATCCTTTTATAGCCCAAAAAATTCATTTTTGGTATTCTGTCTGTCTGTCTATTTGGGAACAAGATTTCTTAAAAACATTGTAAGTTAAAATGATGAAAATCGTTATGTGGTTTATACATTAAATATGTAGATCATTGATTAATTTTGGATGAATTTTGTACAAGAGAAATATGTTGCTTTGTCCATGTAAATTATAATATTAAGGTGTGTCATTGTAGTAATAAAATATTTAAAAAATTCAAATCGCTATTACAAGGAAAAGCAACTAAATGGAGAGAAATGAAGCAAGGAAAAAATTAATAAAATTGAGTAGTATCTTCTGCTAGCGCATGGAGTTTAAAAATCAAAAAAAAGATGTGAAAATTAACTGTTTTTTCAATAATTTTTGAATTTTTGAAATTTTTCTCTATTTGTTTATTGGGGCATTAGTTATTAAGTATTGTATTTCTTGAGAAATTTGAAAATTCACTTGATCTGAATTAGTTGTAATTCACATATTCTCTCAAAAGTAAACAAAAAGATGCACTCATTGTGCCGTTTTTAGTTCCTAATTATTACTGTAACACTTAAGCATCGTATTGAATTGAAATAGTTCGACATACAGTAAAAAGTAATTTACAGTAAAAGTAAAGTAATTTAGGTCTAAAAATATCGTCTTCATTTATTCTCTTTGTTTATGGTAATATATCATACAACTAATACCGAAATCTAGAATATGAGGAGGTATCAATTAAAAACATACATAATTTTGAACATAAGAATAAAAAGTATATATAAAGAATGGCAATATAAAATAGTAATGAAATTATTGCCAATTTATTACTTTTCGATATAACATTGAGAGATTCGTCCAAGCGATGGATCAGTTTAAAAATCCCAGTTGGCAGAATGCCATAGAACCATATGAAGTTGTCATAAGAGTCAATTTCAAATTCGTTGAGGAATCTCTTCATAGATCCAAACAAATGAAAATTTGAGGGATCGGGCTGCATAGTGGATGTTCCAACTGAATCTTTGCCCTTATGCTCGAACAGAAGTAAAAATAGCACAAAGGAGCTTTGGTAGAAAATAAATTTCGAATCTTTAACTCTCTGGAAGTAAAGATACAGTCACCAGATAACCAAGTATTGCCTCATCATAAAAGGAGCAAAATTATAGACATTCAAAATATGTGACTTTCAAAATAAAATCGTTTAAAGTGTTATACAATATTTATACATAACTTATAGCACTTTAAACATTTATTCTTATACATAGTAACATTTGAAACAAAGATATGTCGGTTAAAAGCCAAAAGTGTGTTTACCAAAGTTTATGATGAAAATAGGACGAAATAATTTTCTTTCCTTTTTAGAAGGGAGGAGGGATAGATGTAAATAAAATAATATCGAAGTAACATTAATATATTATATAATAATAGAAGTATATTAATATATCATTATAACTTCTAATATAGTTTATCAGATGATTTGTTCGAATGGCTTAATATATAGATAAGAAATTTATGATCTAGTTCCTGAACTAAGAAATTAAATATTAAACTTCTTACTTCTAAACAGTATTTGAATAATGGGATTCAACTGATACATATGAACTTTTTGATATTTCTTTCATTATTAAATAAATGCAAAATATTTTCAAAAGAACTGATGGTTTATTTTATATAATTCAGGAAATACTGAACATACTCAGAAGTTATTGTACTAAATATAAACAAAAAATATGCTTTAGATTTTAATTTATGAGATTTTTTTGCAAGAAAAATTTGATATAGAATTTGAGAAAAGAGCCTTTTAAAATATTAAACATCAATAAAATACAATTTATGCAAATTTTGAAAAATCTTCTAACCTTCCTTTTCTCCAAACAATTAACGCAGGTAAAAATTCAAATTATTTTACAAACAAAACTGCTCAGAAATTACGTACATTGAATTGTTTTCCCCAAGAATTATTGGCTTTTCAATGCAATCAATAAAAATTATTGATCCTCAACAGATTGTTTCGTATAAATAAATGAAAAAAAGGAATAATTTAGAATTGGATTATTTTTCAAAGACAATAAATAATTATATAGGTAAACTAAATACAAATTAGAAATGAATAAATATTAAGTTAAGAAGGAAAAATAAAATACACGAATTAAATTAAATGGAATAAAAAGGAAGGCATTGAAAAATCAGGCCTGAAGACTCTATCTATGGTCACCTTCAGGGAGGGATTGAATCCAGGGATTTTTTTCTTTGTGGGATCTGACTTTCGTCCAAATAACAATGTATCTTTCTTTTAATAGTTTTGACTTAAGAAATTTCTACTTTTAAGTTAGTATAATAAAAGTTTTAATTTTTGGACGTTTCTTATAGGTAACATGAAATCACTTTCCTCATAAAGCGTTTTTAATAATAAAACTTAATAATAAATGATAGGAAAAAAATGTATTTCTCTTAATTAAAGTACTAATACGTTGCAAATTAAAAGAAAAATGTTGGCGAAAAAATAGCGCTCTTGGTGAAGAACATTATCTAACAATTCAAAAGATAATGCTATACATTATGCTGAATAATTGATCTTGACAACGAAAGCTAATTAACAAGTAGTTATTAACGTGAGATAATAACTACTACATGAAATAAATTATTTTATTAATTCTTTATATTAGAAGTATACAAAAAGAAAGTATTATAATCGTAAAAATTAAAAATTAAAAGTAGAAAGTGTCTCCACAAAACTTTCTGGAATATTCACATATAACGGTATTACTCCATTTCTTCAGCATGGAATGCTAGTTGTTGAGTAAGACAGAGAGTACCTCGTTTAGCAATAGTGAGCGAAAGTCACGAGATATATATCTTACGAGAATTTCACATTTCCACTGTAGCTATCAAGATAATATGCATTTTGTAATATTTTTAATACGTATTTTCGCCAAACGATTGACATCAAAATTGGTATAAGATTA
>JAPMOR010016660.1:16297-30307 GCA_026543865.1 Argiope aurantia | reverse complement strand
TACTTTCAAAATTATAAGAAATGATCGATAAACTGTAAAATGTAAAGCAGATTGTTTCGAACATATTAAACTAAGTTCACTCATGATCTTATTTTTTATTTATTTATTTAAATGAACAGTTCCTAAGTATGCAAGATTAAAAAATATTCATATGTAATCAGCACTGATTCATATCTAAATACTTTCTCCAAAAAAAGATAATTTTGCAAGGAAAAAAACCCCTGACGAGTGAAGCTCGATCTTCCAAATATTCATAATAAACGTAACAAATATCCTCGGCGAAATATCTGCTCGCCAAAAGCAGCTACTTTATCAATAAATAAGTGATAATGACAACAGCGACAAAATAATAACAAAATAAATGATAAAAAAACAATTATTTCTGATAATAACAGATATATATTTATTAATTATTAAATTTCTAACAAATTCACTATCGGCAATATCATTTTCAATTGTATATTACTCAGTTATAACTAACTATACAATACAGTTTAAACAAAATCAGAACACCAGTAATGATGGACAGTTATTGGCAGCAATAATTGTCTATCAATCCGTAAATTTCTGACACGTTCTTTGTAAAGTGATGCATTAGCATATCATAAGGAGTTAAAAATCAATCCTTTTTGGCGTGCGTTGATTTTTAAAAGACTTCATATTGAACACTGCCAGAAAAAAGAACCATAATTTTTATATGACAGAGACCATGGATAATAAAACGCAAACGTGGTATGTGGTTACTCGATCTCCAAATGATTTTAATTTAAAGCCCGCTCGTAAATCCTCATCATACAATAGGTTGCGGTTAATGAATTTTTATTTTTTTATCAATAGCTATCAAATTTTATTCATCAAACAATAATCAATCAATCTTAAATTAAATATTATTATAAAGTTTTCAATTTTAAACAAAATTGCATATTTACAACTACAATTGGCCATGCTTAGGCAAATATTATTTAATGGATAATTTATTATTCGTATAAATGGTTCCAAGAGATAATTAATACATCCTGTTCGCCTATATTAAATGTAAAAGGTTTGGCGATGAAAAAAAGGCATTTTAATTGTTAAACATCCATTAGCATAAACAAATAAAATTAAAGACTGGACCTATAAATTTTGTTGGATAACAAATTCCTGCTATGCTTAATGATGAATATATTAATGTTTGACGATGAAAAAAAAATCATTTTAATTGTTAAACACCCATTAGCGTAGGCAAGTAAAAGTAAAGAATTAGTCTATAATTTTTATTGGATAACAGATTCCTGCTATGTATAATGATGAATATATTAAAATATTGATAAAGGAGATTTCATATTTTTATTTTTTGTTGATTTTTTTTCCGAGAACTTCATTAAAACTGATTGCTTATTCATATATTTGGAGATTTGGCAGGTAGATTTTTCTCTACCGAACCATTCTGGTAACGATAAATGAGCCATCTCTTTTAATTTCTAAAATTCTTTTGTTTGTGAGAAGGATTTTGAATCTTCATGGTGGAATGATTGGGTAATAAAAATGAATAAAATTAGTTTTTAAAAACACATTTTAATTAGTATATTAAATAATGAATTTTTATTTCTTTTATTTTCGACATTTACTCTTTCATTTTATTGTCTTTACTAGTAATAACAGAGAGTGCGTGTCTCTGCGTGTTGGCGCTGTACGAGAACAATCGTTAATCTAGAGCCATTAAATTTGGCACAGATATACTTTGGCGGGATAATTGTGCAGCTTGGAGTAATTTTTTAAAACATTCTAATTCATTAACTTTTTTTTGCGTGATTTTTTCTTTTTTTGTGAAACAAATCAGGGCGATATAATTCATGCTCTAGATTAAAAGAAAAGTGTGTTTAGAAAATCCTAGTATAAATAATATATAATATAAATTAATTCAAAAGCAGAATCATGGAAATATCCGTCATCATACAAATTTACATGTTAAGCTCAGTACAAAATCTTCAATGCTTTTCTCTTCTAAATTTTTTCCATTCATTACCACTTTTATTAGCAAAACAAATCTTCGATTATTTATAAAAAATATTCAAGAAATCGGACGTTTCTTCCAACCACAATAAACAGCGGAATGATAAGTTCAGACTCGCTATAATATTTGATTTTTTTTTTGACAGCCACGTTCCATCATTATGCAAAGAAGGATTAATATAACCAGCCAATTCATTAAAAAATTTTGCTCTCTCCACTTTTCCATTAATACCCTCCCACAAAGGACTTTAACCCTTTATTTATTGACGAGACGTACAAGTCCTGGCAATTTCCTCATGATCCTGTATTAATTTAAACGCTATGAGACGCATTGGGACTTTGAAGCCCATTTCTATGAAATTAATTCTTCAATTGTTGGATAGAAAAGAAAAAAAAAAAGCTATTTTTACTTTAGAAGCTAGCTAGAGACAAGTATATAAGATGATGTAAGGCCTAAATGGAAGCCAAGAAAATTGAAAATCACCCCTGTGTTTGCATAGTATAAAATACTTATTTTATATCTGTCAAATTACTACTTTTATTTCAAATATTATTATACAATATAATATAATCAGTACAAAAACAAATGTTGCCATAAAATCTTGCCGAGACTTCGAAATCGCATATTTCTTCGTTCCACAAATAAACAGCGGAATGACAAGTTCAAACCCGCTGTAATGTAACATTTGATTTTTTTTTTTTTTTACAGCAACGTCCCTTATTACGCAATAGTCGAGAAAAAAGTTGCCAGCACCAACCAATTTACAGTATACCTGTTTTAAGTACAATTTTTTTTTTTCACTAAATGTCATGATGGAAATTTTCAACATCATGTAAAGAAGGATCAATAATAGGTTGGATTCTATGGTTTTCTGTCATAATTCGCAAAAATATTATTGCGCAGAATCAATTTTGACATTTTTTTAAAAAAAATTTAAGTTGTTTTTTAATTAATTAAGTTAATTAAAAATTAAAATGATTAATTGTCTAAATCATTTAACTATATGATATGGGAATTTCAGAGGCTAAAGTAAATTCTTAATACCGCAGAATTTTGGGCACTATGAAAGCTTCCAGACTGCGTCAATGGAAGAGACTTTCTCCAAATCTTTCGTGGGGCCGTGGTGGCCTGGTGGTAAGGTCTCGGCTTCGGAACCGGAGGGTTTCAGGTTCGAGACACGATTCCACCGAAGAACCGTCGTGTAAGGAGGTTCTGTTGCACGTTAAATCCGTCCTGATCAAACGTCCTCCCGCTGGTGTGGTGTGGTGTGGAGAGGGGGGTGGCTGCTCAGGTGTCGTCCTCGTCACCTGACCGTGGTTCAAAATTACGAGGTCCGTCCCAAAATAGCCCAAGTGTTGCTTCAAAACGGGACGTTAATATAACTAAACCAAACCAAAAAACCAAATCTTTCGCGCCACAATGAAACAATGGTTGAAGCGATTTTTGGAAAAGGGCATCGGTAATGATGACTGTCGATTTAAATAAATTGTTTGAAAACCTTCTCTTAAGTCTACAAAATGATTCACTCATTTATAATAATAGCATTTAGTAGTCCTCTTGTAGCTGAATATGTTTTACATTTCAGTACCTACTAAAAATGGTGAAATGAGATGAGAAAATTATAATTTCTTTTGATGAATGAGTTTTGAATTATTGAGATGATTATTTACAAGTTCGCCTAGACGCATCTAATGATTAAACCGGCTCTGGTAATGATGCTTATAACGCAACTTCAGTGATTTAAGGGCGCTTGTTTTTTTGTTTTTTTTGGTAAGGACTGGAACATAAAAACCACTATTCCATTCAAAGCTCTAAACAACTCGGCCAGCACAGGAAGTGACCTGAGCGAAATGTGAAACTGAAACGAGCACTGAGTGATGCCCGCATTCGAAATCACTTTGTCACAGAAGAATTTTTTTCAGTGAAAAATGCACGCGAAAGAGTTATGTCCGAAATAAAAATGATTGCTTCACAAACATCTTCCCTTTGACAGAAGAATAAGTCATTTTTATTGCCTTACACCCTCTTTGAGTGAACTGTGAAGTGTTATCTGCCGAGCGTGGGCGACGTTGATTTATTTGTAAACTTCCTCTGTCTCCCTTCTTTTATCTCTCTCGAGAAAGTTAGTTTCACATTTAAGCGCAGCACAATTTAAAAACCTTAAAACGTGCAAAGTTATTTATAAATGTTTTAAAGCATCTAAAGATGTTGCCATTTGTCATTGTTCGAATTAAAAGTTTGGTTTAAGTTAACCCTTCTTAAACCGAAATGTGCTCAATTCTATTCAGATTATTTAAAAATTGACAAACTGAATGTCATAGCGACTGAAAAATCAAAGGAAAGGCCATTCTGTGTTATTAAAAAGGATTATAAAGCTATAAATATTTTTTTTACTAAACACTTGTAAACCCCCGGAGGGCACCTCGAAATGAGGATTTAGATGCTTCCGGTATGGTGGTTGGATCGCGCCACCCTGGAGGATACACAAAAAGGTGGGGGATCTGGCTCCTCGCATCGATGACGTAATGTTTTTCCTTCGGGAAGGATTGTACCGTGGCCGGTGATGTCCCTTAGGACTCAACCATAGTTTCCGCCAGTGTTGCTGTTGTGGCGATCTGGTCATTCAGCATTTTTTCAGTGTGCCTTCGGGCAGGTCGGAGAGCCAGTGATATGAATTACTAAACACTTGTTGCCAACAAGACATCAAATTTAATTTCTTTCTCTCTATCTCTCTCTCTTTTTTTTTTTTTTTTTACTAAGTTATAGAATTACAGATGGTCAATTTGGTCAATTCTTTGAAGAATGTGTATCAAAATTTGGTAAAAATTAACATCTGTAATGTTAAAAATATCTATCTATATATACATAATCTAACATACTCCTATTACTACAAATAAATGACAGCATTCAAATGTAAATAAATCTTTATACGAACATTTCAAATGTTTAACTGAACGATTTTGGTCCTGCACTTAATTCGATGATTCACTAATTAAAGGAGCAGCAAAATTTCATTAGAAATGCTCTGAAGTGGATTTGCAGGGTCAGAAAATATTCCATTAACAGAAATTTTAACCGGGCCTTTAATAAGCTTAACTGCCCCCAGATAGTTAATCTCTATAACTTACCAACAGAAACTGATAACCATATCTTTCAAAAAACTGGTTTTACATTATATTAAAACTCAAAAAAAAATTATTTATTTCATTTTTAATTATATCAATTTCATTTCTGTGCAATTTTTTACTTAACTTTAAAAAAATTTTTAAATTTTAATTGGATACCCTAATGATATCAATGTTTTTAATCTTATGATGAAATGAAACTGGTTTATCAAAACATTCAATCGCGTGCTTTTGCCAATGCTAAAATTAAGATTAAAAAAATGACTTTATTTGGATCTTTTTAATTCCGAAACAGAATTTTCACTTCCGCTTTTATTTTGTAGTATATGCAATTTTTAATTTGCATTATCAGTAATCTGTAACAGATTGATTCAATTAAAATCATTTTTCTCAATCATATAAAATAAAAAGATGAACACTTTTCAAAAACACATTCTATATTAATCGGTTCTCAAAGAAGTCAATAATATCGTCCTACAAGCTGGTTGCCAAAGGCAGCTAGTATATTATTCCATCTATCAAGCTATTTAGGTTTTTGGATGATTACAGTTATTGTGTTTACATGGACACCGATGGATAAATAGCTAGCTCGAATGGCAGATTTCGTTCAAATCTTGATAGAAATCAAGAATTTCAGTGTAAAGACGGCATTCTAAATCTCACCTATCTAGCATGTTTCCGTTTTTCAGTTGCGTTCACAGACCGACAACAGACGTAATTTTAGTCCCTTCCCCCTCCGCTCCAATTTGAGGGAGAGGAACAGTAACGTTGAAATTCATCCATATCTCGACTTTGAACTTTTTGATGATTGCGATTATCCTCGTGTGCGAGAAATTAAAAATCTTTAAATCATTAATTGCCCTCTCCCTTCCGTTGCTCCCCAGTTTGAATTTGGGGGAGAGGAGCCGCAAAGCTGAAATTCACTCAAATCTCGACTTCAAACTTTTTGACGATTACGTCTACCTTCAAGTTGCAGGAATCAAAAATTCTTATATCATTAATAACTTTTAATGAGTGGGAAGTTCTCACACAGTCAGTGCCAAAAACTTCAACTGTGTTTCTGTTTCAGTTTGAAACATTTTGAAAGTCAACACGTTAAAGATTTTCCACCGTTTCGATGGTGATGTATCCCGGAGGAATGCTTCCAAACGAACTCTTCCTGCAGAGGTTTATATAAACACATGTACGCCGTGGAAATAAATTTCACGAGGTTCAAGGGACTCCTATCCTGTGTCCCGGAACTGTAACCGCGAACAACAAAGGGCCTCCCTGTCTCCCTCGACGCCCCTACCCCCAACTTGTCTGTCATCCGCTCCTGCAGAGGAGGTGCGAAAAAAAAGTCCCTAATGAGCTAAACATGGAACACTTCCAGAGATAGCTCAAGCTGAGATCGGGGATTGAATCGGGTGCTCTGTTCTCAGTTTGGAGGAAGAAGCTTTAACTCGGAAATGTGGAGGGAATTTATGGTTTAACATTTGAGTATGTTCGAATACAAAGACGCCCGTGGAATGCTATTTCCTTGATACTTTTCCGAAAATGCAGAGAAACAGTTTTATGGGACTGGGAAAGAGAGATTTTTCTTTTCTTTTTTGCGCTTTTATTTAACTCGATTTACTTTATATTTGTAAAAATGAAATCTTATAATCGACAGTTAGTTCATTGTTCAGTGTTCTAGAGTTTTTTTCTGCAAACAGCAGGGCTTAGGGGTCCAGCAGCTTTAGGCCCCCTTTCTCTGAGATTTGCATAATTAGATAGAGTTGGGATAGTGGTTTTATGAAATCAGAATTTAAAAAAGAATGAATTATTTATTAAAACACTCATCATACATTTTTTACTTTCTTGTATACGAAGTATCGAAAAACTAAAGTAATCGTCAAAAAAGTTGAACTAGGAATTTTGACGAATCTCCACGTTTCAGACCTCTTTGTGTTCGAAAAACACATTTTTGGAAAATGTCCGTTTGCCTGTGACAAAGATAACAGAAAAAAGCTTTCATTTAGACTTTTAAAATTTTGTGTTCGATCTTTATAACAAATTTGCAGTTTCTATCAAATTTTGAATAAAATCTGTTCAGAGGAAATTCATCTGCCCCGGTTGTTCGAATATAAGTTAACATGCAAAGGGGACGATCATGGATCAATAATCCAACGTGGCATTTTTTGGACCTTCTTTAATCAATGGGAGGACAAAAAAAAATCTGCTGGAAGCATTCTGCAGAATTGGTCCTTTCCCTTTTGTTCAATTTAAGGCATACATGGAATTAAACTGACTTACGAGATTTGAAAAAAATTCTCACTAAATTATAGACAGGAGATATTATATGGATGGTAACTGCCCTTAATATCCTTCTTGATTTAAGAATTGTTTGATAATTAGACTAGAATTAAAAAAAAATGGGGTTCTAGAACAAAATGATGGGCACTAAAAAAGAGATTTGGAAAAATACTAGCTAAATGATAGACGGCAAATATTATATGGACAGTTGGTCGCCAACATTCTTCGTGATTAAGCATATGTAGATTTCAAGGCTAGGGAAAAGAAGGATTGGATTATTCACTGAATTGGCGGAATCTCTGTTGGAATAGAAGTTGGAGTTTCCTTTAATTCAAATCTCATTTATAGAGTAAAAAAATATATTCTAAGATAAAGATTAAACCAACATGTGTCAACCTGCACTTTTATTATATATCCTATCTCTTATCAATATACATAGAACATAGAAATTTCGTAATTGGCCCTTCATTGTTTTTTTTTCTGCCAAAATGATCAATTCCTCTGGCAGCCTGACATTCAATTTTCAAACATTCGGGCAAATTGGATGCCGTCATGTCTTCCGTAATCCCAAGATAAATCACCGCGAAATTTTCTTGCCTGGCAATGTGCATCTACAACCCTACCTATTCCAGGCGGCATCTCGAAGAAAAATGCCCGGAATTTGTTTTGATGTAGGGTTGGGTGAAGTGGCGGGTTATTTATAGGAGCACAGACAGAAGATGCTTTCGTCGCTTATTTTGAGAAACCCGCACGCGCGAACGTCTGTCAACCACCCCTTCCCTCGTCGGTCCCTAGTGTGTGGTAGATTCGAACGTTAAGTACCTCGATAAACTCGATGGATGGGGCTAAAGAGCTTTGCCAATTTAAAAGTGGACTCCTTAAGAAGAGTGATAGTAGGTTGATGGCGGTTCTTTACTTTCTGAAATATTTAAGGCACGATCTCTTTCAGTTCTGGATATTTTGTCTTTATGAGTCAGTTAACATGCAACTCGTGCTGCTTTAATGTTTCCCAGATTTTGTTGATGTTCTCATTTTCTATTCTTTTCTTACGTGGGTCGATTTTGACTACGAATTTCTTCCATGAATGCAACAACATCGACGTCACTTGATGTTTAATCAGCTCCTTAAACAATTGAATGATGTGGTTCATCACTATTTAAAATATTTCAAGAGCTGCCAGAGAAGTCTTGAGTAGATTCCTTTTGGAGAGTTGAGAATTTTGCATTTATGATTCAATTATGAGACATTATTACCTTTATGAATCATCGCATTATTCTTGAGCAATATCCATTTGCTATTCTATAAACCCGTTCTGTGTATTCCTGATGGGAACAATTTTTGATTATGAGTTATTCATATCATTAATCCTTTCAAGTAAGACGGGATATCTATGTATATTCACATCAAGGCTTTATTTTGCTTTAAAAAAAATCAGTTTTGAAACAGTTAAGGAATCCACTAAGCCATGCGCAGTGAGTAAATCAAGAAAACAACTCTTAAAAATAATTGGAGGAATAATTTAGGATTAACAAATTGTTACAAATTTTTTTATCAATTACATGCGCCAATTTGATGCTGGTTTGGAAAGAAAATCAACTGCATCTACAAAAATGTAATAATAACTAATTAAAATATTGCAATATATTTTGCTTATCAAAAATTCAGAGAACTTACTTAGTGAATCTTGGAGCAAAGCAAAAATGCATTCTTATTTCTAGTCGTTAAATCCGGCATTTTAATACGATGGGGAATCCAAAAAAAAAGTTTACAAGCAACAGCATTTGGAAAGTAGAAATTGTGGATGGGAATATTGTAACCCAGAATGGAGACAGATGGCGCTGGTTGTCTTAGACCGGCCGTTCGAGCAGATAGTGTTAGTACTGAGACCTGAAACAGCGACAGTAATGGCAAGACGTCTGGAGAAGTGGTCTCGCACCAAGGTGCGAGCCGTGATACGATTTCTATGGGCCAAGAATGTGTCCCCATCAGACATTCACAGACAAATCGCTGAAGTGTACGGGGGCGAAGCAATGAGTGGACAACAGGTGGCGAATTGGTGTCTTTCTTTTGAAGCGGGCAGAGAGAATGCTGGAAACGTTTAGGTGGGAGATCTGGAGCCATGCATAATACAGCTCCGATTTGGCTCCCAGTGACTATTTCCTTTTTCCGGCATTGAAGAAACACTTATCCGAAACAAGGTTCATATCAGACGATGATGTTCAAAAAGGTGCCGAGAACTGTTTCAATAGCCAGGGACCTGATTATTACCAAGACGGGTTAAGCAAATTGGTCCATCAGTGATAAATGCTTCAACAGGTTTGGCGATTATATAGAGAGGTCACCGCCACATATGTCTCTTGATTACCATTTGTCTCATGTGTCTATTGTTGATAAAGCATTTATCCTTTGCCTTGTAAACTTTTTTTTGGATCACTCCTGGTATAATTCACTTTATTAAAAAAATCAGTAAAAGTAGGAAGAGTAGAGTTCATAAGACAATAGTGAACCAAAAAAAAAATGCCACAAAACAAACAAAAAAAATTGATTTAAGGAGTCTGTCATAAAATATGCTGAATTCATTTGCACTTTTATAAAAAGACGCCCTGTGAGTGTACGTAAGTTCAGTAACAAGCTCGGTAGCAGATATCGAAGCTTTATTCATCGAAAAACACACATTTGGGTAGCAAAAATATATCCAAGGCGCACATAAAGAACATCACGTGCAGAAACTCTTAAAACAACCGAATAACAAACCGCTAATTCCAAAATAGTGATAACGCTTTAAATTAACAGCTAAAACTCGCTTCGCTAACACAACTTCAGAAAGGGAATTTGCTTGATTGATTCACTTTAGCCAGTCGCGTTTATAAAATTTTAAGACAGGATATGGAATTTTCAAGAAGAATCTAAGGATCTCAGTTGTTAATAGAGATATTGCCACAATTCTTGCATTTTTCAAAACTTTCATTTTGTCGCCAAAATTGTCAAATTGATCGTTAATTTTTCAAATTGTCTCCAGAATTGAAAGTTCAGTCTCTAAAATACGATCTGAAGATATATGATGCAGCATTTGTAAATCTCTTTTTAGCGATGATACTGATACTGTTGGAAAATAGTAATACAGATTTATAACAATATTCAAACATGAAATGTGATTTAAAAGTTTCAAAATCTCATTTATTTGTTTGGAAGGTTCAGAAGGAAAAAAATATCAAAAACTATTCAGAAAAAGGATTTTCCTTGTGCATTTTTGAAACTTGTTAGTAAATGATGGATTACAGAAAGAAAAAAAAAATCAGTTGGATGGTTACGGCTCAGTCAATCGTTATATTTTCTTCTAGAATTTTCAAATGATCAGACTGATGAGTTTAACATAACTTAACCAATTTTCAATTAATTTTATATACAAGTTAAATGTTCTCCCAAATTGTTAATGTGCGATAACATGTAAGACACAATGAATTTTGTATGTAAAGGAATCTCGTCCACAAAATTCCCTTTGCTCCCCGATTATTAATTCTTCCTTCTAAATCTCCTTTTATTCCAGCAATCAAACAGACAAACAGATATCAATTACCTCTGTGCAAGACTCACAAGAAATATAAGTGCTCTAAAAATGCTTTGATTAAATATGAAGAGAATAATTCCAGGTTCAAAAGTAGAACATTGCTCAGTGCCTGCGGAAACAAAGCTAAAGCATTGTGCCCTGCCAAAATGTATTCATCTTATTCATGATCAACTTATTTAAAAAAAGAAAAAGAATGAATGAATAAATAAAAGAAAGTGAAGATGAGACATCCCTTTGGGTCTCACACAGTTAAAATTAGGAGCCCTAAAAACAAACGACGCAGATACAAAACGCATTCAGCGCACATCAGAATCTAAATTTTCAAAAGAGGCTGCGGGTGGATTGTCTTCCTTACCTTATATCCGCAGTCATTTCCCAGACCGATGACTATCTTCCACCCCTTTCACCGACAAATGAGATCAGAATCTGTAGGATCCTTAACCTCCCCAAGCGTCAAACTGCTGAAAGAGGGGGTGGTAAGAAGATGATGAAGATGAAGACAGGCCCCTTCTTTTTTTTTTCTTTTTCATGAGAAAGAAGGATGAGGGAGGGGGTAAGAATCTTCTTTTGGCTGACAGGAACAAAAATCATCAAATATTTTTTCGCCATCGTCTGTAGTTCCGCCGGAAGAACAGCTGCTGAAGTAGGGGTGTGGGGGAGGAAATAGAACATTCCTCCCCGTGTACCACCTTTTCCTCAATCAAAACAAAGCGTGGGCTGTGTTGCCATTCATTCTTTCCTTCTTATAAAAAGAAGTGGATGGATTTTTCAAAATAACGCATGAAGAGAATTTTTTGTCTAATTCTTTCGTTCTCTCCCTCTCCCTCTTTGGTACTTCTTCCCACACTGGCACTTGAGGAAATTAGTACTTGAGACGCTTTTTCACGGATTCACGGAATGGTTCGGAATAACAATTCCTGTTGAAGTTATGTGTTCTAAAATGCATTTAGTATCTTGCATTGTTCTCAAACCAAATTTGTTACAAGACAATGGGATAATTGTATCGCCTTTCATGAAACTGACGCACACTTGTGTCGGCTTGTAAAATGCCAACCAAGCACATAAAATGTGCTTGGTTGGCATTACCGGTAATGCTTCTTTGTTCAAAATTTCTTCAACAAAGGACAACTTTTGGTACAATTTCTACGCTGGAAATGTATGAAAGAGAATTTTTAGCTTTGCTGTACTGTATGTTCCTTATTTTTCAGCCGGGAACGTCCATGACTATCTTAACATCTTCCTTTATTTATATTTAAATATTTTAAGTGACCACGATGTCAAGATATCGATCGGTTTAAAACCCATTACACTAAAGATTCATCGTGTATGTGAATTTGGCGCATGTTAATTGTTGCGCCATAGGTAAAATGTACTCCATTTAGTCTGGCATTGGAAATTTGGAGAGGAGAATATTAACTCAAATGCCGTCTCATGATTTGACTGGGGATCAAAATTAAGAACAGTACTTGGTTCCAGACAGGGTTTTCATACAAAATGGCTACATTTATCAACAGAATTTTGTTACAGGCCCCTTGGTAATTAAAACTTTTAAATCGCAGGACATTAAGTGGAAATCTTCACATGGTAAAAAATCGTAAATGAAATGAAATCGACTCAGTAGAAACTTGTTTCCATCCATTCATCATCAGTTTAGTATACGTGTACAGGAACTACAAATAATAAGAACTCAAAATATGAGTGGTATATTTTTCAAAACTTGAGAAACTAAAGATATAGACTTTAATGGTTTAGAAATGTAACAGTTGTATAGACTCTTGTTCCTGTCAACTGAAAACACTTCTGGTACAGCATCTGTAAATTAAATATTTAATTGATCGCTAATTATTTTATTGTACTTTCACTAATTTTAACTAGAATTTAGCTGCTTAGATCTATAGGGGAAATTTATGTGGGAGAGATGCGAAGATTAAGAACGTTTCTTCACATTGCGTTCTTCACAACGTTTCTTCGTTAATTAGCGTGGAAATTATTGATTATGCTTAGCTTTTCAATGAAGGATAAATAATTAATCAAAACACATGAAAGGTTAGTATGTACAGTTTTCTCATGAATGGCTATAATATATTTAGAAATAAAGTTCAAAATGCCTTAAAAGCAAGAATTTATCCGTATATTGAAAGTAAATAGTCTCTTTATCTCTCTCTCTGTGTGTGTGTGCTTTGATTGGGTTGATGAAAAAATTATTTACGAAAGGTAGAAGATGTCGGATTTCTGGCTTTCATATATTCGTCGTACAAAGAATTTCATCTATGTCAATGCATGATGCATAAAGTGAATTTCTAAAGCTCCCCTTACGATCTTGTAAATAGGTTGCTATTCAAACTCTTATGCTAATTCACTAAAGATGATGGAAATTTCACTTAATATATATATATTGTTACGAAATTTTCTTTACCGGGGTTCGTTTGGATAGTGGAAGTGATATGGTGTGTAGAAGGCTCAATTAGCAGGCAGAAGTAGAATAAAAACAACGACGTTTATTTACACGAAGACACACAGGACAGCACAAAAGCGACAACTATATACAGCACAGAAGACGATTATCTTCACCCGAGACGTGTAGCATACAACAACACACACAGCAGCATACAACCAGAATCTACTGCAGACAGTAGCGCACAGCTCAGTTCAGCACTAGCTTGACTCAGTCGCTTCCGACTCCTCCGTCTTCTACTTCTCAGACTCTGGCTCGGATTACTGACTTCGTCGACTCGACTCCGCTGCTCTCGAACTCGGACTACCGGCTTTTCCGCTCCGTCTTCGGACTTCTCCGACTCTCGAACTCTTACTGCCTTCTACCTTCGAACTCGGACTACTGGCTTCGTCGTCTCCCCACTCGGACTTGACTCTCTGGCAGTCGCAGCCCTTTTTATAGGTCTCAGGAGGCGGGGCTAGAAGCCTCTCAACCAATCAGGAACGTTCGAGGCGTATCTCGGTTCCTACTGGACGGATCGGGAAAATTCTCGAAGTTTCGGGTATAATCTATTTTGGCGCCAAAGTCGCCAAATTGGTCGCCAAGTCGCCAA
>JAPMOR010016660.1:0-11297 GCA_026543865.1 Argiope aurantia | reverse complement strand
TGTCGTATCTTTGGGATAATTTAATTTTGTACTTTTATTTGATTTACTAGGGCCATGTATCCCCTTAACTGCCTAGGAGACTTTCAAGTTTGAAGACTTTGATTTGTTATTTTCTGAATAATTTTATTTGGTGCCTTCATTTTATTTACGAGGGTTAGGTGCAATTAATTATAACCCAGGTAGTTTGTTACTACTTATTGGTCCTTTAACTTTGAGATTTTTTTGGGTACTTTTGGAAAAATTTAATTTTGTGCTTCCACTTGATTTACACGAACTATGTAGTTAAGTTTATTCAAATTGAAATCAAGTTTCATTTAAATTTCAGACAAATGTTCTTAAGATCTTTTTTCTACAGTTTCAACCATGATCGCAGATTAGTACGTCAAAGGCGTAGCGATGGTGAGTGGTACCTTTAAACGGAATATGACATTTTAGTCCCTAATCATCATCACTGGTTGAGCGAATGGAACCCAGATAGTACTTCAGTGGCGTAGAGATGGAATGGTACCAGGAGATATCCAAGTGTAATTCTTAGATGGTTTCAAGAGGTCAAAATTGTAGCTCGTTTATGTTGCTTTTTAATGCCAATTCTGACAAAGGAACGGAAAAATAAAAGCGTAACCCGGAAGTCAATTATCCCTGCTAAGCAGAATTAGTTTATCAAATAGACAACTATCTAGGGATCCTATATTATTATTTGGTCCTGAAATATATATTTATATATAGCGATATTTACTATGAATGTTAATTTTATGATTACATTTAATTTACAAGGGTCTAGTACTCGAACATTCAAATTTAAATCAGTTTTCATCTAAATATTAGAACTTTATTCGCATATTCCTAATTAATTATCCCTTAGAATTTTTATACTATAACAATTAAAAACTCTAAAAATATATGTCTTTTTAATTTAAAAAAGTGTCGACTTATAAAAGTATTTTAATTGTGTTGTGAAGGGTGTATATTTTTTATCATTTCTTTTAAAATTAAATTTTGTATTTTTTTATATTCCACCTAATGCAAACCAACTCTCTCGAAAATAGATTAGTGATTAAATATTTTTGTAGGTTTATCAAAATTAGTTTTAAAAAAACTGCTTATGTAGCAAATTAAAATCCACAAAAAATATCTTCTGTAGAAGGTTAAAGAGGGAAAAAGCGGGCCTAAGGGTTTTCATCCGGTCTCCACCAATGTCGATGATGAAGACCAAGGACGAAAAAATCATATTATGTTCCAAGTGCCAATTATTATCATTACGCCACTGATTGTGTTGTTTCGAAACGGGAAAGAAATACAACCAAACTAAATACAGACATTGGATTTGACATACACATAATTATAATAGTGATTGCATGCACTTTAAGGTCCAGATTTCAAAAGTAAAAGTGAAGAAATTATTATTCAATATTTTGTTCTGATTAGGACGATTTTTTCGTTCGATTTTGCCGTTCTATCGTTTCTGATGATAGAAAGAAAAAGAAAAAATCATTGCATTTTCGAGTAGAAAAGACAGTTATCGTTCAAAGATATTTGTTTTTAATTTCCACCATAATTTACTAAATTTTGCGACATCTTCAAAATTTAATCTAAATCTCCATTTAAGATATAATCAATTAAGAAAATTAAAACAAAAATTCCTGACAGTTTAACTCCGTTATCTTTTTTCATATTTTCTAAGGAAAGAACTAGAGTATTTCTTCCCAATTTAAAACAAGAACGATCGAAATACCTTTTTTTTTATTGACTTGTAGTTTATTGCTTTCTTGATTAGTTTAAAGATTTTCACCGTATATCCATGATAAGAAACCGGTGGAGGGATTGTAAATTTTTCTTCATTATTATTGGCTTACCAAATTATGTATCTTAACAATTTTGATTGGCAAGGAGTCAAATGAAACTTCATGTTCCAAGAATTATATCAAGGTAACATCCAGCGAGTACTGTTAAAATATTATAAATAAAACCAAAGAATAAGGAAAGAGATACTTAAAATAGCATTCTCATTGTTCTTTTAAATTTATCAATTTTTTATTATTCATGCATTCATTTTTTTTATTATTATTCTTGAAATCGAAAAAAATCAATCAAATTTTCCGAAATGGCTTCAGATATAAATGATATTTCTATGAAGTTAATAACCATAAATATTGACAATCTCAATTTTTTCGAAAAAAGGGAAGAAAGGTATTTTCTTTAAACCCCATTAGTTCGTTTTAAAACCGTAAATGAATAAAATGATTGAATAAAATTTGCTGCAGATTACAAATTTAACATTTTAGTTTATATATTGATCTATTAATTTAGTTGATCTATTCTACAATACCATCTGTTTCTTTTAAATTACATCCGTCTTATTGTGAAATCAGTTATTAAAAATGTGGAGCATGAAAACCATCGAAATGAAAGTTATTTGTCCATTAACCATCTGGAACCGACATATTTAAAGAATTAACATGAACATCTGTTTACAGCATTCAAGGTAGGATGTATTTTCTTCTATCTTCTTACGGTTTTTTTATTATCAAATAACAGATAATCTCCAATAATTTCAGACGCAAAAATCTCACTATGTGTAACCTCAGATCAAATTAGGGAATTTAAGAAATGAAAATGTGTCCTATTCTTAGTTTTTCTACTCTTCGTCATACTTGGCGATAAAAAGTGAAATAGAGGCACTATTATTTTGTCTTACTGGCGCCTCCTACATACATGCAACTGACATATATATATATATATATATATATATATATATATATGCATAGTCCCTCTTATTGCTGCACTTTTGACTGATTACATTAAGTCGAGTATTAGTCAGGGCCGGATTAAGCCATGTAAAGCAATGCAAGTTTTGGAATCCTCATTTCTTTTAATTAATTTTAAAATAATATTTTTTATTTAATTTTGTATAAACAGTATTTAAGTAGCAAGCACAATATCAAATTGAAATTATAAAACATTTATTTGTAAATGGTCTTCAAGAGAATTTATTTCAATTACTTGGGTATATGAAATTAAATTATTTATTAATTAAATTGATTAGGATTAAGAGTAATTTTAAATAAAATGGTAGATATATAACAAAATTTACTCAGCACAACTTAAATACCGTAATACAGGCTTTTTCAGAACTACAGCCAGCTAAATACAAAATAGTTGAAACGTTCAGCAGTGTAGTAATGACGGCGTAGATGCCCCGAGCGCCCGTCATGGAAGATGCAAGGGAAGCAGAGCATTAACGTTACATTATTTCTAAAGTGAAAATCGTGAAGGGGGCAAACAAATAATGCCATGTTTTGGGCTCTCCATTTGATGAACCAGTGACGATGATCTGGAGGAAAATGTCATATTCTGTCTCCTAATACCACTTGCCTTCTATACTCCAGTGAAGAACTATCTGGTCTTCATTTATTGAACCACTGATGATGATTATGGGCGGAAATTTCATGTTTTGTTACATCATATTTGCTACATCACTAGATTTTGAACCTTGGTCAAATTATGAGGACGATACCTGATTTCAATATTATAAATGCGATAGATATGATCTTAGTCCAAGAAACATAAACATTTCTTTTTCTTTCTCTTTTTTTCCTACGGTGTGTATACAAAAAGAAATAGGAAAAGAATATATGAACTCGAGATTTTGACAAAACTCTATGTTTCAGATTTCGCTGAATTCGAAAAACATATTTTTGGAATTCTTTGAATACAATAGCTCAAAACCACTTAGAGCTAGACGGATGAAATTTGGTATATGGTCTCTATTCCAAATTTGTAGATTTCTATCAAAATCTTGAGCGAAATCCAATGGGAAAGAATGTGGGTCTGACTGCCCAAATTTAACTTAATACGATAACTACAAAGCGATGAAAGCTAGATAGATGATATTTGATATACAAATTTAATATCTCAAATGTAGATTAGTTATCAAATTTGGAATTAAATCCATTAAGAGGTTGACTCTCTGTCAGCGTGCTTGTAACGGCAATAACTCAAAAAAAAAAAAATTCGATATGTAATTGTGTAACAATAATAATAGTTGTGTGTCAAATCTTAGTTTTAATCTGTGTGAGAAATGACGCTTGTGACTTATGGCACTTTACAAGGCCACTGACAATTATCTGTCAGTGATTTAAGCCGAGTGAGCGTTTCTTGTTTCTTCAGTAGCGCCAACTAGGGCCAAGAGTACGACTTAACTACTTCATATGTCACATTCGCTTGCACAATCCTTTTTTACAGGGGAACACATTCACACACCTCACAGATAAAACACAGAAAAAGAACAGCCATGCTCGAAACTGGACTCGAACCCGGGGCGTCCAGATCATGGGGAAGAGGCGCTATCCCTATGCCAGGACGCCGGTGAAAAGGCGTCTAAAATGTATATTCGATTATTAGATATTTATGTAATAACTACATCTTAGCAATTAACCGCCAAAGAATGCATTCTATTAGGCTCTTTCATAACTTGTTCGCTAATAGCGTACAATTAATCTGCAATAGTACATTGATTACAAAGTTTGCGAGAAAGTTACGAGAAGACCTCTCTTTTTGGTTAAGTATAGATTTTGTGACGAAAATAATACAATGCATTGAAACATAACACTAAAAAACTTATTTTGTCTAAGAAAAAATATTCAGATTGAGGATCATGTCGTTTACATTTGTTGACAATTTTCTGAAGACGATCTTTCTTTAACATAAGTCGATAGTTAGACGTGCCAATCAAAAGAAACGAGTGATGTCAAGAGGTATTTCCAGCTGCTAAAATAAGCTCTCCTGTTCCATATTTCACAAAAGTTTTATTTGTTTGATTTTATTTTTCCTTTCATGACAAATGGGCAAAATAACAAACTACCGGTGCCTAGAGTTAAAACAATATTGTTAAAGAAATCCGGGAAGGAGTCCAACGTCCTTTTCAAACAATGCCATTTTACATCTGACGACAGATGATTGGCGACATTTCATTGGCGATAAGTAATGACAAAACTAAACGATCAAATGGGGTAGTTCCTGTCAAGAGACACTTCCCAGCTGTTTAACAAAAAATAACGGCAAGAATGCGTTGTGTTGCACTTTAGTGTTTTTCTTTTGTTTTCTGTGTCACAGAGAGTTTACTCAAGTGAGTGATTTAAACCTACACTGAAGAAGAAAAATGAATAAAATAAATTTATTTTTCTCTAAAAGTTCTAATCGACATGCTAGTCTATAGTTATAGAAATAAATGCTTGTGTTTATATGTATGTGTCTGCGATGTCCAGATGAATATATCGCGCTTAATCATGAATTTTGACAAGCAATCGTAATGGTGACTCAAAATACTTTTTCTAGTGTATTTGCCTATAATATCGTTTCTAATAACAAATAAATCTATAAAAAAAAATTGTTCTAAAATGTCTCAATTAAAAAGGGAGGGGTGGGGGTAAAGGTACGCTCACTGTCGAAAAGAGCAAATTATTGTTCTAAAAAAGAAAAATAAATTGCGCTTCTGACGTAATTTAGTAAATTCTGAGGGTTTTTTTTTTTTCAATTTTGGTCACTTTCCCCCCCCCCCAAAAAAAAAATGTTTTTAAAGTCTATACTAAAATGTTTACATCCGCAATTTTAATTCATTTATGCTTTTCAAAAATTTTTTAGGTCATTATTCTAAAATTTGTCTCTAAATTAAAACAAAAATGATTAAAATACCTCCATTGATCGATTTTTAATTAATTGTTTCTTAGATGAGTTCAAAGGGTTTTTACGTTCATCTTGATCAGTGAAGAAATAATACATCTCGAATAGCGGAAATAAACAGAGAAGAGAATTTTTCTTTGTACGAAATTAAAATTAATCAAAGTTAAAATTCCAAAAGTTCCATCTAATTGCCAATTGGCAGCAGATTGCAAATTACGTGCTTACGTGCTTGACATAAGAAACAACAGCAATTAATTGTCAAACAATTATATTTGAAGATAAAAGGCACAAATGGAATTCGCTTCATTATCACCAAATTACAACATAACAACAAAATATTTTGGTCTTGCAAATGGCGATTTATATTTTATGTCATGAATATCTCTCACTCCCTCTGACAGCAATATGCCACTGACAATAAAACGAAAATAGTTTTCAGTTCTTTTTTTACAATAATATAATAATAAATAAAAGGCAAGAACTTATCTGAGAAAATATTTGTTTGATGCTAAGCAACCCTGTTTTTAGTCATGAGAGGTTATGTATCGACCTCCGAAGAACAAAATCTTTTGACTCGGTTATTGTCATCAATTCACGAACATAAATCACTTGTCAGTTAAGTCAGTTGCGTATACCAAGAAGTTTCAAATGATTGATTTATGACTGATGAAAATCATTTTTGTTTTTAGACACCACAGAATGATACATTTTAGCTTTCAAATTTCTTTCTAGCATACCAAGCGATTTTAATTATAAAAACTTGTAACTCATTTTTTTTTATTGATTGAAAAAAAATTAAGGTTAACAGATAACAAAATTTCAATGAATTAATTTTTTTTGGTATTTAATGCACCCGTAATTTCTTATTGCTAACCGAAATGCATAAGTCTATGGAGAGCGAATGAGCCGAGATTCCATTGGGATCACCAAAGAATCAGAACGTGATTCATGTAGGGTTAACAGCGCAATAAATAAGGGGTAGTTCCAAATTTATTTTTTTCTCTCTGTCTCTGTCTCTCTTTTATAGCGTTTTTATAGTCAGTTACTTATTTCGGCATTTATCGTCTATAGATCATCGACTTATACCATTATTATTTAAAAAAATCATTTTTTTACTTTGTTTTTACAGTTTTATTTCTTGCCTTTCTTGATTAGACTTCACTTAAAAATCATCACGTTGTGGTGAAAGCGTATAAGCCAGTTAACAGCTACTCTACACGAGCGATTGCTTTTGTGTTGTGGTCATGTTACTGAGCTGCGAATGAAAGGTCCCAAGTTCTGTCCTCGCTCATAACAATCGCCACAACGTCAAGGTCAATGCTGTAGCAGTTAATTTTATATAAATGAATTTTAAAGAAAATAATCTAGCTGCCTACAGCTCGGACAGAAAAGACCAACAAAACTTCATCGATTTATGCTGGAAATGACACTTCCTACTTTCTCATATACATAGTATAGAAAAAGTATAGTGATCGTCAAAAAAAAAAAAATTTCGAATTCGAGATTTTGAAGAATCTTCACATATTAGACCTTCCTGATTTCGAAAAATACATTTTTGGAAAATGTTCGCCAGCATGTATGTGACAAAGATAACTCAAAATTACTTTGAGTTAGGCAGTTGAAACTTGATATAGGTCTTTACACCAAATTTACAAAATTTTATCAGATTGTGAGTAAAATCTGTTCAGAGGAAGCCCGTCTGTCCCACTATTCAAATATAAATTAAAACGATAGCAACAAAACGGAGAGAGCTAGATCGATAAAATTCGGAACATCTATGGTGTACACTTCTTTGAAATCTTGAGCCAAATCCAATAACGGCTTAGTTGCCTGTCGGTCCTTACTTTCAGATACATGTAAAAGCGATAAGTCTAAAAGTAATGGCATAAATATATCAAATTTGGAGCATGATTTTGTGACTACAAGCGCAATTTTGCGTCAAATTTTTGTTTCGATCGGTTGAGAAAAACATATCTAAAATACGATTTCTGGATATTATTACCGCATGCTTGATATTAATCGCCAAATAAGTCGCCAAGGATGATGCGATAAATTCTGTAAAATTGCTAAATTCACGCCAAAAAATATTTCCTATTGCATGCCAATACTATGTAAGGCGTTCTCTGGCATGACAAGTTTATTAGAGAGTATGCGAGAAAGTTTTAGGGTGTCCATCCCGCTGGTTAAACATTTATTTGTTCCATTTTTGGAAGAATTTTGTAATCCATTTTCATCTCATCTTTGATGTATTAGATTAAGATTCTTCTCTAATAATTCTCGAATTTGATGTTAATTTGGTAAAGCTAACAAACCTGAAATTATAAAATATGTTTATTTTAAAAATTACCTAAAAAGAGTTTGGATAGCAGTAATAACTATATATTCTTAGATTATATTGTGTGACAATGAACAGGACTATGATTAGCAAAAGATATACGTATTTCCAAATTCTGCATTTCATCATAAGAGTATAAATTGCAGTTTTTTCTTCCTCGTATACATATGCGCAAATATATCAATCAACAAAGATCAAACATTTGACGGAACAAGTCCAAAATTTGTCATAAAATTCTAACTTTAAAATTCTTCTAACTACACCCACTTGCGTTTTTATGTTATTGTGATCACATAGAGATGGACAGGCCGAATAAACACATTTTTGCCATAAGAAAGATGCCATACCAAATCTAATACCTCATCTCATTATATTTTTGAGTTATCTTGTTTAAAAACCGACAGAGAGAGAGAGACATAGTTCTAAAAATGGTCTTTTCGAAGTTAGGGGAGGTCTGAAAGGAAGACTTCTATCAAACCCTCGAAGTATAATTTTTTTTTTCCTTTTGTATATATCTCATATAAAACCCAAATCTTTCTCACATAATCTCTAATAAAGTGAATTTGTATTTTAAACACGTTTTTCCCCATTCAAAGGAAACAAAATTTGGCACAGAATTACAATTGCAGTCACAAAATCGCGTACTAAATTTTATATATCAAAGTCATTGTAATTTTGTTCTATTTCGTTTACATGCTTCTGAAAGTACTGACCAATGAAAGCACCTACCTTCCGGAAGACGTTCAATCCCCTGTTGAATTGGTTCAAAAGATGATAGATGTCTATAATATCTATATTAAATCTATGTACCCTATTTTATTCACCTAGCTCTCTTTGTTTTGTAATTTTCATATTATCTTGTATCCACCATACAGACAGACTTCTTCTGAATAGATTTTATTCCAAATTCGATGAAAATCTACAAATTTGGTAAAAAGATCATATAGCAAATTTCATCCGTCTAGCTCAAAGTGTTTTTGAGTTATCTTTGTCCCAGACAGATGGACAAACATTTTATAAACATGTTTTTTTCGAACTCAGGGAGGTCTAAAATGTGGAAAATTGTCAAAAACTAGGGTTTCATACTTTCTCTATATTTCGTGCATGAGAAACTAAAAAAAAGTTTTAGAAACTATTACAAAATCTTGTAAAAGAAAACTAGAAGGGAAGTTAAAACCAAGTTTTCTTGTTAATTGCAGAGATTCTATTGAAGAAAGCTGCAATTA
The DNA here is from genome assembly GCA_026543865.1 of Argiope aurantia. Classification (NCBI taxonomy): domain Eukaryota; kingdom Metazoa; phylum Arthropoda; class Arachnida; order Araneae; family Araneidae; genus Argiope; species Argiope aurantia. The sequence continues at coordinate 2,057 of JAPMOR010016660.1, read as the reverse complement.
TTGGCTATTTAGTCTAGTGTATCTGGTATTTTGCATTGGTCCAAACAACCTTCGAACAACTACGTGTACATTTGTGATATATATATATATATATATAAGGAATTTACAAAATATTCATAATTATTTTCATCTAGAAAATCATTTCTAATTGATCATTAATTATTGACGATTGGATAAATCCAACTTCTCAGAAGTGGCTGTTGAATCCAGTCAACGCATTCTCGGTGTCTTATAGTAAAAATATTCAGCGTTGTGAATGAGTGCTTTCTTTTATTCTGTTATATATGCTAAGGGAAAATGAAATGTACATAACACGGGCTTGGCAAATTATACAAAAAAAAAAAAAAAAAAAAGGAAGAAAAAAGAAAAAGAAAAGATAAAGATATTTTTCTCCAAAAGTTTTACTTCCTTTCCAAAGTGCTTCGTAGATGTTAAAAAACATCTATAAAACAGTATTCCTTTAAGGTTAGGGTTTTATGTACGACACTTTTCTTCATTTTTATCTCTTCTTTAATCACTATTGAGTAGAACTGACACAGAACCCCGGGCAGGGGGCTCGACAATTAGCGGAGATTTATGTACGCTGGCGGATGCTGGAATTTCTCGCAGAGCCCCAGATGAGCTCCACATCCGGGTACTAACAAGATTCTACCCCTTTTAAACCCTCTTCAGGGTTAGACACAACATGTGTTAATTCTAACTCTCGGCTTTGTTTCCCACTGAGAGCTTACTTATTGGAGGTGACTCATCACCGTTAAGGATTTTTGTTTTTGACATAAACCTCAGCTTTAGATAATTAGAGCACGCGTTTTCTCCACCCTCTTCCTCAGCCCAACCCTTTTTCCGCTCGAAAGCTGAGGATGTAGTCGAAGAGTCGATCGCTTCATTTATACATTTAGGGTAATTACGTACTTTCTTTTAAAACTAGCGGAAATAATCTCGCCAAAACTTTCTCGTAGGCTTTGTAATAAAGCTGTTATCCCACTGAACTCCTTACATGGCATTGGTGTACAATAGTTAAGAAATACTAATCTTTGGCGTGAATTTATTTTTACTGAATATATCATGTATTACTTGGAGAGTGTTTTGGCATTTAATTCCTGGACTGCGGTCAAAAGTATCCAAAAACCGAAATTGTGTTTCAGACGCGTTCTTCCAAGCCTATTGAAATAAGAATTTAGCATTAAACTACATTTACAGTAAAAAAATCATGTACCAAATTTAATATATATAAGTGATTGCGTTCTTTAGTTATCGCGTTTACATTACCGCGTACAGTTATCGCGTTTTCTGAAAGCACAAATAGACAGACGGTCAACTCCCTGTTGGATTTCGCTCAGAATTTGATAGGTGTCTATAATGTAGAGGTTAAATCTATGTGCTGAATCTTATTTATCTAGTTCTCTTTGTTTTGTAGTTATCGTGCTAATTTATATTCGAACAACCGGGCAGACAGATTTCCTCTAAGTGAGTTTTGCTCAAACTTTGATAGAAATCTACAGATTTGGTGTAAAAATCATAGAGGAAATTTCATCCATCTAGCTCAAACCGTTTTTGAGTTATCTTTGTCACAGACGGACAGATGGACATTTTTCGAACTCAGGAAGGTCAAAAACGTGGAGATTCGTCGAAATATCAAATTTTTTTTGACGATTACTATATTTTTTCTATACTACAATACTTTCTCTATACTTTTCTCTATAATACAAAGTAAAAACAGATTTTTAAAATCTTTGCTCATGGAAGTGTATATGCAGGGTGACATGAAACTTCAGGATGAAGTTTAAAGTTAAGTTTGGGGCAAATTAAACTCTGAAAGGTGATATAAGATTTCATGAGCCCTCTTTCCCCATCCAAACATCACATATTTTTTTATTGATTTTAATTTCATCTTTACATAGATAATTTTCAAGTAATGCATATTACAACAAATTGCAATAACAAGTCATTCAGGATGACATTCAGGGAGTTGGTCTTAATACCTCGCACGTAAAATTTTTTTTAAAATTTAATTTAATTTTTTAAGACAAAATTATAAAAAATATACACCTTTTTTT
>JAPMOR010016655.1:47409-65344 GCA_026543865.1 Argiope aurantia | reverse complement strand
TATATATAGGGAAAAGGAATGCTTATTTTAACAATTACTACTTTCAATTATGAAATTAACAAAATGAACGTTATTGATGAATTATAGAATTATTTCGAAGTTTTATACAGCCTTTAAAACTTATATAATATAAAAGTTATGAAACTATTTATCCTTTATAGGTGATGTCTGTCTACACATACGTTTTCCTTAATGGCTATTATAGAAATAAAATATTGCAATATTTGTTTGTGTTATGAATGTTCCAAAAATAATCCATTTTTCTCATCTTGAGGAGTCTCCTCGTGTCTTCTTGATTTTTTTTGCCTAATCTTTAAATTGGACAAAAATTTTGAATACATAATATCTGTATGAATGTTAATAACTCTTAAACACTAAACTCTTGATGGTATGTTCAATGTATATAAACTAAAGCATTTTCACTCTTGCTAAATTTGAACAAACCGATATTTTTAGAAGGCTTTGTAAGCATAGTCGGTTTAATTTGAGAATATGTAGGCACAATTTTCTATTGTTACGCTATAGTTACACCAAGAACAATTCCTAGTATAACGCCAATGGTCACCACAGCCAATATAATCCAAAGCACGATTAGATGTCCTTTACAACACACTTGGTCCACACTGTAGGTATCATCAGCTTTCGATCCCGCATATCCTGATGCAGGTGGTGTTCTCATTTTATAAGGGTCCCTTACAGGTAGAGGTTCGGCAGGAGCTGGTATGACAAAGGGCCTTGGGCGCATCATTGGAGGCATCATGTATGGATTGCCCAACATTTGCATGGATCCGTGGAAGGATTTTTTATCCATTAAAGGCGGTGGTGGAGGATACTGCAAGGAGGGAGGTCCGAAATGCGGAGGAGGATGACCAAAGTAAGGCATTCGGACATCAAAAAGGGATCCATGGCGACGTAGTGTTCCTCCATTGCCTAGTCCCATGGGATGCTGGTGATGAAACAAAGGTACACCATGCCCATGGACTGGGCATGGTTCTCCATCCCAAGTTGCCAATGCTAAAGCTGGCACACTCCTTGTAGATCTGAAAAGAGTAAATCAAAATCAGTTTTCATAATTTTGTTTAACATGTTATGCAGTAATGAACAATAATATTGTGAATAGAAACAAACGACAATGAAAACAAATCATTAAATCATGATCAGACTAATTTCCAATTCTGACTTTTAAATTCAATTCTATCTAATTCTATTTTGCATATTACAATTCTTTTATAAATTTAAAATTCTATGAATGTAACTTTCCTAAATGTGTGGTTATACTTAAGCAAATTAATGCTATAATTTTCAGTTAGTCCTAATCATCGTGCTTTTAAAATTTTATGCTGCACTTGCGACAAGAAAATTTAAAATGATAAAACTTTCGCATCTCCTGACCATCATTTCATTGCCTATTTTGGAGATAAGCAGATTCAATATTATCTAGGAATAGCTAAGCGACTTTTCTTTACCAGCAAATCTATTTATCAACCTTCTTCCTTTCTCGTGCATCTGTTTTTAGGAACATGCAATTTAAATGAAGCCTCTATCACTATATTCGGGAAACTTCGAATCTACCGAAGTACAACACAATATTATATGCTAAATCGCCTTTCAACTTGGATTTCATCGACTTTGATTAAATTATGCTTTCATCTTGAATGAATTATTTATCAAAAATTTAAGTTTATAAAGAATATAAAAAGAAAGTAATTTCTTCACGTAAATTATGTTACTGCCCCGAGAGTTTAAGGATTAACCCATTTCTTTTTTGCATGTAAAACAAAACAAAGCATCAAACATATATCTGAACTACTAATCAGAAATTAATTTACTGATAATAGTGTGTTAATTTATGAATTTAGGATCATTTTGAAGAGTGATCAAACAAATGTTTTGAAGTAAACTAAAATTTAAAGACAATTTATAGATCTCAGCTAATTATCTATAAAATGTGAAACAGATTTTATTTTTGGTATTTATGTAATTCCAAAATGCCTTTCATCTTGTAACTTAGGTTTATTTATGTAATCTTTTTTAGAAATCATGACATTTGGAATCTATTAGAATTAGTCAGTTCATTACCAAAACCTTTTGACCAGCAGTTAACGAAGCAAAATATTAAAAAAGTATTTCTCGAATTAGCAGTTTAATCTTAAAACTGAACTCTGTATTCTGATAACCATCCTTTCATCAGAAGCAGAGAGAAAACCTTGAATATGGTTATATAACACACCAGGAAAACTGCACATTCCTTTATGTGATGTAATTTGATCGATGTTTACTCGATAACCTCAAGTGTTGTTGATATTCTGTGAAATAAAAGCTATATTTTAGTCACATTTTGCTACTTTTTTTCTTGCTGGCATCTATTTATTATGTTGCTTGAGAATTTTCACCTGTTCTCAGTTTAATGCTGTCTTAAAAAAAAAGAACATCTAATGTAGAACTTATTCAAACGTAATTTCAGGTTTTTCTTGATCAGTGAAGAGTTAAATAAAGAAATCATGATATTATCATTTTATTAAATTGATCAAGTCTTTTTTTAAACTGTGCAGATTTTTAAAATTTATAATACAAACAAAGAAATATCTAAGTAGCAAGTCTCTAGAAGCTCATGTCTTGGCAATCAGCAACCCTGGTAGCACATAAATACTGTACAATATTATAAGATATTGATCAATATTTGTAATAATGTGTAATATTGTGGAATATTGATTAATATCATTTAATTTTGCACAATATTGTGCAACAGGCTGTGCTACCTGGGACGTTATCAGTTTTAAGAACTTCATAAAAAGATGAAATTTCTTCAAATTAAATATCATTTCAATTAATTATAAGAAAATCAACAATTTGTGATTGGTTTACTTTAAAAAAAATTGTATTCGAATAAATGAATACATATATTTGAATATTTCTTCTATGTATTGTTTATTAATTTCATGATCTAAAATTTCTGAATGGATTCAAAGAAACAATAAGGCGTAGTTTTTTTTTTAGAAATATACAGTGATTTTGTACTGATTTCAGTTTATTTATTCTTATTTCTTTTGTTATCACAATTGAGCGTTATACCCATATATCTATTGTATCAAGATATCAGCAATTGTTCTCAGCATTGATTAATGCATAAAATTGTATGCCAATAATTTTCATTGTTTTGGAATTACTGTCAAATTTCTTCTACAGTTATGATTTTCCTAACTTTTTCAACTTAATATCAAATGCAAAAAACCTATTTTAAATTTTAAATTTTACAATCACATTTTAAAGCATTAGTATCAGAAAATTTTCCAAATCAACTAAAATTTCGAAAACGTGTTGAAATTCGTCTCTATTTTGTACAGAATGGTCACAATCCATTAATCAGAAATAAATATTTGAGTTTATTCTATGAGAGTAGATCTTTGCCCTGAAAACCAGTTTTAAACAGCGTTCTCTTAAATCAGGTACTGATATTAGGAACTGACCGTTAATATTTTCAGGAATATTGGTGATCATCCTATGTTAGAAATGTGATTGATTTAGTCAAATGCTCATTTAGCGGAAATGATATCGTACCACCAGTAACAGATTTAAACATTTTACGGTATGTGGCTCTTATGAAGTTCCTTATTTTAATTAATTGGTCAGTTTAATTTTACATTTCAAATTATTTTTTATCTTAATCAATATGTTCATGGTATATATTAAACTGATTTTTATTTTTCCGTATAATAAAAATAAAGTATTGTAATCGCCAAAAAATTCGAACTCGAGATTTTAACGAATGATCACGTTTTAGACGTTTCTGAGTTCGAAAAACACATTTTTGGTATTATGTCTATCTGTCTGTGGCAAATATAGCTCTCAAATGCTTTGAACTAGATGGATGAAATGTGGTACACAATTTTTACACCAAATTCATACGTTTCTATTAAATATTGAGCAAAATCCGTTATGAGGAAATATATCTGTCCGGTTGTTCGAATATAAGTTAGCATGATAACTAGAAAACGAACAGTGTTAGAAGAATGAAATTAGGTGTACAAATTTAATATCTACAGTGTAGACATCTGTCAAATTTTGAGCCAAAACCAAGGGTTGGACCGTCTGAAATCTGTGCTTTCAGAAACAAGTAAAAGCGATGACTTAAATATATCAAATTATTATGTGATTTTGTGATTATAAGTATATTTCTGCGTCAAATTTTGTTTCAATCTACTGGGAAAAATATGTCTGAAATATAAATTCGATTTTCAGATACTATTAACCAAATGCGAAGGACAAATCGTCAAAATACTCGCCAAAGATTGCACGATAGATTTAGGAAGAATACTAAATTTACGTCATAAGTTAACTATTGCATGATAATGCCAGGTGATGTGTTCCCTGAGAACTTTGTTAGAGAAAGTTTTAGGTTGATTACTCCAGCTAGTTATATTTTAGTAACTTCGCGAATATGTATAAGTTTTTATTTATTATTCATCATGAATTATGATAGCACGGCATCAACATTTGTGCACAGTATTACTTAAGCAGACGCCTTGAAGAATAGTTAATAACGAAGTGAGAGTAATAAAACCTGACCAATTATACTTTTGGCAAAATATTAATATTATCCTAATATTTTATAAGTCTTGGGAATTCTACTTTTTACAAAATTATTTTTTGCTAAACAAGATAATAATGCTCTTATTCTAGTAGCTTTCGACAGCTGTCTAATCATAAATCTGACTCGGATTACAATGTGTAACACTGAAATCAAGCAACTTTTTATTTATCTTTATCCTTATTTTTTTAACATATAAACTTTCAGCATTGATTTCAAATCACCGTATATTCTAGCCTCTTTTCTCAAACCAGATAAGCGACATCTGTTAACGATAGGCAAAAATGAAAGCTCTACTTAAATACTTTTCATTTATTTTCATGTTTTATCCTATGAAACATGTATTTTTTATGAACTGACATATCATTAATACTTTTGACCGTATGGGTATAATATATATCTGATTTATACTAAGACGTGGCTTTTGTGCAACAAATTTTAAGGCACGCGCGCACACACACAGAGACATATAAATATACATAAGGAATATAGTATGAGTCAAGAACAGGAAAAAATTATAATTTTTTAAAATTAATAAAGCAATTAAAATAGCATAAAAATATTGAGAAAGATAATGGCGATAAAAAATCACTGTAAAGCGAAAGATAAATGTGCAATGATCGTTGGACTAAGTGACTGAAGATTGATTACCGAAGTGTCCCATTCCTGAAAGGGCCAGTTGGTCCATGGTAAGGTTCCACAGCCGAGAACTGTGAGTGACCGTCCCTGTGATAACGGGCGCCCCTGCTGTTGGGCCGCCTGAGTGGTGGAGCTCGAACCATGGGCACCTCCTCCCTCTCGTCCGAGGAAGTGGTGGTCACAGAAGGACTTGGTGGAGGTCGAGGAGGATGGTGATGGTGATGATGATGATGGTTATTCCTTTGACCACCACCTCCACTCTGCAAGGTCATGTCTCGATGTCGCCATGCCAGTGGAGTGCGGTGGTCTGTCATGTAGGAACGCATCATGGGGAGGTAATTGGCACCTGTTGAGATAGAAACAGAGAAATTAGTTAAGGACAAGATTGTACACAACGCTATTTCTAACATAGAGTTAGAAACATTTCTATAGCCATTTGTTGACGGAATATTATAAATTTCATTGATAGTCAACTAAGTGTTAAAGTAAAGTAAATAGTGTAAATACAATTTTGAAGTGAGATGAAAGAAGTTTTGGTCAAGTTTGTATATAGCATGTGCATTAAAATATTAATAAAGAGTTTATACCTTGTACATTTACACTTTCTACCGCTATGGGAAGTATGTTTACCACCAAATTTGTCAATCCTTGTATGAAATTATGCAGGTTGACATAAGTTTTCACAATTTTTTTTTAATAAGACAGAAGCTTAGCTGCTCCAGTTTTTTATCTCACATAAAATGACGTGTCTTGATTCCTTTACTTAGTTATTATTTAACAAAATTAATTAATATATCAAATTAAATTTATCTAATAAAATAAATGAATTATTTTTCATAAGCCATTTTCAATTCTAAAAATATCTTTATACGCCATTATTAGAAAAAAATGAGCTTTTAAGGGAATAATTAAGAACTATGCAGAAATATGTAGCCATGGAGTTGTGGGGAATATTTATAGGATCATGAATAATTAAATGAGTGCGCAATCATCCTATCTGCTTCTTTTTTATCAAATAATCGCAGAAGGCGGGAGGAAACATTAGCTAAATTCTAAAGAAATTTTATTAGCAATTCGAGTTTCTAATTTCAATAGCTAATTGTTGCTTTTAAAATTTATTTACATTGTTAATATTGCTGTAACCTTTTAAATTAATTTTTTAAGTAATATTTTTCTTTTATCGTTGATGACATGTTCCCGCATTTACTATTTTAATATATGCAGATTCTATTTTATATGTTTTATATTCTGCTGTAACAGTTTTTTTTAAAGTAATACAAGGAAAATATTTTCAATGAATAAGCCAGACATTAAAAAGTTGAGAATTACCTAGTTGGACTATTTACACACATGATGTTATATCAATCAAAGGCAAGATATACATTTCAAAATGCTTATAAGTTACTTAAATGAAATACTTAAGTTACTGAAAAGAAAATTCGTGACATCTACATTGTAATCACAGAAAAAAAAACTTCAATAATGCCACTATTTATTTGAAAGAAAAATAAAGACATTCAAAATTCAACATTCAAAGTACAGGTCGTATAAATTGACACATCTCCCCCTAATAAAGTCGGTAACGGGTGCCTCTTTAATTGCAAAGTGCGAAAAGTGCAAAGACGTCCGAAAAATTGCCCATGCGTGGATGATGCTCGCTGCTATTCTCAATGCTCATGCATGCATTGCAATCGAAGCATAATGGGCAGCCGTGAATAAGCCGTGACAGGCGGCTGCGACTAATGGAATGAGAATGGGCAGGCCACCTTCGCCGGGTACCATCAAGATGAATTAAATCGCTTTCTTTTCGGCTGGACACGAAAGAGAACCTTTTCATCTGGACACGTTGCGTTTTATTTTTATTCGTGAAAATGTAGGAAGCGACGCTTGAACTTGAGGCGTTTTTGGAACAAAATAGATCATTACGTGGTGAAGAAAAGCGTGTAGATATTTTTTTTCTTTTCTCCCCCCCCCTCCTTTTAATTTATCTCTTTATCTTATGCTTTGGCTAAAAAAAACTTCGAAGATAATTATTACGTATATAGAAGTTGTTTATCAGAAATTCCACTCGAAAAATATTTTTAACAGAAAATTAAACTGAATTTTTTTTTTTGATTGGAAAATTATTTATTAAACTTTTTTTTTTGTTTCGTTGTTTTGACTAAATAAATCTTCAAAGATTATTATTACATATGTAGAGTCTCAATTATCAGAAATTCTGTGCTATCTCCTTGTTCTTCATTTTCTTTATTTGAAATAAAGAAAGAAAAAATTCGAAACACCAGGATGATGCATGAAAAAAATATTTTTAACAGAAAGGTTTCGTTGCTTAGAAATTTATTTGTTGAAAATTTCTTTTGTTTTCTTTTCTCTCTCTCTCTTTGTCTCTTTATCTTACGTTTTGACTAAATAAAATTTCGGAGATTTTCATTATGAATACAGAGTCTCGATTACGAAATATTTTGCACTATTTTGTGTCTTTCTTTCTTCCTTTTTTTTTTTTTTTTGAAATAAAGGAAGAAAAAATTCGAAACACTTGTTGGATGAACAATGGATGGTACATAAAAAGAATATTTTTAACACAAAATTAAACAGAAAAGTGTCATTGATTTAAAAAAATTATTAAAAATTTCTTTTTTAAAAAATACTTTAGCTTCGATATTATCGAGTTAACAGCAGTGACCTGATAGTAAGGACCTGACTTCGGAACTGGAGGATTTCAGGCTCGATACCCAATTCATTGAAGAACCGTCGTGTAAGCGGGTTTGGCATTGATTAAATTCATCGGGAGCAAACGGCCTAGTGTTGGTGTGGTGTGAAAGTTTGAAGAGGAGTGTGCCAGCTCAGATGTTGACCTCATCATCTGACCGCGGTTGAAAATTACGAGATCTGCTCCAAAATAGCCCTAATGTTGCTTGAAAAGGGATGTTAATGTAGCTGAACTGAACGATCGAGTCGAATTATGTTAAAAAAATTTTGTACAACATTTATGCTCCTTTTTTATACTTTATGGTTTTTAATTCTATAAATTTAGAATGATTTTAACTTAGAAGATGCTGATTATTAAAATGAACTGACGGAGAGATGAGACAACATTGAAGAAGTTATTATTAAATCTAGTATACTTATGACAAATAACTGACAAAACTTTTGCTGGATGCTAACAGGGTAGTGCTTGATGTATTATAGCAAAAAAAAAAAAAAAAAAAAAAAAAAAAAACCTTGTTCTTGAATTAATAAACACTAACAGGGTAGACTGGAGGTAATAAAGGTAGGGCTGGGTAATAAACAACGTAGAAGAATTTATTATTAAACCTGGTGTACTTATAACAAATAATTTATTAAACTTTCGCTGGATGCTAACAGGGTAATGCTTGATGCATTGTGGCCAAAAAAGGGCTCTTTCGCCAATAAACCTAAAAAGGGTAGACAGGGGGCAGTAAAAACAGGGTTGAGCAGTTTATCTTGGGTTGTAAATGTCCTCTAAGAATGTGTTTTTTCAAAGTATTAAGTTGAGACTTAATTAAAATGTTTACGAATTTTGACTTTTTTATAGAATTGGAGAGCGAGAAAACCGAGAAAATAAGTTCATAGCATACATAGAATCATACATAGCAACTTTTTCAGCAAATATGTATAGCTTGATCGAAAACATTGAAAGGAGTTCCAGAATAAAAACCTATCGGAATTCATTTAGTTGATGATATTAAACTGAATGTGAAAGATCTGAAGAGTATCAGTTTAGCTAAAAAAAAAATTATTTTGCTGGTGAATGATCAGTCTGTGATTTTCGACAGTCAGACAAAAATAATAATTTTCAGATCCTATAGCTGATATAGATTTTTTTTCATGGAATGCAAATACGAAAAAAAAAAAAGGGTAACAAAGATAGAAGTAATGATAAAAAGTTAACAAATAATAAATTTAAAATTCTACTTGAAATGTAATTCGGTGTTCTGCTACTCAGTTGAATCGCTTGTTTTAATTAACTTTAATAACTTTTTCTAAATCTAATATTTTTCTCATGTTTCATAATGTTAAGTCACTGCTTGTTTTTATTTATGTTAATTTCCCGTCAAAAATGGAGATAAAGAGAATGGGGGATTGAGGCATACTGAAGGTATTAAATAGTTATGATAATTTTTATACAGTGATACTTTAGGAAATGCATTTTTGCTGAAAAATTGACAAAAAGTTCTACTTGAGTGTCGTTGGGTGAGCGCAGCAAAAAGTATTGTGAGGAAACTGCAATATATTCTCATCATTTCAATTATATTCTTTTTAAAAAAATTAGTCGCCTTGATTAGAAACCGAAACAATTGTTCCCATTTATCACATGGAATCTATGGGTTAACTGTAAACACACAAAGGTAATTTGGAACGTTCAGGCCGGTTAACTGATAAATTAATTTAAGAAAAAGTATTGTTTAATGAGCCTTTCAGAGTTTTATTATGCATTCAGAAAAAAAAAGTATGGCCTGTTCTTCGTCTTACATGATCGTTTTTGATTGAAAATAATGACAACGATTGCAAGATTCATCCAAAATGGCACCATATGAATTTTTAATCTTTACGAGATACAAACTAGGAAATAAAGTAATTTTTGGAAACTTCGATTAGCATACGTATAAATATGCTACGAGAATGATTTTAACTCAAAATTAATTTTTAATTCATTCATTTTCGATTAACATATTGACTAACACACTCTAAACATTTAGTTACACATTAATTTTCGTGTACAAATGATATATATTACAAATTTGCAAAACTGATTCATAAAATCAATGTCCTTCAAGATAATTTTTTAAAAATTAAAGTTTATAAAAGCATAATATATTTTTCATTTACAGTCTCATTCAAATTTAAATTCCTCACATTAAATTACACTAGTATTTTAATTTAAAAAAAGTAAAATAGTAAAAAGAATAGATAGTAGTCACAAAACATATACATATCTTATAATTCGAAAACAAAAATTCATTTTTTTAAAATTTGTAACAATTGCATTACTCTGTCTTCTTTTTTGGATAATAGATGGCGATGCCTGATTAGGTACGCATCCCATAGTGCATTGCGATTGTATATCATGACATGAGATATTGTTCTGTTGAGTCTGTCTTGTCTTTCGTGTCTGTGTTTGTTTTGTGTGAAATGTGATCATTAAAGATATGTTTCCGAAAACATATGTCCTGTTGCTTCCAATACTCAGATCATAATGATCTTCATTCCACCACAAAGTTCAAAAAATCATTTTGGAGCAATAAAAACAACTTCTATAAAAATGAAATCAACCCCTTTTCCTCCTCTGAGTAATACTCTCTTTGATTCAACCATTTAAATTGATCTGTTTACATTTCCAAGCAATATCCGGGCTTTTGATTTTGTTACTATATCAAGCATGCGCACTGAATCGGAATAAGGGAAGGAAATTGCTTTTTTTACGCATTAGAAATTCCATACACGATGAATATCACGATCCGGAAAAAAAGTGTTTGGCAAGTACTTTTAAAAAAAATAACAATGAACAACTGTTTATTATTAAACCAACCACGTCAGTTCTAATTTAAAAGGGAATCAGGGTTCCGCCTCTGTAAAATTGTGATTTTACAGAGGCACATAATTTATTTTTTTTAAAAAAGATTACTTTTTTTAAGAAAAATTACTATATTTTACTATATTAAATTATTTCCATGCAATATGTTTACTCGGATAATTTAAATGTCAAATAATCAGAAATCAAGGATTTCTAGGAATAATAAAGAAGAAAGTATGTGTATGTGTGTTGACCTCTACAGACCAGACCGTTTAATCTAGAGCTACCAAATTTGGCACGTGTATACTTTGGTGTGTAAAAAAATATGCACTTTTGGGGCGATTTCTTTTGAAATTTTATTTAGATTTTCATTTAATTAAAATTTAAGAGAGATTTTGGCGTTTTTCCAATAACAATTTTTGAAATTATTTCCATACAGAAAAAAAAATCATTCAAAACACAAGCATCAAGGAAAAAAAAAAACTGTAAAGGTCGAAATTTTACAAATATGAACTGAAAAAAAATTGTACAATTAAAACTGATATGAAAAATTAAACACCAAGTAGTAAAATAATTGAAGTTATACCATAAACTTAATTTTTACCAAAATGTATTTTTATCAAATAACATGGAACATTAAAAAAAAAAACCTGTTTAAAAATACAAACACGTTAAGACAACATAAAAATAATTTTTTTTTTTTCCCTTTCAGAATTTAATTTCTACAATTGAAGATTTTAAACTTGATCATTAATTTCGTCCTTGAACTATTTTTTATTTTATTTCATCATGTTATGTTACACCTCCGTTTCTAGAGCTTTCAAGGCTCCTTTCTTGTTTAGACGAGTGTAGGCGGAATTTATTATAAAAATATTGTATAATGAGTAAGTATTTGAAACACGAAAAGGAGAGTTTAACACATTCTTCAGAGATGGCGCTTCAGTTGCTTGTTTACTTAGTGTTTGTCAACCGCCACCCCCAAGAACGGGGACTTGAGTGGCAGGCACGAAACCCAACGGATGGAATTTGGAAGGAGTGCCATGAACGTTAAACTTTATAAATAGTATTTATATAATCATTTTATCGTTAATAAGTATCTAAAAGGGTACCGATTTTGGAATTCCTTAAGCAATTCCACTGAGCACAGATGCAATAACAAATAATTATAACTTGGGAAAACGCTACTTTGTATGTCAAAAACTGACACGCATTGCTCATGAGAAACACGAATTGAAGATATTGCGCAAGCAAAACAACCATCTGAATAATACAGATTAAATCGATAAGAAAAATTAACATTATCAAATGAAAAATAGATATTTTAAAAATGTATTAGGTACTACATCAAATGAAGTAGTAAAAGTTAGGGGCAGGGAGAGACATATAAATTCATTTGAAACCCATATATATTAGGAAATATATTAAATAAATGAAAAAAAAATATGATATTTTCTCCTAAACAGTAAGTGTCTCACACGTGATTTAAATTCTATGGTAAGTAATAAATTTTCTTTGTCAAATTGAAATTGACTTACATTGCAGGTAATGATAATTATCATGTGTATAATTTATCTCCTTTATTTTAATGTATTGCTCAAAATTATATGAAAACACAAGCTTTATTCTCCTATTGTGTTTTATTTTATTTATTAATGTCGTTGTTGGTGCTTACGGCACTTGTAATAGACAAGCCCATTGACATAATCAGCGACTTTAAGCCGAATTTTAGCGTCTCTTGTTTCAATAGCGCCATCTAGGGCCAAGTGTACGCCTTAGCTACTCATACGTCGCAGCCCTTTTCAAGAGGCGGACTTCATATATTTAATTCACTCATCCATAGATCGTAATTTAGACTTGAATTAAAGAATGATCACCTCTGAACCAGTACCTCCAATGGTATTGTCTCAACTTGGAGGAATTTTAGGTTACGACAGATTTATATAGGCATCAGCCACCTTGTACACGGAGAGTCTTCGGACGACGGGGTTCGAAATCACAACCCAAATTTATTTATTCTTAAATGCAAAGAAAAACTTAAAGGACAAAACTCTGGGTTTTATTTATTGAAATATAGTTTTAAATTTAAGTAAAAAGTAAAAGAATCGATATAAGGTCGAGTATTTGGATGGGATAAAGCTATAGCAGTGTAAGTCACTTAAAAAAATAAAAAGTTAGCTTGAAAATTGCAATTATGTCTCAAATTCAATTCTTTTTAACATCACTTTGTTAAATTTGAATCCAAGAGAGCTCCTAAATTGATGGCATAACATCATTTTTGTTCTTAAATAACATATTATCCTTTGCAAATATTAGTTTCAGAAAAACAAAGAAAATACATTTTACACCATTCTATAATTTATTCCACCCAATCAAGCATTACAAAAGTAATGAAAGGAAGTAACATTTTTTTAAATGTTATTTCTTTTCATCGACGAATCACTAATGTTGCTGTTTTTAAAGTTGCAGAAGAAACGATGCTTTTAAATTCAAATTGTTGAATAGTTAAAACTCTTTAAAAATAATTACTTTAATCCTTTTTAAAATAGTAAATCGATTTAAAAGAGTGCGAAGAAAATGTTGAATTTCTTCATTGGAAAAAAGACTTCTAACCTTTTTTTTTTTTTAACATTACGAATTCCTTTATGTCAAAATAATCATAAACTCCAATCGGAAATATTCTTTTTCTTCCCTCTTCAGTTCTTTCTTCTTTAACAGACAGAGAGCATAATGAGGAGCATTGTTATGCCTTTGATTGTGATTGCCCCATTCAAAGCCACTCATTCGAAAGAAGAATTCATAAAAGGGATCTTCTGTGCAAACAAAGATTTCTCCGAACAATTTCCGAATTGTGGAATGGGGAGTGACTAGCGACCCTAAACGAGATCACATGCCAGACATTCCTCATCGAAAACTCTTCCAGACAGGGTGGTCACGCCTTCTTGACCCTCTTCAGTATTAAAATGAATGGCATTTGGTTTATGATTCAAGACTACTCCATTGGTCGCCATTTTTGTCCCTGGTGGTAGCTTTTTAAAATCAATTGAGGTGTTATAATTTCCAAGAAGAAAATATGCCCCTCACTATGCGCTTGAAAATTGGGGGAAAAGAAAAAGAAACACGCACGGACGTCAGAATTATGTGTTTGAAGAAGGAAACGAATCCAAAAACACTTATCTGAGGGTAGGGGAATAAAAAAAAAATCTTCCTATTTTTCTCATTTATTGTTTTTTTTAACCATATTTTAATTAGGTTAAGATGGTTTACATAATATTCAAAAAGAAAATTTATGCGTTCATGAATGCGTTTGTAAATTGGAAAAAAAAATGGTCGTCAGTGATCATGAAGAAAAAGATCACTGAACCAAGAATTTGAAGATGGGAGTGGATCCAAAGACTGGGAAAATAGTTAACGGGGAAATAATTAAAAAAAAAAAAGTCTTTCTCCTTTTCTTACTCTACCTTTTTAAACCTAACTTTTATAGGAGATTCTTAACATAAGTGGTTTACTTATTGCTTTTCGTTCCTTATTTATGTTCAAAGTGGTCATCTATATGATATTATTCATCTGGTGCAAAAGAAGCAAATTTCGGTTTCAATGAGGGCCAAGGTGACCTGGTGGCAAGGTAAGGTTTCAGATTAGAGAACTGATCCCATTGAAGAACCGTCGTGTAAGTTGCGTTGCAGTTAAATCTGTCGAGCCAAATGTCCTTCCGCTGGTGTGGGGTGGAACTCTGGAAATAGGGGTACCAGCTCAGGTGTCATCCTCCTCATCTGACAGCGGTTCAAAAAGACGACGTCCGTCCCAAAATAGCCTTTTTGTCACTTTAAAACGGGACGTTAATAAAGCTAAACGAAACCGATTTGGGTGTGTCTGTGGCTTTCCTCCCTTTTTTTATGTTGCTGCTTCACTTTAAAAAGGTACTTTATTAAATGATTTTTAAAACATTCAACAATTTAAAATTCGACACTGAAGTATTTTTTTAAGTGTTTTTCCTTTTACGCGTCTTAAAATTAAAATTAAAATAAGGTGCTAAAATTTTAAAAGCCGAAAAGCATTTATTCTAATGGTAAACACCATATATTTTAATTTTGAAGTAAAAAAACAAATAACTTTGATTAAAAGCTATGGCTTATTTATCAGCGAACTTTAAAAAAAACACAATTACAGCTAGAGATTAGTTGCCTGCAGCTAAAGCATTAGAAAATGCATTTTTCGGAATATTTATATGCTCAATTTTGAATATAATATATTTAATTTTATTTTGGCTATAATAAAGAGCTTTTCATCAAGCTTTAATTTCAGTTTACTTTTTCAACTTTAGAAATTATATTTCTATTAATAAAAAGTTTTTGATTTTTTTTTGACATTATAAAATGAATAATCATCAAATTAGTTTCTAAAGTTACCAAATCAAACTGATAAATAAAAGCAGAATGATTTTAAAAAAATGAAAAATATCACGAAATCTTTATTAAAAGTAGTCATCATATCATAGTTTTTAATTCCAAAGCCCTTTGATGAAATTTCTTGCGAAATAAAGAATTTTATTAGCCAAAGGAAGATTAATAAATAAATTATTTCACGATATTATGTTACAAAACTTAAACAGCAAAATGTTTCACGAAAGCGAAAACCAGCATCTCCGTAAAACTTCCCCGCATACTCTCTAATAAAGATATTATCTCCATTCCTCGGCATAAAATTGTAAGCTTTCGCTAAAACGGAGAACATCTTGAAATATTAATCTTTGGTGTGAATTTAAAGTTTTTATTGAATGTATTGTGTCATCCTTGGCAAGATTTTTTAATCCCCGTCACGCGGCTAATAGTATCCAAAAATCGAATTTATGTTTTAAATACATCTTTTCCTTACTGATTCAAACCAAAATTAAACACAGAACTACAATTGCAATCACAAAATCACATATCAGAGTCAATAAATTTAAGTCATTGTGTTTTTGAGTTATTGCGTTGACATCACAACAAGAACAAACTGAAAAACGTTCAACCCCCAGTTGGATTTCGCTCAAAATTTCATAGAGGTTGGCCTCATAGATGTTAAATCTATGTCGAATTTCATCCATATAGCTTTCTTCGTTCTGGTATTATCTAGTTCACTTATATTCGAACAGTAGGGTAGACAAACGTCCTCTGAATAGAATTTACTTAAAATTTGACATGATTTTATAAATTTGGTGTAAAGATAATATATAAAGATATATAGATATTATTATCAATCTATCTAGCTCAAAGCATTTTTGTGTTATCTTTGTCACAGACAGACAGACAGACAGACATTTTTAAAAAATATGTTTTTCGAACTCAAGGAAGTCTAAAACATCTAGATTTGTCAAAATCTCAAGTCTGTAAATCTGAAAATCTCAATTTTTTTACGATTACAATACTTACTTTAAAGATTTTATACGAGAACGTAATAAAAATGGTTGACAATAATACATAAAAATTCTTGTCTCTTACTCGTGCTGTCTGACAGGCTAAAGGCATTAAATACAAATTGTTATTCCATAAAAAAATTAAGAAAAAATCGTGTCTAAGATATGCCATTTGTCAGTAACTATCATTCATTCTTTTGGCCATTAAATCATGATCCGTGAAAATGGTGAAATGATTATCAACTAAACCCATCTGAAAAGTTAGTTAATGTTCTGTCATTTCAATGCTAGTCACACGATCACGTTTTTACTCTTTTAAATTTTGGAAGCATAGCATCGTTTCGTGTGGTAATATTGCCATGAAAAAGGTTGAAAAATTCTTTCAAAGGAGTTAACTTTGTTAATCTTTCTTTGTATACAAAAGATAAAGATTTCACCAACTTCTGTTGATGATTCAGATCGATGCCAGTCGTGATTTCGAAAAAACAGATGAAATTCTTGGCGTTTCTTTATACGATAAGTTGTAATCTCAGGCTGACGATTATTTTCAAGTCACGATTTTCGAAGGTCGTAAACGAGAATGTCGTTGAATTTATCTTGAAACTTATCTGGGAGATTATCACTATGCAAATCTTTTTAAAGAACATTATTTTATAAATAATATTATAATGAAGGAAATTTCTACAGGTCACGTGGCATAAACATTTTATAGCACTTTTAATATATTCAGAAGAAAAATGCTTGTTGCATAATGTAAACATACAATTTTTTCTTTTTTGAAAAACATGGCTTTTACGAATGAAAGAATCCAATAGTGTTTGAATACATTGAATTTCATGAATTTGTATTCCTTGCTGTTGAGAAATTGCATAAAAATGTATTTTAATTTTGAAGTAAAAAAAAAAAGGAGGAGGAGGAGGAGAGAGAGAGAGAGACATACTAAAGGATTAGTTACTTATTTAAAAATACAATATTTCTTTCTAAAATTTTATTTTAGAAAGACATAGTATTTTTAAAAAATTGTAACATATAATGTATCATACCGAATTAAAAAATTATTAAATTAAAGGGGAACTCTATGGAAATGAAATGATAACATTAAGAAAGTTTTTTTTTAGTCTTAAAACAATCCAGTAACAATTTTTGTAAGATAATTGTTTCCAAAAGCATGAATTGCAATTTTCATAAGCAAATCATAACAGTTCGCCATTTGATGACGGTTACATGTATTTTTACACTCGATTAAGGGGCGAAATATTGAATTTAATGCTGCTCTAAAAGCTTTCTATCGAATAATCTGAAATTCATATGATGG
The DNA here is from genome assembly GCA_026543865.1 of Argiope aurantia. Taxonomy (NCBI): domain Eukaryota; kingdom Metazoa; phylum Arthropoda; class Arachnida; order Araneae; family Araneidae; genus Argiope; species Argiope aurantia. The sequence continues at coordinate 47,874 of JAPMOR010016655.1, read as the reverse complement.
TTTTCTTACATTCGACTATAAGTAATAATAGTGATTTCTGTACAATGTACGTTAGCTTTATGTATATATGTATAGAATTTTAAGTAAGCCAACGTTTGATAATCTTGAAAACATATGTTTTGAGAAATAAATGAGAATTTCAATAGAGAAAGAAAATAGTGATAGCAATACTGGACGAGTTAATTTGTAGAAAATAAATATCTTATCCAAACAAAAATGAAATAAATCTAAAGAAAAATTAATTCTATGAGAAATCGGCATTAGTTGAAAACAAGAGCTTCTAAAGTCATTGTGCATGAAATGTAAACACTTAAAAATCCTTGTTGAGCTTTATTTTTTATATTTTAGTTGCAGCTTTTTTTTTTTTTTTGAATAATAATAATTTTGGTCAAGAGATTTTTATCAAAAGCATTCAAGCAAAGCAAAATGCAGCGCATACTTTCTACTGCAAAACAAATGAACGTG
>JAPMOR010016655.1:29954-47009 GCA_026543865.1 Argiope aurantia | reverse complement strand
GTATCAATCAAAGTATCAGTATGAAATCAAGTATCAAATATTAAAATCAAAATATCAGTATGAAATCAAGTATCAAATATTACAATCAAAGTATCAGTATGAAATCAAGTATCAAATATTATCATGCTATGATGTCCAAAGTTAAATCTTCGAATCCTTTTTATTCAATACAGAAAACAAAAATAAAAAGTCAAAAATATTTTAAAACCGAAAATTCGTAAAATCGTAAGTAAATCGAAAGTAAAATTTTCTTATCAAAATTTATGCAATAGCCAGTGAAACTTTTACATCTGCTAGAATATTTGATGCTTTCATCTCAGACTAGACTGGATAGAGAAATAACATGACCGTTAAAAATGTTAAAACTTAGTTACTAAATAAAAAAATGTGTAAAAATTAAAAATCCTGCAAATCATAGAATATTAATAAGTATACAAACTGAAGAATTAAAATAATTATTAAATTAATTAAAGTTTAACTAATTAATTATTTTAATATATTGATATATTAACTATTCCTTTAAGAGAGTTTGTTACTTTCCTAGTTGAGAAATTCTGTAAAATAATATTTTTTGATCTTTAATTTATTTGAAATTTATTATTTTGACAAAATCTGTAATTAGTAATTGTTTCTATTTATAAGAAAGCATTAACCAATAATTATGATAACATTTCAAGAATTTTATTACTTTGATTATTTTTTTCCTCTCGATATACTTATATTAAAGATAAATTAAGGAAAACAGATACATTTTCACAAAATTTCGTAGATAAAAACATTAAAGCAAAATAAATTATTAACATATTGCTGTACACAAAAACTTATAACGTAATAATAACAATAATAAATAAATAATACAATGAAATAAATATAATATATTATAAATAAATATAATAAAATATAATATATAATAATAAATAAATAACATAATAACAATTAATAATTATAATATTACATAAAAATTGTGCAAAACTGAAGAGTTATTAAAAAAAGATTTACACTGAAGGCACTGTCTTGAATTGCAAAATTCCTAGAACATGCAAACTGTGATAAGGACAAGCTTTTAAAACTTGGGGAAATGACAGGCGCATAGAGGACATCTTTGGGGCACAACTAATAATTATTTCTTGTACATGCCAACTTTCAGATTTCTAGCTTTTGCTAAGCTCTCAGATTCTGCATTGAGAGGTTTTCGCAGCCTTTGATCGTGCTGAATCAAAAAATAAAGACATTCTTTGATCAAATATGAAGCGCCTAACTCCCTAGTGGATTGCTAAGTATTAAAAAATTCATATAGGATTAAGTAAATAAATGAGATAGTGAATTAATTTCCTTAAATTCCATTAAAAATACAAACTAAATTAAGCAAAATAAAAAATCATTTATTATGGAAAAGATTATTTTCTTAAAAATTTCATGGATGTCTCCTGAGAATTTTAAATATCATTTGATAAAATATACTTTTAACGAAAGTTGGCTTTTTTATGTCCATGTATTATAAATATGATTTAACTTATAGTTACTTATGACAAGCATCCATACTTCTATCTCTTTTAATAATAAAGATGAATGCGTGTGTGCATGTTGATTGTCTACAGGCCAGAGAGTTTGCTGCATATATACCTTGGAGGGTGGTATTGTGCACTTTGGAGGGATTTTTTAAATTTTTATTAGGATTTAATTATTTAACAATTCAGTTGAATTTTGACTTTTTCCATCATATTTTCGGAAAATATTACTGCACGAAAAGGAATTTTACATCATTCGAAAATTTAAAAAATTGTCCTTTTAATGATACTAATTTAAGAGTTCAGTAAACTTTTCTTGAATTTAGATCTTTTTTTTAAATATTTTTTTGTCTAATTTTCAACATTGTTGCCCAAAACTTCCAACCATTTGTATTCTTTCATCAAATATTTAATATCGCAGTTTTCTTCGATTGTTCAAAACCAGAGAAGAAGGATCCTGATTTATATCTGTGTAATTTATAAGATAGATAAAGAAAATGTGAATTACAAATATTGTGAAATTTAGAAAATCGATGAACCGCATATTTACGATTTTAATCCACTATGATGTTATAAGGCTGGTCTCCATTAAAAAGATTCATATACAGAACAATAAAATAAAGACAATGTCACACAATTTAGTGAAATCATGGACATAATGTTATATCTAAATTATTTATATGATATTAAGTGTAACCAATATTCCTGGTGAACTAGCTGGTCGCCAGAAGCAAGTAGCTTATTATATAGAGAAAAATAGGCATCTACAGGAAACAATTATTTCAGACTGAAGAACAACTACATTCTCATCTGTTATACGAATGAAATAATTAGAGACAGTTGGTAAGAATTGCAACAAAATTCAGAAATTTTATGCTGTATTTAAAAGTACTTTCAAAGAAAATTTAGTCCAAAACAGAATTGTTCTGAGTTTTATTTTTCGTGAAGATTTACTTTTAGATTTTTTTTTCACAGAGTGAAAAGAAAATGTTTACATTTTCAATCAGAAACAATAAAATTAACAATTATACATTTTCCCCATTAAGAATTTTATTTTCAGTTTGATCACAAATGAAAATACATTTATAAAATCTGCAATTCAAGTAACAAATGAATTCATGATATTCAAAAACCATAACCACATCATGGGTATGCTGATGATTATCATATTCTCCCGCCCTGATACTTTCAGAAGCTACTTTCACAGCCATAATTTTAACCTTCAGCATAGACCAATCAGTTGACTTTTAACGATCATACCAGAATCAGTTATCGTATTCGTATGTTACGAGAATGCATGAATTGTTTTCACCTTTGATTTACTGATAATTTTTAAATTTTATATTTACCTTGTTTATTTTCATAATAACTGGTGACATTGCATTTTTCTTAATCTTTAACGCAACCATGATTACATTTTAAGGCACAATTTCATAGGAATAAATATTTTCTATTCTAAATAATACTGCCGCATTGAAGCAAAGCAGGCGAATCTCCATGGCCGAATGGTCATGGCGCTGGTCTCATGATCAAGAGACCTGGGTTCGAATCCCGCTAGAGACAAAGTGATTAATAGTATATGTAAATAGTTAATTTTATGTTTTCCTTTATTTCATGTTCCAGAAGATACTGGACATTTTTTTAATTTGCCAGATAAGTGTTCTGGACTTTTCTTACTGTCTCCAGAAGAGTATTCTGGAACTTTCTCTGCTTGTATAAAAGCAGAAGATTTGTCAGTTACTGTATTCTCAGTTCTGAGTTCTGTTAATAAATTGGTTTAGCTCTACCTCTTGTGTGTGTCATTAAGTTCTATACTAAAGTATCTACGTGACAATACTTAGAAGGAATTTGTAAGGGTAATAAAGCTCATTCGATGAATTTATTTCGCTTATATTAATGTTCTGTTTTGAAGATACATCAGAGCTGTTTTAAATTGGATTTCATAATTTTGAGATTTGGTCATAGAACAAGGATGTCAATAGAAACAGCACCCTCTGTCCGAATTTTCCAGGTGTCACTTAAAACATGTCGGATTTAATCTACAAATGATGTTATATTTTTTGGGGGGGGGGGATACTTGTGACTTATTTATATTAATTATATGACTTATTTTTATTATAAGTCTAACAACCATCTGATTATATTCAAGCAATCAATTGAAAAATAAATTACTATCTTACAGTTCTCATTCCTTACATAATTTTAAAATGGATACTTTAATTTGTAACTTTTTTTTTCGCAATTTCTTAAGCCTAGCAAAATAATGAAACTCCGCAGGAAATAACGTAATCGTTTAATTGCACGAAAGTTTTATAAATAATAGACTATAAAAACTAAATTCCTTTATTGTAAAATTGTAATTCAACTAAATGAATAATACTCATAACAATCATTTGATAAAATAATTATTTAATTAATTCATTTATAATATCCCAATGAAATTATACTTGTAAATATTGTTCTGCAATTTTTGCAGAAACAATGTAAGAATTGTAGAATAACTCACAGTAACTACAATAATGCCAGGCAACAAGTTTTTTTAGAGTTTATATGAATTTTTGAAAATTTTGGTATTCTGGAAAAGGAAAAAAAACCAAAGAATGTTTTCCCCAAGAAAAATATGAATAATGAATGTAGTTTAATTCTGAAACTGAACTGAAATCAGTGACTGAAACAAATCTCGGATGGTATTCCTAGCTTGCATAAATTTTATATGCAGCAGCTTTCCCCAGTACACAAAGAAACGCGACGAATGCAGAATATATGAATATTCGCTGCGCAATATGACAGTTGTGGATTGAAATAATTCATAATGAATATCCATAACATTAATACCAAATTTGGTATTCACAGAAATAATGTTGAAATAACGAAATATTTTTCAAATTTTGGTTTCATTCAGACAGTTCTGTTATTACTTTTATACTTAATAGAAAGTAGGGTATAGGGATGGAGTTTTTACGGCGTGAGATACAGATTATGGTATGCCATAATACATAAAACAATACTTTATACGCAAAAAAAAAGTAACTCGCGAGAGTGGTCTGCCCCAAACTTTCTCGCATATTCTGAAATACAAGAAAATTTGTATTTTATACTGGTTAACCCCCACCCAATTGGCACCAAAATTGGACACAGAACTACAGTTGTATTCACAAAATCTGACCAAATTTGATATATTTAAGTCATCGCATCAACATGATTCTGAAAGGTTAGACCAACAGACATTCAATCGCTAGTTGGAATTGGCTCAAAGTTTAACAGATATCTACAATACAGAAATTAAATATCTCTGAACCGAATCTTATCTATCTAGTTCTCTAGTTTTGTAATTATCTTTTTAACTTAAATTTGAGCAGCCGGATAGACAGGCTTCTTTAGAATAAATTTTACTCAAAGCTTGATAGAAATCTACAAATTTTATATAAAGACTATATACGAAATTTCATTCCTCTAGATCAGGGCGTTTTTTGGTTATCTTTGCCACAAACAGACAGATATAATTTCCAAAATGTGTTTCTCGAACTCAGGAAGGTTTAATATGCGAAGATTCGTCAAAATCTTGAGTTCGATTATAATACTTTCCCCAGACTTCGCATACAAGAACGTAAAAATCAGTTGTGATTATTATAATATATAATAATTATTTGCATATTTCAATATTAATTTTTTTCTATTGTAATGAAACCCTTGTAGGTATAAATTCATTTTCCCCAATTTTATTGCTGACACCAAACTAATTAATAACAGGATTTATTTTTTAAATTACTGGAATGGCTTTCAAAATCATTCTTTTACGACACTTCTAATTAATATTCCTGGAAGAAAAATCATTAATATGTTTATGGAAACGTATGAGTCATCAATTTCAATTAATGAAGCAGCTTTCCCCCAATTCATTCCAGACAACAGATTCATCATCTTCAACTGCAGTGAAACGATTCAAACGTGTCTTATTTTTTAATGATCTTTATTGTTCCGGTTGCATTAAAATTCATTTTCAGTTTGTTTGTCATGCACCATTATGATAATTTCAGAGTTTATATGCGCTTAAATATAGATATCGTGAAGAATTATGCATTCTTTTTTCTAAAATTCTAAGAAAAAATATCTCATTGTAGGTAGATTGGAAGGCTTATTAATTAAACCAAACACTTATATCAATTGAAGAGGCTTAATTTCCTAGTAGATTTTAGGCTAGTAGATTTTATGTCCATATATATATATATATATATTATTTGTTGTGTATGTTCGGATATTTTGTATATGAATAACTGATATATATATTTTTAATTTGTTGTGTATGTTCGGATATTTTGTATATGAATAACTGATATATATATTTTTAATTTGTTGTGTATGCTCAGATATTTTGTATTAAAAAATCATTTAAAAATATGCAATTTGACTACAAAGTTATACAGTGATAAAGTTTTCTTAGATGTTCAAATCATGTTAAAATTGAAGAAGTTTAATTTACGAGGGTTAAGAAATATTTGGATACATTATATAGAAATATTTTGATATATTTTTAAAATTTGTTGGGTATTTTTGGATATTTTGCATAAAAATGTCATTAAAAATGTGCCAAAATATCGCAAGAATAGCAAAAACTTAGTTAAAGTCGATTTATATGAAGGTCGTTAGAGAAGGACGTTACAGCTCACGTATTCCATTAAAATGTAAATTTGACCACAAAGTTACACAGTGATAAAGTTTTTTTAGATGTTCAAATCAACTTCTCACTGCTTTCCGTGTTGAGAATATGAATTTATATTATTCATATTCCATTCTTCTACTCGCTTTATTATTTAACCCACACAAATTTTGTGAAATTCTGTAATACTTTACTTATGAGTATATCAAAATGCTCGCCAGGAAGCAAAATAGTTTCAGGGGGAAAATAACCTAATAAAAATAATAGACGGAAGTCTCCAATGCCAATTCCAATTACGTTGAAAAGGAAGTCTTAGGTCACTGCTTATCATTCAAAATAGAAAGGAATATCCGAGCCTCGTGAAATAATCTATAAACTTGAATCTGGTTTTCACGTCTGCAGAAGGTCTGCCAAAACGTGTTCCAGCCGTGCCTGTATTCGTGAGAGAAAAAAGAAGAAAAAAAAAAGGGGGGGGGGAAGGAAAGATACCTGAAACTCATTCATGAAGTTCACAATTCATGCGCAAAAACTGGAGTGAAATAATAAATAAGTGGAATAAAATGACGGCTCAAATTTCAAAACATTTCATGTTGCCAAAGAAGGTCTTTTAACGCGACCCATAAATAAACAAAATTGATTAATGTTTTTGTGTATTTTAAATTGTCATAATATTGTGACACTTTGATTATCCAAGCTTATCTTGAGATGAATTCAAAATACTGAGGTGATATGGGAAAAAGAATACTATGTCAAAGGATCAGTAGTAACTGAAATCATGATTGGAATAAAATAGATTATTTTCACTCATTTAAGACAACGATATGTTTACTTTAATAACTCATTTATGCTTTACAAACTTTGGTTTATACTGAAAATAGTTTCTTTTGAGAAAATAAGTTTTCATCTCTCTAAATCTAGAAAGATTGTCGATTTTCTTCATCCATCATTCTGAAGGGAAAAAAAAAAAGAAAATTTTGTGCCACAAGTAAAAAAAATAAAGATGGTAAATGCGAAGCAGAATGCGGTAGCTTAAAATTCGTATCTACAGAAAGTTTCGATGTCATTATTTTACAAGAATTAAAATTCAACTTTGTTATTTTTAAATTCATTGTATTGTTATTTTTTTAGTCACCTATTTTTACTTTCTTGCATACGAAATATAGAGAAACTATTATCATAGTCAAAAAGTTGGAATGAGAGACTTTCAGACCCCCTTGAGTTCGAAAAACACATTTTTGGTATTATGTATGCCTGTCTGGGATAAAGATATTAAAAAAAACCACTTTGACCTAGACGGATGAAATTTCAGAAATTGTCTTTAAACAAAATTTGAGAAAATTCTGCTCAGAGGAAGGAAGAGGACATGTCTAATCGGCTGTTCGAATATAAGTTGGCATGCTAGTTACGAAATGAAGAGAGTGAGAGGGATAAAATTTTACACAACGAATTAACATTTATAGAGCAGCCACCTATGAAATTAAGAAACAAATTCAACAAGGGGTTCACTATTTGACGGTCTGTATTTCCAGAAGCATGTAAACGCGGTAACTCAAAAACTCGATAACTTAATGGCATCAAATTTCACGAGTGATTTTGTAATTATAGTTGTATGTCTGTGTTTCATTGCGATTTTAAAGTGATGGGAAAATGCGTCTAAAGGAGGAATTCGGTCTTTCGGATGCTATGAACCGCATGCCAAGAATGAATGCCAAAAGAAAAAAAAAAACTCGCCAAGGATTACACGATAGATTAAAAAAAAAAATGCTAAATTCAAGCCAAAGGTTAATATTTTGTGACTATTATAAGTGAATGGCATGCAAAGCATTCTCTGCTTTCCCAAGATTCGGTGAGTAAGAGATAACACCTTTATTACAGAGTGCATTGGAGCATTTGGGGGAGAAGTAGATTTTGTCTTGAGCTCAAATTCACAGTAGCTACTCAAATGACTATTATACATTCTGTATCGGTCAAAACATGATAATGTAAAATTCGTGTTGAAATGATACTTTTTAATAGTTAATAGTTTACGGCGCTTTTGATATCTGCAAAATTGTTGTATTCCCACTTTACTTTCACCCAGGTTTTTTTCCCCTTCATTTTTCTAAAACGATATCATTTGCTTACATAACTACTAACCTCTATTTTAAGTTAGCGCATAACTTTTTTCCTACATCAAGTGTTATAAACAACCTCCGACTGCCATTCATAATTTTACTTTAGAGCGTTTTTATCTAATTTTAAGTTGAGATAATTTGATTTATCACTCGTCGCTGCAGGCGATTAGCTCATTTGCCAGAAATATTGGTTAGATTTGATTTCAGATAAATCATTTACATATAACTTCATGTCTAAGATTCCGCCAAATTATATGGCATTAAAACCGTACTACTTAAGATTTGTTCAATGTGTATGGGAATCTCTCTAATGAAAGCTAATCTCATGACATCGTAGCTCCAGTAAAAATATAAATGTGAGGTTCATTTATCTTCTAAATTTTTCAATATTGCAAATACATTTTTTATTAGTAAAATACATACATATTAACCCATTAACTGCCACGACCTCAATTTGAGGGATTTTGGAATGGCACGTACACCACTCCAAAATGTATTTGGTACGCCTGACCAAAGATTATATATATCTAAATTCTATATAAATTTTATTTACTAATCTATATCAATAAATTTTGTGACTGTTCTAATTCCATATTACCTTCATTCTAAATATATTAGACAATTTTGTATGTAGCAGAAAGTGTGTATTCTGTGCTTCGTTATTTCTTACAACAAGTGAACAAATATGAAATTCGTCTATTGAATGGAGAATTGTCATATTTAGAGCATTAAATTTTTGGTTTGGTTTTCATATTACAATGAAATACCGTACATAAATATGTAATTTAGTGGTGATAGAAACGATCTGTTACTAATTCAGTCATTTTTTTATTTGATTTTATTGATTATTCTATAACATACTCTTTTTCAAAAATGTCAAATATTTTCAAAACAAAACATAACTCGTATATAATTATGCTCTTATACAACTGTTTGTGCATATAACATATCCGACCAAATATTTAAAAAAAAGCAGTTAATGGTTTAACAGAAGCCTCCTTCTTTAGCTTCCAATAATGGAAGAAAATCAAGGATTAATTATTTGATGAAACAACGAAGACAACTGAATTTCAGAACAACAGTACAATCTGTTCCTGGAAATGTGACAAAAATATTATCTAAAAAATTGCCAAAATTCAATAAACTGTTGTATGACTATTAAATTAATAAATTGTAAAAATAATTTTGTAAATTTAAAAATTTTGTGAAATTTATTTTTGTCTAATAATATTTTCTGAAGTTATAGTATAAAAACGAAAAAAAAAATCATCTTAATTTTTAATAAATGAAATCTCTAATTAAAAATTTTTAAAAATCACACCTACGTACATGTTTTCTTGTGGTATATAAATATTTATGCCAGATTTAGTATCGATAGGTCAAAGGTTCTGGCCTGTAGAGCGCTAACACACACAAAGACATTTATCCTTATTATTAGTAGAAATAGACATTGAGTTTATGTGTGAAGTATTGCACAGATTTTCAAAGTGACACTAGAAAAGAATGGTCTAAATAGTTATGCAGATCAATAAATTTCAGATCTTCAAAGCACAGTTTAACTAGGTTTGCTATCCTAATATAGGAGGAGTAGGAACTATAGACGGTACTATTCTCTCTGCTTTTTTGTTTTCTCAGATCATTTCCTAGAAACTCAGAGTTCATTTAATTTCAGTTTTGATGTATTTCTGCATGTGATAAATTTTAAATTTGAATAATCTTAAATCGAAAGTGGATTAAATTGAAATGTTTCAGTTGGCTGGCAAATGAATCTAAAGGGAATGAAAAATTATCAAACCGAAGGAAAAAAAATCCCTTAAAAGTGATCACAGAGTGTTACTTTGCATCGTATTTTTAAATTTATAAGTCAAAATTAATTTAATCATAGACCTTATAATATTACAATGACGCAGTACAAAAGTAATTCATAAACGCTTATTTGAATTCATATGACCAAACATTCCAGAAACCGAATGATCAATCAATCAAATTAAGTGGTAGATTAAATAACGCAAGAATGCATGAATAAAAAAGTTTTTACGGGTATTAATCATATTGTAATCAGTAACAAAGAAAGTCGGTTATTAATTTGCAGCTGCTAATTAATCGGCAAAAACTAATGTTCGAATTTCAATCGTTTAGGCTATCATCCAAACAGCTTTTACCATCCAAAATCTCTAATATTAGTTTTAAACAATGGCTCATTAACTAATCCATTCCCATGGTTTATCCTTGTGATTCGGATTACCATCCAATGAGATGCCCCTTTTTCGCTATACCTTAATGGCAGAAAAAAAAGTTATTAATTAAACAGTGTATACGGATTAGTTAGGCAAAAATATAAACCACAGCGAATCATGCGACATTCAACGTGTAAAGAAAAGCGAATAAGGAAAATATTTGATGACTTTATAAAATCTGCTATGAAATAGCATTTAAAGATGATTCATCGCTAAAATATGCCGATAAATTCCTGAATTGTAGAAGGAAGATATTCAGGCTCTTTGTAGTTTCGAAGCGACCTTAACTCGTTCTCTACAATGACTCATGCTTATGGTTCGGACCTTCTATCCGAACTGATGACACTTTCTCCACTATTCTCGATTGTAGTAAAGAAAAAACTATCTAATTATATAGAAGGATCGAATCACAGGCTTGAGTCGAATGACCTAAATGACAGCCACAGTGGTAATTGCAATTTAAACACTTAATATTATTAGAGTTAGCATATTCCGATAATATTTTTTGCGAAAAAATAATAATAATTTATTATATTTTCAGGAATAATACTCGTAGGCATGGTTTTTATTAGAATGTATATGTAAATATGCTTAATATATATTAGTACCCATCATTTTTAAGCAAAAAAATACTGTGAAACAATTTTTTATAATTAAATGTATAATGCAAAAGATAACAAATTTATGTAATTTTATTTATTATTCTAGAGAGAGCAGGTACAAAAATACCAATTTGTAATTTTCTGAGGAATTATCAAAATGATTATAAAAACTTGATTACAGTTTCTTTTAAGTAACCTTCGTGTTCGTTGATTACAGTGCACACATAGCATCAGTTATGCACACTGTAGACTAAACTAAATTGCTAAATTTGAGATAAATTCTGTCACTCCTGTTTAAAAGCCACTTGAATATCTTTTAGTGATGTTAAGCTGTACTTTACCCCTTGTTTTCCAAGCGCATTGCATCTCATATATGTTTTATGGGATGAAATCAGTTGCGCATGCAACAACCTTATCTAGTGCAACTCTTCACTTTCAATGCGATCGTTCAATACACCTTAAACGATAGAAGCGAGAATTTCCATCCACGTCGATGGGATAATATCTAATAGTATTATAAAAAGTGCGTGGTGAGTTTTCATAAAAATCTGTAATAAATATGTGCATCTTTAGTTCCCCTTTCCAAAAACTTGAAGTTGCATACACCCTTCAACATTATACCTACATATCCACTTCCAAGATGTTTGTAGAAGAATATGCACTTCCTGTTTTAAGCCAAATGCATTGTATTCCAAATTAAAGCAAATGTATTTTGATTTTACTCCAAATATATTGTATTGAATCTGAAGATAAACAAAATGTGCTTTCATCTGTGAACAATACCTCTCCCCTTTTTGGTAAGTCTTGTTGATTTGTTCACAACACCATTCATATGCATTCTTTTTGCTGTAAATATTCAAGGGAATAAATGTAATTATTTTATGGGCAAACAATTCCTTACGGTTTAAATTTTTGGCCACCATCTTGCGTAATATATTCAGGTGCCTGTGTGTGTTTGCATTCCTTGTATCATTTTGTTAGCAATTACTGTTATTTTTTCAGATGTAATCTCTACATAACGATTTCCATTCGGAAAAACAGTGTTTAATTTGTCAAAATTGTAACATTTAGTAACTGTTCCAGCAAACGTAAAACAGCTTCGGACCATCTCCAATTTATAAACATAATTTCGAATGAATGACCTTTTTTTTTTCTAATTTAAGCACAGTACTTTTATGAGTAAAATCCTCTACACGTGTTCTTTTAATTCATAGCAATTACTATAACAAGAGAAAAAAATATAAATCATGTGCACAGTACATATATTATAACTTTTATCACATTGTCCTATTTCATCTGTTATCACGCGACTTTGACGCATGTCACCTGATTCAATATATTTGCATATGCCTCAACCCATCATTAAAATCTATTGCCTCTACCTGGCAATTATATCAATTTTCTTTAGCCACTTGCAATTTATCTTTGTATCAGAAAAATAGCATTTTGTGTCTGTTTTTTTATTCATGGGCACCAATGTATGGTGAATCTAAAAAAAATTATTTTAACATTAATATATATAGAATACTGAAGATTCTATTAAAAAATACTATAATAAAATTGATTTTGAAAATTAAATGTTGAGGATTTTTTTTTCTAGAATTTATTTAATATAAACAGGTGCATGTTACGCAGAAAATTTCATACTCTTTTTATGAATAAAAATTACTTTTCAAATTTTCTGCGTTAATTTATATATTTATATTTTAACAATATAAAAAGAGCGAAAATTGACAGTTCATAAAAATGCATGAAGAATTATTTATTGTTCAGAAATGCAATTGTTACCAAAAATGGCGGCTTACATGGTTTTGAATTTTAAGCGATTGTTTGTTCTTTTTATTTTTTACCACAAGAATGCGAATAAGAATTTTCTGAAACCGGATTCGTGTCCACGCTGTTCATCGTGATGTTCGTGACCGCTATTCGATCCATATATGACCGAGGAAAGCTTCTTTCTTTCTAATTTATAAAATAAAAATATTAATCACACAGTTGGAATTTAGCTCCTGATAACCTGCATTTATACACAAGCCTATAATTATGCATTCATTTCATAGAATTTAAAGTGGCTTAAACAATATATCCCCCTTTTCTCCATTTAGCAGAAACATAATCCTTTTTAGAAATATTTAAATCAAGGTAAAATTAAGAAGGATTTATTAAAGATAATTGTAACAATTATTTAAACAAGAATTTTTTAATTCATTATCTTTTAAACATTGAAGCAATGTTAATAATAACAGCAATGAGAATAATTTCTTCTAATTTCTGAGTAAGTGCACAGTAAAAATAGTGCTTTGTAGTTTGTTAATTTGAAGAAAATAGGGTATTCGTAAAGTATTGATGAGAATCACACAGTGACTTTATTTGTAAGCTGCTGTGACCTTATTTGTCTACGCCTAAATTTAGTAAATCATGATGATGATAATCAAATTAAAGTTCCAAAAGAACTAGTTTGGGCATTAAATAAAGTGTAGCAAATGATATATATATATATATATATATATATATATATATGTGTGTGTGTGTGTGTGTGTGTGTGTGTGTGTGTGTGTGTGTGTGTGATTTTAAAATTTTAAAGAAAATAGAAACAAAACTGCAAAATCACTTTCTAAAAAAATATTAATCAGAAATAAAAATCTAAATCAAAGGAGCAAACATTCAAACATAGTTTCAGAAAAATAAAGATTGCTATTTTACACGAAATTAAATTTACGCCCTTCTTAACCTAATACTGCTTTATTAAGAAATGTTAAATGGTTTTTAAATCAAGAGCAAAAGTTTTAATTAAGTACTATAAATATGTTTTCATATGATAAAATTGATAAAAGATGCTTTTTATACAATTTCTTTCTTAAATACATTAGTATAATATCTTTTTTATTTTATTTTATTTTAGTTCCCGTTTTCAAATCTCCCGTTACTTAGAAAAATCCATTAAAGGAAAGTTGGAAACGAAAAGCAATTTTAATATTTAGACAATGCCTGAGAAAAATAATTCAGAAAATTTACGTTTTACATAACTTAAGCAGTGAATATGTATATATTGAATAATAATTGTTAAATTCTTCGGATTTTGATAACTGTTTCGTTTTTCAACAACAGAGTTCTATTATTTATTTGTTTAAATTAACGTCTGACCGAAAATCTTTTTTTATTATTATTATTCATATCAATTTCTTCAATATCGTCTGCAGAATCGGTTGTCCATTTTTAACGATCATTAGTAATGAAAGATGTAAGGAAATAAAATAAAAGAATGAAATCTTAAGCAAACCTACTTTTGCGGTTACTCCACCAGAACCTTTATTCTGGTTCGGATTTCGTAACAGAACATATTCTGGTTCGGATTTCGTAACAGAACAAGTTAATCGCCTGATTACAGCATTCCTTTCCTTCAATGTTTTATACTGAGCAACGGTTTAAGGAAAAGAGGATCAATTTACATGCTTCGGTAGAGCGAAAAAAATTGAATCTCGTCAAATTCTTAAAAATACTTTTTAAAAAAAATTCTAGACGTTTTCTGCATCATGGAGCTTCTTCAATCGAAATCATTATCTGGACGGAAGTTTCATTTATAAAATAAAAATAGTTTTTGCGCTACGCTGTCTGAATAATGAGCTTTGCATTTTTATAAAGAATTTTGATTATTGTTTAGCAAATGTATTGAACCATTTACTAAGTAAATTTAGTGTTAATGAATTGTATTAGGTGCTTGCATGTATTTTGATCATATTTTCACTTTAGAAAGACGTTTATTGAGAAAAATTGGTTCAAAATATTTCCCATCATTTTCTACTGTTTTTTCCCCATTTTCGTCCAATTAACCTTGCAATTTATTGTCTTCGAATTATTATTATTTTTTTTGGTCCTACTGGTTGATTTTTATCATCGAAATCACCACTCTTAAATCGTTAAAATCAAAACCGACGATTCGGATATGACGTAGCAGCGTCACCATAATTTTCTAAAAGTGTCTGATGGGCTTCGGCAGCAAATTTCTTGAAATCGGACAAAAGAAGCAATGAATGTCAAAAATGCAATTTGGAGCGTTCCATGATTGGGGTCTTTATACAATGAATAACTCAATAATACTAAATGGAAAACTTTCAAAATGATAACAATAAAGTAATAGTAAATTAGTAAAACCGAAACCACTTTCGTTTATATAAATACTTCGCAAGTTTACCAACAGATGTCGCTGATTAAAATACATCCAAACACCTAATAATACAAACTAGTTCATTTACCTCATTATGAATTCTTTTTTAAGAAGAGGCGATATGTTAATTCACTCATGTTCTTAAATTAAAACGTGGTATATCGTTTGAGAATTTTTCAGCAAAACTCAAGTTTAATTGATATTTATTCAAAAGTTTTTTCTCATCATATTTGAAAGAACATTTTTTTATGATAATATTTTAAGCTAGGATTTTGACTGAAAATTGTATGATATAAAAACTCATCATTTACACAATTTTTATTAGTAAATTAATCGGAATGAAATTGCACGTACATGCCTTCCAATTAAAAAAAAATATTTGCACCTATTCATTATAAAATTGGATTCATTTCTTGCTTCCATATAAAAAAGAATAAAATTTGCTCAAACATATGACAAACACTCGAAAAAAATTGCGGTTTGCGGGAATATGGTCAAAGAGCCTTTGGATTTCGTTATTTCCATTAAAAAATATTTAAAAATGACTGATAGATGGCGCTCACACGGTCATACTGAGACGGTTTATGCAAATCAGGAAAACAGAGCACAGTAACATTATAGTACATTTTATTTTAAAGCAAAAGATGCTCAACATGACCGCCCGAACAGGGTATTAAGTAAGTGAGGCGCGTAACTATGCCTATTACAGCTGCGTGTAACATGGCGGCATCGATGCCACTGACGGCCAATTGAATGGCATCTTTCAGTTCCACTAAAGTGGCAGGAGAGCCCAGGTACTCACGAGACTTCAGGTATCCCCACAACCAAAAGTCCGCTGTAGAAAGATCTGGCGATCGTGAGGGCCACCCATTCTTACATCCTCTGCTTATCACTCTATCCTCAGTGAATGTGTCTAGGAGGAACATCTTAACGGAACTAGTAACGTGGGGTGGGTCACCATCCTGCATGAAGGTGAGGGAACGTCTTTGCTGCAAAGCAGGCATAACATGGTCTCGCAAAAGCCTAAGATAGCGTTCTGCAGTGACGGAACAGGTTTTCCAACTGGATACAGGACAACACTCTTCAAAATGAAAGGGCCTAGAATGAAGGGCGCAGTGAAACCGCACCAAACAGTCACATGTGGAGAATGTAGTGGTTTAATCGTGTACGCACGACGGTTTGATGCTGCCCAGATACGACTGTTTTGCGTATGGACGTCACCATGTAATGAAAAGTGGGCTTCATCTGTCCACATGATGTTCAGTAACCATTATTGGTCACGTTCCATTTGTGCGAGCACCCATGTTGCAAAGGCTTGCCTTTTCTCGCAATCTGCTGGCAACAACAGGTGAAATGCCTCTATCTTGTACGGATGCAGTTTCAAGATTTCGTGCAGAATGCGTCGGATCGATCTTTCCGTAATTCCTGTTATTTTACCCACTTCGCGTGCACTAGAACTCCCCGTTGAAGTCTCGGCTGCCACATTTCTCATGACCCTTTGGACAACAGGGACGCGGTCAGCGCTGACGGATGGTCTGCCACTTCGTGCACGATCCTCTAACCTTCCCGTTTCCTCAAAACGGCGAAATAAATTCAATATTCTATTCAATGAAATTGGCCTTTTCTTCGTCTTAATTCCTTTCACCGTCCGTAACTGTGTCAATGCTTTAGTCGCGGATTCACCGTTCTTATAGAAGAGTTTAACCACTAATGCTCGATCCGGTAGCGATAGCATGCTACTGGTGTCGAATGACAGATTCATTTCCAGCCTT
>JAPMOR010016655.1:0-29554 GCA_026543865.1 Argiope aurantia | reverse complement strand
AAAAAAAAATTCTTAGCTAATTATTTTTTCAATTAAGTAATTTTGCGTTTGAGAAATTTCAAAACAAATTACCAAGAGCATGCAACAAAGAGTGCCATTTTCTCTTAAGGAAATAACATTCCTTGCATTAAACACTAATCCGGAAAAGTGGAATTAAAACATAAACCCAGAAGGAAAAGGCATCTCGTCTGACACCTAAAGTAAAGAAGTTTTGATGAGTCAGGTGCGCCCTTATTTCTTTGGCCCTGACCTTCCAGCATGCGACAGACTGGCCACTGGAGGCGTTGCAGCGACCGGTTTCATTCCTTTGCTTTGGACTTTAAAACTAGCCATTTGTATGTGCGTGGACTGCTTCCCTTTTGACGCTTGTTAGTTTCTTTTTTAGCCCTCGCTTTTTCTTTTAGCTTTTCGACAGGATGAAGTTCAAGTGAATAGTTCTCGTGACGAGTAACGGAATTGCAGCTGATAAGAAAAACGTTTTGTCGAAGTTTACAACGTAACTGAACATTAACGTGTAATTTTAAAGCGTAAAATTTTCTGCTTTCCGCTATGTCGTTATCCATAGATTTGTGGAAAGGTAACGTTTTTCCTGGGAATTCTAATTGCATTTATAAAAAGATTGAATTTAATATCGTACCACTTGAAAAGAAATAATATAAAATATGCTTAGTGCTTCGGTATTCTGATGATTATTCTGTAGTAAAACATCATTTATGCTCCATTTTAAATAAAGAATTACTGACGATGATTCCTATTTTTAAATGTTTAATGAAAAACCTAATTTTGTCTTTAATTTATCAAATATTTTTTAAGTGGAAATTTAAGTAAAAAATTTTATCTTCTTGAAAAACAGAGAATTATTGAAAGTTGTCTATTAAATTATGCAATTTAAATAGTATACAAGTACATTTTAAGGGTCGGTATAGCCTGGTTGGTAGGGCGTTGGGTTGCGACTTCGAACCCCGCCGACCGAAAACTTTCCGTGTTTGTGTGTGGTGGCGGGCGCACGTATAAATCTATCGTGGTCACAAAGTCCTCCATGTTGAGAGTAATAGTCCTGGGGGTACTGAATCAGGGATGATCGTTCTCTGATTCATGTCTAAATTACAATCTGTGAATGAAACGCGCGAATAAAGTCCGCCCCGTAAAAAGGGTTGTGACGTGTGTATAGCTAAGTCTTACTCTTGGCCCTAGATGGCGCTACTGAAAAAACAAGAGACTCACCCTTGGCTTAAAATCACTGATTTCTATAATCAGAGGTCTATGCTAAGTGCCGTTCGAATCAACAACAACAATTAAAGAGTTAGAAATGATCGAAACGAAGTATAAATTATTCTTTAAGGTCTTCTGCTCTTAGAAGTGAAGAAGAAAAAATACTTTAAAAACTACTATGCACGAGTATTTAATTATTGATTTTTCATGTTCGAATAATTTTTGCTAATCATCAATATGTTGAAAAAGGAAAAATAATATATATATATATACTTGCCTTACAAACGAAAAATGATTTTTTAATATCATTATGAATCGTTTGCTATTAGCTGACTGTTAAAAGGACTTTTTAAAATTCTTTTTCAGTATATTGATGTTAAATATGTTATGTTAGTAAAGGTGTTCGTGCTTTTCCTTCAAAGAATGTTTAAAGTAGGAAAGAAAACATCTCCTTAAGTATTTAAATAGCAATTTCATCAGTAATCGAAATATGAAAGGTTTGAATTCAACCCATGAAGTTTTTTTCCACAGTTTATTATTATTAAAAAGGCTATATTTAAGTTACTAATTGATATAAATTCTACAACATAAACTTCAAAGCTCGTTCAATTATATACAAAAATTAAATAAGTATTTCAAACTATAATTATTTTCCTTAATATGATTCAAACAACTTTTAAAATGTCTAAATGAATATAAACAATTAATAAAATACTAGATTCTAAATGAATATAAATAAAATATTCTTACTATATTTTAAAAATTCTAATTTAATCAACGTCAACAATTCCATAGTCCATTACTGCTTCTTAGGACAGTGAATAACCAGAAATATTCGAAGAATGATAATTTCAGCAGTGTCGTCTGGTAATGCCATGATAATCATGCCTTAATGAAACGATTATACGAAAGACATTAATCAACGGCGACAACTTAATGGTCTGGGAGAAGCGAAAGGGCTCGTGGCAATGTTTTGAGACGCGAAAGGAAATGCCATTCGAGTTTAGAACTCGTGTGTTCCCAAAGTTGTTCGCTATTTGATTTGTACTGCTTATAGAAACAACTCATTTTTTAAAATGGAAAATCCATTATTTTCTCAAAGATTAAAAATAGAACTAATTAATTTTTTTAGCAAAATAATGTAACTATCTTCCATTTCTGTGAACTATTTAACACTGAAAGTACAATGATTTTTCCTTTTGTAAGCCTTAAATGTCTAACAAATGAGGTTAGAAGCAAAAAATATTACGTAGAATTCAATAAAAATATTGATTTAAATGCCGAAAATATATATTTCGTATATTATACTTGGGGATATGATATTCGAGATTGAAGTAAATATAACCCAGGCAAAGTCCAACAAGGGCCTAAGTTCAGAAGTTCGAGATCAAAAAGTTCTTTTTCGCTTTAATGCAATTTCATCTAGAAAATTTTAATTTAATTTCATTATCAATATTAATTTAGACATGAGTCAGTACGCAAGTAGCTATAAAGTTCAGTTATTTTTTAATCTCTTAGTAAGAAAATGAAGATTACGAGAATTTTAAAACATTGTAACTATTGAGAAATTTTTTTTACCATTTAGTGAAATCTAAGAATTTTAACAATTAGCTTATGTTTAACTTCGTATATGTTTTAATTACTTTTTGAAATTAAAATATTTTAAGCTTAAGCATTACGAGCCAAAAATAATTATTGTAATTTGAAGCTCATTCTACATTTATAGTATAGCTTCTCAAAACTTTTTCCAACAATTTTTTAGCGGAAGAAAATTGTCTCGTGAAATTTTTATTCTACCTTTTAATATTAAAAAAAAAATTCAGCAATGTATTTCATTGCACATAAGCACGAACCAAGTCTTTTAGCCTATATAACTGAAAAGGGATTTTAAATATACTATTTATTCGTATCTTTTCATGTAATAGGTTTAGTTCTTTATTATTCTTTTAAAAAAACCGTTGAAATTTGTATACCTATTAGATCATACTGAGAAACAGCTATACTTAATACAAATAAACAGAAAAATTTTTATGAGAAGTTCACAAAATGAATGATAATGTCATTTGATGGTAAATTTGATATACATTTTTGAATTCTCCCCCCCCCCACACACAAGATTCCTAACCTAGCGGATGTCTTCTGGAAATCATGTATACATGATGAATTGATTCTGACATCGTCTTAAATACGCATTGATAAGTTATTTATCATCACACCTTGTTTTGTTGTTTTGTGTACTGAATTTGATGTAAATAGGATACATAAACATTGTATACTCTCAGAGATACATTTTCTTTCTAAAATTTCATGCTACCAGCATCTTGAAAGGAATAGAATGAAGGTATACTTCTTAGACTTTAGATTTTAGGACCAACATTTTTCGCTAGGAAAGAATCTAGCAATGTGTGTCAAAGAATGGGACGGAATGGAGTTTCTCCACATGTACTGTTAGCATAGATATAATGATTTCTAATTCATACGCCATATTCATGCATAAAAATGGCTCTGGTTAAAGAATCGGGGCTTCTTTCAAACTTCATAACCATATAAAGAAAAAGTATTTTGCTTATAACAGTTGTTACCTGCTTCAAATCCACATATAAGGCGGATCTTTGCTGCTATTCACGTTCAATAAACGGTTTTCCTGTCACCATATGATACACCAAAGACCTATATGTCTGCAAGTATTGTTACAGGTATAGGTGTTGTATGTGCAACAGTACACCTGTACCTGACGTTACCTGTTGTACACACAGCAGGTAACGATTTCCAAGAGATATGAACTGAAATTGGATAAAAACTACTTTCTGTACCCATATATCTTCAGATCGAAATCGTTGATGAAAATATCACACAAAGGCTCTTGAAATTGAAACAGGTGAAATTTTTGGAAACTTCATTTCTTCATATATTTGTTTTATATTTCAAAGAATATAAAGAAAGCAATAAACATAACATTTTTTCATGTAAAATATATTTCTTTAAAGAATAATAAGAATTCCCCACTCTAATATAAAAGCAATAATAATTTCTAAAAGTACTTTTGACAAATCAAACATCTTAATCGATAAAATCAACTCGTGCATACTTTCATTGATAATCTCTAACCTGCAATCCTACCTTCAAGTACTATTCTATAACACGAAACAAAGTATGAACATACTCCACAGTTTTATTTTGCTCTTTTAGTCCTATAACACCCAACTTTTCGGTTTAATGTAAAAATACTACAGTGGTTTTTGAAATATCAACTCTGTTTACTGTCGAATCAAATGGATTAAAGCCAGTTTTATGCTGGTTTTATTATAATTATTGTTTCTAAATCATCAACTCGAGATATAGCAATTTTTTCCACTTTGAAATTTCGCTTTGTTAGTCACTTTTTCATGTGTTATTTTAAATACAATGGTTGTTGTTTATAGCAATATTTTTTTCTTACAGAAATTCTAATAGTCAAACTTTTAAGACGCTTTAAATTAAGTGGTAATCGTCCCAAAAGATTTTTTCCAAAACAGAAACGAATTAAATATTCAAAAACAAATAGAAATAATAACTAGACGAAAAATAAAAATAGTAGAGTTTTTTTGGCTATTTTAAAATTAGAGCAAATCGATTAATACTTTAGATTGTATTTCTTATTTCAGCCTTACTGAGATGTCAAAAATAAAGTTTAAAAAATCTGAAAAAAAAAGAAACTTCCAGACATCATTGGTGCAAAAGCAGTTGGAAGATACTGATCCCAAGCAGATTATCACCTTTCCTTTGCCTAGATTGAGATGAGTTAATGTTGATGAAATAACTAAAAACAGATTCGTTGGTTCGAATCGAGAGCAATTTAAAGTATTCTAGGTTAACGATTTGATTGTGCCATGTACGTACCAGTAGATCAGAGATTCAGGATAGTAAGATTTTACAAGCAGCACTTAACTTTTGCTTATAACAAATTTTAAGTATGAATGCAAGTTGAAAATTATTCAGAATATGATTTATGATATTTTTCTTGATTCAGTCAGTTTTAAAAATGATAATACTTCTTGGCTGAAAAAATAACTCTTTAATCAATAAAATTGGAAAGGTCTTTTGAACAAAGTTCCATTCGCTAAGAATCCTTTTATTCTGCAGAAAAATCTTAACTAAAAATTGCAAATTTCAAAAGAATTATTCGATTTAATCATGTTTTATTAATTATAAGCAAACAATTATGACTACGAATGAAAAACATTGTAATACTACATAAAAATCTCCTTTTGAAATTTTCTTTTGAGTTTCATCGAGCTAATACTTGTGGAGAAAACTGTATGTATTTTTGAAAAAAAAATTTTTAACGGTGATAAAGAACTGAAAACTGAAAAACACTCTCTTATTAATGCTCAGAAAACAATTATGGATGCTATCAAATAATATTTAACAAATATTATATTACATGTATGCAAATAATAGGCATTTAAAAATTATATTTAAAGAAAATTAAATCTTTGGTACGTTTTCTACTCTACATTAAATCAGCATTCTATCTGTTTTCTTAATCTATAAAATTTTATGTTTACAGTCTTTATCTTCGTTTTCGTAATTTCTCAAATTTATTGGATTGTGAACGATATTGCACGAATATAGCGATTTTAACTAGGTATTAATTTACGGGTTAATATGCTATATCATCAAGTAATTATTATACAAAATTTTTTTAACTCATGAAACCTTTTAGAGACTTACATTTCAGCTGTCAAAAATTTCAAGACTTGAAAATAAAAGTTAAGATCAATCCTTAATAATACATTACTCTAGAATATGCTAGAATTATATAATTCCTTGAAATTTGCTCCTTTATTAACTAAGTATTGAAACACATAAATGGCCAAACCAATGGCTTTCCCTTAATTTTGAAACAATACTGCAAATGCTCTACTAAGAATTTACATATTCTCAGGGATGAGTTCTAATGAATTTTGTTATGATTACATCTGATCTTTCCTCTGATTTTCTACTGATTCATTCAATCAAATATATTCTGCAGCTCCAGTAGAATTTGTGAAACTGTAAGTAGATCTTGCCAAACTTCAAAACATTGTCACGATCTTCTCGGCAAGCTATCGTCCACGGAACAATGGTGAAAGCTCCAAAGGAAGCTAATAAGGATTAGGGTGTGTGGTTTTCGTTTCCTCTGCCCGGTCACCAGAACCCAGTTGAGGAAGAAGAAAAAGTAAATAAATACAGATGACTGAGGGGAATAAATAATGAAAAAAGGAGTTTTAAGTCGACCTCATTCCTCGCGGTGTCAGAACTGCGAGACAGCGGCAAGCTCAGGAAGGCCAGGCCTTGGTGGGTTTTTATGGCCTTTTGTTGTTGCCATCTTCCCAAAGCAGGAAGAAAGAAGAAAAGGATCGGGTCGCGACCTTACAGGTTTTTATGGCAGAATAATTTTGTAAAATGCGCGTGAGAAAATAATGATGAACGTCTCATCGTTGATTGATTTCGTTTTTTTTTGTTTTGAAATCAAGACACTAAGATTCTATCACGAATATTGAGCAACAAAATTGTTACTTTGTATGTGTTAATTGTAACAAGTAACACGTCTCGCGTATTCTAGTTTTTCCATTATCTATTCATATATTTATATGATTCATTTATCATATTTTCATTCAGTAATTACAGAACTAATTTGAAGGGGAAGTCAGCAATCTAACTCTCCGACCCGCCACGAAGGCATACGGATTTAAACCATAAAAACTGAATGACCGGACCGCCGCAACAGCAACATTGGCGGGAACTGTGGTTGAATCCTAAGGGCCGTCACCGACCACGGTACAACCCTCCCCGAAGGGAGTACGTCCAGCCATCGATGGGAGGAGTCAGATCCCCCACCTATTAGTGTACCCACCAGGGTGGCGAGATCCAACCACCATGCCGGAAGCATCTCATCCTCATTACGAGGTGTCCCCCGGGGGGTAATTTGAAGGGGAAACTGAATGGAGAAATAATGATTATATTCAATTTGAGATTAGTAGAGTTTTTTTTTCTTTTTCGAAACGATAATTAAAATTTATTTAAGTAGCAATTTAATTGAAAATAAAATTTTAATACACAAAGTACAAAGTGAGCGTTCTCATTATAACTTTCATTCCAATTAAGATTGAAATGATTACTGGATACTATGATAATGTCCTGATATAAAAATATCCAAATAAAGTACTTTTGTTTTGGTCAATACATTCTTTTACTGCGAAGAAAAATTTGAAATTTGAATTCAAAAACATAAAATTTACTTTAACATTTTAAAATGCGTTGATATTGGTTGCAATGAATTCAGAAGACAATTTGAATAATGCAATAGGATCCCATGTAAAGTAATTCTGCTCCTATGAAGATCTGTAATCTGTGTTTCAGATCTTTAGTAAAACAGATGGATATTTAGATATCTATGAATATTCTTCTGATGCATGGTCTCCTTGAAGATAATCTAAAGGGATATTAACTAGAGATATAGAAAAACATGAAATATCTTTCTAGTTTATAAAATTACTCTGATGGGAAGAATTAGTTCAAATCTGTCCTAAGCCAAGAAAAATTTGAAATATATAATATAGAAAATATCTAATTAGCTAAAAAAAGTTTTTATCCTAAAACTAAGCTAATGTGAGAGGGTACGGAACTGCAAGCCTGAAATGATAAATAATAAAAAATTGGGGTTTGATATTGATATTTCATAAAATCTAAGATTAAAGAATTTCAAAAAATATTTCATCACTCCTCATTTAGAGCGTTTAATTTATTATTTTGATATTATTTTAATGCTCATATCTATTAATTTATGATTTTGTACTCTAGTTTTAAAAGACTGATTAAAAATTCTATTGGAAATTTAAAAATTCTTTTATGTATTATAGGATTGATTGGAAGAAGAATTTCAATAAGTATCTGCGTTATGTGATAAAGTTTATGCAAATTTATTTAGAAACTAACTAAAGTTAAAATTGCTACACGATCTAAAAGAAGCATTGTATATCTTTTTAAATCCGTATTATCCAGAATATAATTAGGTATTCATTTCATTAGTGTCTTTCGAATAACATTTTTAATTAATTATATATGTGCGGTACACTCCCGAGGATTCGATTCCCGACAATCCGGCTTCCGTCCTATCTGGCCTAATTTTTCAGAAACTAAAAACTATAAATTTTGACTCCTATCTTAAGGTTACCTTTTCATATGAGTGTAATGATTTATCAGTGAAAAATAAAATCAGTTTGAATAAATTTTCTTAAGAATGTTTTGTTTATGTTTCCTGCATTTAAGTTAGGAATGTAAAATTTATGTTAAAATGGGAACAATTTATATCCTTTAATTTACTTTTTCTCTAGTAAATTCGTGAAACGTGCAGTGCTGTATATAAACATATATAAACTACCAGTACAGAGCCTTCTATTTTAATTCGATACATTACCGGCAACTGCTTCTATGATTTACCGGGCCGCTTTCACATTCTGCGTGGTTTGAGATATATGGAAGGCTTAATACTTAATAAGAAGCGAGAAAATACGTACTATAACAGTGAGTTTTGATATAAAAACTTTATCTACTGGTATTGGCGGGGGGAAAATGAGTCCCTAGAACTCTTCCGCCACATTAGGCCGAATACTCTGAATGAACTGTAAATGTATAAGGATATGAAAAGGTTCTGTTAAAAACAAAGAACTCAAAATAATATAACAATGGAAAATGACTCTGTTAGAATATACAAACGATGGAATATAGCAACATCTGCAATGAAGATTTTTTTTCACTCAAATAATAAATTTTTACAATGAAATCTTTTTCAGATAATAGAGTTTCACATTGAAAATAATTGAATTAAAAAAAATTTAAATTTCAACCTTGAAGAATTTAAAAATTTAAAATGGGCAAAAAGGCTACTATGATAACACGACAGTAGGAAGGAGAAAATATTTTTTTAAAAATGCGCAGAATAATCCTTAAAAACTTCATTTCATAAAAAAATGAATTTCATTATTGTCTTACTAAAAAAAAAATCTTCATCAAATAATAACAATCACTGAATAATTAAAAAAATTATATCGGCATTTACGCTGTCCATCTTTTTCCTCCTAATTTGTTAGCCTAAATCTTTAAAGGGATTAGCTTCCATGATTTATTAAGAAACATCATCTTTAATATCATATTCCAACCGATGATTCAGTATCATGTAAATCTGTCGATAATAGAATTCTAATTCCTTTAAGAAGGCCTTTGCAGCATTCGGCAATTATTTCTCTCTTTTTTATTGTTAATTTCTTCATTTATCAAAATTAATTAATGTTTGCTTATAATGTAAAAATAAACGGAAATGTAATGCTAGTTCCCTAATAAACTTTTTAGATCTTATTTTTTATCGCTTAATTATGCTTTTCTGTTAGGTAGTTTGGCTGAATTCTTGGGTAAATGTATTAAGTCCCTTTTTAAAACAAGACAATATAGAAGTTAAAGAAGTAGTGAACAATAAAACATTCCATGTAGTTTGTAAATAAGTATTAAATTAAAGATAAATACTTTTAAAAAGAAATTATGGAGTGAACATAGTTCAGGTATTGAATGAACATGCTGATTATGTATTCCATTGTATGTCAACTAAGATTGCAAATCAAATTTTTCCAAGAATCAATTATTCAAGAACCTTGACATATTTCCAACAGCAAGGGTACAGATGTTAAATAATAATGGTCGTTATAAACTCAATTTCAATTATATAGCATATCTATACGTTTTAAGAGTCAAAGTCTCAAATAGTTCACTAAAATACATTGTAGATAAATTTAAATTTGTTAAATGAAAAACATATATACTTCTCAGTTTAGTTGCAATATTAGAAAGCTGATTTTACTTAATATCATCGATTAGTACCATGACGCTGTACTAATTATTGATACCACTGAATCTTTTACAGTACTTAATCTCTCTTAATCGGTTAAAAATCATTTTTGAAACTTTTAATCATCCCAATTAAGAGATTTTATCACTCTAATAAGCATCAACCTGGATTCTAAATTATTTTGAACTTTTTTGGGAATAAAATTTTTAATGCCTATCATCACATGATTAAAAACTACCATTTTTCGTTTATTAGTGCCAGAAAATCAGTCTTTTATGCATTTGTATTTATGATAACGGAAAAAAAATAGTATAATCAGTTATCATCGGTTCAGAAAGTTTTGCGGTTCAGTGTCAATCGTTACAGACCCAGTGACCGAAACATCCATTAGCAACCTTATTTTTTTTTCCATCACCAATTTCAATTTTTCGCTGTTTGTTGGCAACAATAAAATAAAGAAAAAAAAATCGTTTGGTGCTGTGGAACAAGACACAGGATTCGCATGAGAAGATTCTTCGCTAATGGCAATGTAAGTGGTAAAAAAATATCAAAGGCTATTGCAATTTACTGCTTGATATATGAATAGTCCACGTCAAATGGAGATGGACACAACAGTCAACGGAATGAAGTTGATTCACAATTCTTCTTCTAAATGGCTATTATTTCGCGTTTAACGCGTCATTTGGTTGTGTTGAGGTTTAATCGAGATATGATTGACATATGGGCGTTTAAGAAATGGTTTCTTCACGCTTCTATTCTACAGGTCGCAAAAATCTCACATCAAATGATGTGTTACATTTCTCTGTCTTTTTGCGAGACGTATTGTTATCCAACATCCGCCAAAAATATGCATTCGTCTGGAGGTGAAGATCTTTTGTGTGATTTTGGGAATATCATTTTTAGAATGTGAAAGTGAAAAGAAAAAGAACCTTTATTGATGAAGTAGAGTTCAAGAACTTTTTTTTGAATGCAAAATATATTATCTTTTGGTACAACATCACCATTTTTTTTTATTTACAAAAAAAAAAAAGGATGAAAGAACTATAATAATATTTGTAATTTGAAAGCGTTCTATGTTCTGAAAATAACTGTTATTGCTGGTGTTACATTACTTGTAATATATTTATACAAATATTTTTTATATAATTTTTTTTAAAATTACAAACATTTTTTTTATACAAACATGTGGAACTTTTTTTTTGAGGAAAACTTACAAAACTTTAATAATAATTTAAAAGCTTAAATAAATAAAATAAAGAGAAAGAAATCAAAATAAGAGCTGAATTTTTTTTTAAATTTTTGTTAACAAGTATATTTTAGTAATGAATTTGAGAAATGATAAACTGTAGAAATTATTAAGCTTGGTAAAGTTTTAAAATTTTCAAATCAAATTCTAGTTTCCAGAATCCTGATCTTATGGTTTTTGATGGCACACTCATTTTCTTAAATTACTATGTGATCTTAAATAGATTGCACAATAAAATGTAATATCTTCCTATCCCTCATTTTGTTTTTATTCTATCAAACTTTTCTTTTTTCATATTTATTGAAATATTTTGGCACTCATACAGGCTGAGCAGAAAGTTTGATTTCGGTTTATTACATATTTGGTAATAAAAATAGAGTTCCCATGTAAGTAACATTTTTTTGTGTGTGCTTTTTGGCAAAATCTGTTTCTGAAAATTCCATCTTAGTTAAGACCAACACTTACTGCATTCCAGTACAAATTGAAATCAATTGAACATTGCGTAAAAGAGCACTTTAATATAATATTTAATTTTGGAAAAATATATTAAAATCTTTTTGAAATGTTTAAATAAGGCAGGTAACTCTTGGATGCCTGTTTTGCAGTTGGTATCGGAATGCGTAGTTGCGTGGAGTTAGCGAGACAATATAAATATAATCAGCAGGAGTAATCTTTCCCTAATTTAGCGGGAGTAGTCTTTCCATAATTTTCTCACGTGCTCTCGCTTAAAGGTATTTTCCCAGAGAACGCCTTGTATAGCACTGGTTATATATTATCCTTTGTTGTGAGTTTATTAATTTTACTGAATCTATCGGTTTCTCAGTGGCTAGTCCCTGGTATACGGTTAATAGTATCCTAAAATCGAATTGGAGTTTTAGACTCGTTTTTTCCAACCAACTGAAACAAAAATTTGACATAGAACTACATTTGTAATCACAAAGTCAGATAACAAATTTGACATATCTAAGCCATCGCCTTTTTTGGGTTATCGCGTTTAAATGTTTCTGAAAGTATAGAGGGCAGACAGTCAACCCCTTGTTGGATTTACCTCAAAATTTGACAGGTGTCTATACTATAGATTTTAAATCGGTACCGAATTTTATCCATCTAACTCTTCTCATTTTGTAGCTATCATGCTAACTTACATTCGAACATCTAGATAAACATATTTCCTCCGAATGCATAAAGGATTCCGCTTAAAATTTAATAGAAATTTTGTGTGAGGATTTTACAAAAAATCTCATCCGTCGAACTCAAAGAGTTTTTGAGTTATCTTTATCATATACAAACAGACAAAAATGTCTGAAATCTCTCAAATGTCCTTTAGGAAGGTCTAAGACATGGAGATTCGTCAAAATTTCAAATTAGAATTTTTGGATGATTACAATACTTTCACTATACTTAGTATTAGTGAAAGTTATAAAAATACAACTATCCGTTTTGAAAAATACACTACTGTAGGTTTTTCTGAAATATTTTATAAAAACATCCATACCCCACAATGAATATTTTGGATTTAGATCTTTGCGATATTCTTTATTTAAATTATATTCAACTTTCATTGGTACAATAACTGTATTTACATATAAAGTAATTACTTATACATTTAAATATCCATACTAACACTTAGGGATACATTCTGTGGCTAATACATCGAAATAAAAACGAACATGATTTTGATTTTTACTTATAATGCATGTTAAGAAATACAAAGACAGCAGAATATATTAACATTCCGCGGTTTCAAGTAAGCTTCCTGCATTTTTCAAGGACCTTCAAATAGCATGGGAAATTCCGTATCGTCATTTAAGCAAACACTCAGTCACGTTGCCTGCGAAAGTATAGAATAAATTTAAACTAGACAAATCACATAAATCTTGTTAGCAGCGTCACATCAGTTTGATTTTCTGGAGTTTTTGAACAATTTCAATTTCCTACTGTATAGATTTCCAACATATCTTCGAGAAGTATTCAAATCGAAAAGTTTTGCAATTTTCATTTTTTTACTAATATTTACAAAGTTAAACGCTCTCGAATAATTTTCATGTTCAATAATATTTACTGCAGATTGTTTTTAAAAGTTTAATAACGTAGCTTTTCAAAGGCAAACGAAGTATAATCAATTGCTTGGAACAACAAATCTTATATAGAAAGTCGCATAATAGGACTATAACGAAAAGTTTTCACTTTCAGAACTTTGGTTTAGAATTCAAGACTTCTTAATTCCTTTAATTTTACTTTCTCACATACGAAATATATATAAAAAAAATATCGTAATCGTCAAAAACTCTACATCTGACGAATCTCAAAATTTCAGATCTCTCTGTGACCGAAAAATACATTTTTGCCGTTATATGTGCCCGTCAGTCTGTGAATACGATAATCTAAAACAAATTTCAGCTGAAATTTGTTATATAGAATGACAGCAAATCAGTGGATTTCTATCAAATTTTGAATGAAATCCATTCTTAGGCCTCTGAAAGTACAAATGAACTCTAAATTTACAAAATGTAAACAGCTAAGTAAATTAAAATTTGGTGCATAGGTCTATCATCTAAAATATTAATACTTATCAAATTTTGAACCAACTCCGCCAACGATTGGCGGTCTATGCTTCCTCATGCATGTAAAAAGCAATTATTCATACACTCAAGGGCTTAAAACAATGATATTCGGTATGATGTCACTACAAGTAGAGTTTCGTATCAAATTTTAGAATCAATTGACTGGCGAAAAAGCGGCCAATAGGCGGCCAACATTCTTGAGATAGTTTCTGTAAAATATTAGATTTACGTCAAAGATCTATATTTTATAACTATCGGTCACCAATACCATGAATGGTATTCGCGATCTTTATGGGAAGAAAGGTGAATAAGACCTTTTATTGGAGAGAGTGCGAGAAAGTTTCAAGGATACCACTCCCGTTGGTTTATTATACTATCATGTTTTATTTATGCATTTTATTTCTATTCATTAATGCAACTTCTGTAATATTAAAATTTAATTAAAATATTGGAATTTAACCATCCAAACTTATTTTACGAGCAAATTTATAATAATTTATTCGTTACTGCTATCAATACCAATACACTTCTGCTTATTTTCCATGTATAGGTGTGCAGAAAATAATTTATTGAGATTGTGCTGACTAAATGGCAAGGGTGCATGCATACGCGTTTCAAAAGTTGAAATTTCCCAACACGTAATCGTATTCCTTTTTGCTAGTTTTCCTAAATTCTTTACTGCCAACCAGTCTATCGAAAATAACAGAATTATTGTAATATTGCCAGTGATAACGAATAATTTTGAACTAAATTGTAAAATTATTTTAATGAGAATTAATTATCTGAATCTTTATCAATTGGATACAGACGGGGAAATTTTTCTTTCTAATGAGAAATTAATTCAAGATTTAATTTTTCAGTTTTTAATAGCTAGAAACTAATTTATGTAAATATCACTAAGATCGCAGAATGATTAACATTTTTACCAATCGGAGAGAAAACGGGCTTATTTCGGAAAAGCTTGATTAAAAAAAAAGAAATCAGAATTAGAAATGCAAATTTTAAAATTTAATGTGAAAGAAGGATTTAAATGTTACATGGTATAATTAAGTGATGGCTATCACTTAATTAACGAAAGTTTAGCATATTTTTAAGCAGAATTAAAGAATAAGATCAATGGATCCTTACAGCTAAAAATAGAAAATAAGCTGCTATTATTTAAAAAGGACTGCAGATAAAACGAATGTTCCTTATTACATTTGCTAACTTGATCCTGATAGACAATCGACAATAACTTTTCATTTTTTCCTCGTAATCTACGAAACGTCAATACCAAATCTGTCGATTCATGGAATCTGGGATACATCTTTGAAATGAATAAGATCACACGCAAGAAACAATAGCAGGGGGAATTTTTTCCTCTTTCTTACACAAATAAAACATAGCTTGCAATCAGCAAATCAGTTTCATGGGGTTATTAAACTTCACACAAGAAAGTTTTCTGTCTTTAAAGCAACAATAAGCATCAATTAAAGCATAAGTGATAAAAATCTAGCAGACATTAACTGATTTCAATACAAAGGCAACGAAACGAATACTAATGGTGGGGAGAAATGGCGATTGTATTCTAATTTTGAAAGATTGTTTCTCAGCACGAAATTCGTCCTCTCGTTTTCGATTGTAATTTTGTAATTACACTAATAAGAGATAACTAATGTCAAGTAGAATCTTTTACTCAGAAATATAGATCAAGGTTCATTCTATTATAGAGTAGTTTGTCAGCTTCGAAGCGTCATAACGCATCACTTTGCAAATTATGCGATATTTTTATTGGTGTTACGAACATATTAATGAAACCAAAAATTTGAACTTTAACTGGGAAATTAAGAAATTAGCTCATGAAATTTCTAGATGAATGCTGCAACTGTCATGATATTTTCCATTTTTTTATATCGAAAAAGGTCTCAGTTTTTGCATCGTAGAACGACAAATAATGAAAGAGTCGTTTTTATCTTGTTTCTAGAATGTGAAACATCCGTTTCTCTTGATATGGCAAAAGATGTGTGATGTATTTACAATACAATAATAAGAATTAATTGACAAATTTTTTATCATTCAAGAGAAAAATTTCTCTATTATTGATCGTACTTTTTACATGTTATGATACATTTTGTATTTTCTTGTATGCGATTATAGAGAAAGTAATATAATCGTGAAAAAATTAGAAATCCAAATTCTGACCGTTTCAGACTTTCACGAGTTCGAAAAACACATTTTTGGCATTATGTTTATTTATCTGCGGCAAAGATGACTGAAAAGTGCTTTGAGCTGACCGGTGACATTTAGTATATAGTCTTAACACCAAATTTATAAGTTTCTTTCAAGTTATGAGCTAAGGCCCCTCAGAGAAAGTCTGCTCTCCGGTTGTCCAAATATAAGTTAACAGGATAATTACAAAACAAAGAGGGCTAGAGAGATAACATTTGGTACTCAAATTTAACATCTAAAGTATAGAAATTTTTCAAATTAGGAATAAAATCTATCAAGGGATTAACTTTCTATCAGTCTGTTTTATTTTTCAAAAAAAAAAAAAAAAGAAAA
The DNA here is from genome assembly GCA_026543865.1 of Argiope aurantia. NCBI lineage: Eukaryota > Metazoa > Arthropoda > Arachnida > Araneae > Araneidae > Argiope > Argiope aurantia. The sequence goes on along the minus strand of JAPMOR010016655.1, from coordinate 13,128 downwards.
CACTGTAAACTTGATAATTTAAAAACGAAATGACTTAAACATATAAAATTTGACTTAACATATTGAATGATATTTATAGGATTAGCATATAAAATTATAATTTTTAGACTACAATTGTAGTTTTGTGTAATTCTGTGATTTCAATCCAATGGAAACAAGGCGCCTAAAACACAAATTTGCTTTTCCGAGTACATATTGCTAAATGTCACTTTTAAATCGATAAAAAAGATCTTCAAAGGACAGTTACAGTAAAAATGTTAAAATCATGTCAAATATTAATATTTCTCGTCAGCATCATGCAAGGCATTCGAAAGGTCCACAATTATATATGAAAAGAAGGGGTACCTTTATTAGAGAATATCTGAAATTTTGGGAAGATCGCTCCCGCTGAGTATGCATTATTGTAAGCATGTTAGTAAGAAAATTTAAGTTCTATTAGTTTAAGTTAGTATGAAAATAGACTTAGATTTCAGTCTTAAGTCAATATTTTAATCTCCCTTTCGATTTAACATCTGAATTCGGTGAGTTTGGTTCTGCCTGCGATGAATTTTATGTAAAATACAGCAAACTGTGCAAAAGAGGCGAAAACTCTCAAATTTGGTAAGAGCATCTGAACACTGAAAATCTTTGGCAAAAGAAATGAACATTGGAATTTTCGATGATTTAAGACAAAATTAAATAACTGAGCTTAAACTTATTTCACGTGGAAACCAATGGTGTATGGGAGCATATATTCAGAAACAATTGTAAAAAATAGTCATTGCTGAAAATCATTCATTATATTGTATTTTTATTTGAAAAGAAGCGATAGTGATTTTAGTATATATTTAAAGTATAATATTATTACCATTAAAAATTTTTATGTAAACTGTCTACAATTTAAAAAGTTCTTTTTTATCAATGAGCAGATCATCAGACTCTTTTATTACTTTTTATATTTAATATTCGCTTTTAAGCTTTTCTATCCTTATAATGTATCCTACTGCTTTGTTTATGAGTCAGCAAGCTAAATTACTTCCGTGTTCGCAGGTGCCGTTTTCTCGACTGACTTTTATCACAGCAACAGAAACTAATGGTCTGCTACAAATGTGCAGCTGCTCTCACCATCCACGAGTTTCCCAAGTTGTTCAGATTTCCAGGAAACTAGATTCTAAACACGATGAATCTGTAAGAGAAATCTTACAATTTGTTCTCTGTTGAACAGGATGAGAAATATATATATATTATAGCCAACATAATGGATATATTGATAGATATGTATCTATTCATTATGTTGGGTGCATGAATTCAAGTGCTGCTGTTTGAAGGAAAGCAGGTAGGTGATAAACCATTAAATAAACTACTTCGGAAACAATCTTCTGGTAGATAAGTTGGACAAAGGAATGTGAAAGATTTTTTCGCAGATTCCATTCGAGTTGGAACGAAAACACTAAAAAATTTTGAAAAAAAATATTGAGGGAAACTTAAATAAATGTATGGAATTCGGCAGTAGATTTGAACTTCACATAATAGCATGAATGTTTCTATTACCGGCTAAGTAACTTATTGATTTATTTTTCAAGTTATTCAAATTGACAGTATAAAAATTCTAGAATTGACAAGAGTGACACGTAAACAACTCATATATAGTAAATATTATCCATAAAAGCAAGCTTTAGAAAACTGAACTATTTACAAATGGATCTATCTGAAATCAAAAATCAAATTATTCCTCTTTAAAGTCTTTCAATAACGTTTAAAAATCGATAGGAAATTAAAAACATATTTTGGCATTTTCGGAATATAGATGCAATTCATCAAGCCCAATTTTCTAATTTGTAAGAAAATTATATTCCGTAGTACGACTTTTTTTTTTTTGCAAGTTGATATCTATTACTGATGAAACTTGAAGAATTATTGAAATTCAGTTGAATAGTAAAATCACACTTAAGGTGTGAATAGTCAACAAAACAAGAAGTCACGTGTTCCTAATGCCAGATATTCATTTGTCATTGGGGATATTCTTCCATGGGTTAAGAAATAGCTTAGTGAAACACAAACCATTTTTATTTGAAATCGTAATTACAATAGAGATGAAAACTAAAAAAATGTTTATTATAGTGGATATAGATGATACATTCGACTGTAAAATGGCATTAGATTTCAAAAAATCAATTTTTTTTCAATCAAACACTTTTATGAAAAAAAAATGAAAGTCAGAAGAGTTCACATTTTAAAGAACTTTTGAAATTTCAATCCAATTTCTAGATTTTAATATCTAACCACTTCATTAATGTATAATGCGCATACATCATACTGCATATTGCGGTGTTAGAATATTTTCTGTGATTTGGTCTGAAAACTATCTAGGTAGTTTTGAATCTGGAATTTACAATTCTAATCGATTCATATAAAAAATAAATTTTTAAATTATAATTTATATAAATTTGAAAAATGTAATTTTTTAAATATCATTGGATTGGAATCATTACAAATATGTATCATAGAAACAATGGCAGATGTAAAAAGGTTTTTCTTTAAATTTGATAACTTTTTTTAGCTAAAAAAATCAAAAAAATAAACCAGTCCAAAATTTTAGTATAAATTTCCAAAATTCAAAAATTGACGTCAACGATTTAATAATAATAAAGACTACATTTTTTTCTAAAATTTGATTAACAGTATTTAAAGTTAAACATTAAGACACTAAACAAAATTAATGTAAATATATTTTTAAAAGAGGAATAGGAAATCGGAATAACATATTTTAAAATTGAAGGCAGTATGCAAATATTCAGATGACTTTTGTTTGTTGCAAAATGAGGGTTGTCATCCTAATTCTCATTTATTGGGAAACCGCAACCTCTTGATTTCATTAATTAGAATGGAGTCATCAACCTCCTCATGAATATTTTATAACCCAGATTTATCTTCAGGGCAAATTAAGCAGTGAGACTGAAATATATTTTGCAAGAATTTCAATGAGGACACTCATGGGAATGTTTTAAATAATAATAAAGTGGGAAACGTGATAAATGAAGTCATTTTTTAAAAATTAGGATGTAGAAAGTATATATATATATTATATATATTATATATATATATTATTAAATTTTTGCCAGTTTTTATATTTATTTATTACTAAATTAGTAGAAGTTATTATTTTTAGCTCAGCATTCATTTTTCTCAATAAAATATGTTTCCTATTTTATCGCACATGGCGACAGGAAGGCAAAGATTTATGTAAAATAGTGTGCATTTAGAAAATTTATATAAAATAGGATGTACGATGAAATAATCATAATTATACTTTTCGAGAATATATCTGTGTGGTTACATGAATACCTTTCAACTGTTATATGTATATATATATATTGCAGCATTAAAATAATTAAAAATATAGGTATCTAAATTGATGATTAATCATGAAATGTGCATGAAATGTCACAATTTTTTATTACCATGTTTAGTGAAAGGCGCGTCAGAAACATTACTGCTGTGCCATTTAATACGTATGAAGCAGCTTTAACTTAAACATGCTTTGTGAATCTTAGCAAATATTTATTTATTAGAAACTCTTAATTTTATTTGCAAAAAGCATATCATCTGTATGAAAAGAATATATTGATGCATTTTGGTGACATAGTTTTTTAGAAAACGAAGTGTTTGAGAAAATAAACAAGAAAGAATCCTTTATAAAATTCAAAAGAAAAAATAAATTTTGCTTTACCAATTTTTTTCTTTTTTTGCAAAAAATATCAAGTTTTAAGAATCTTATTAATGATTTCCCATTTAATTTTTATATATAGATAGAGAAAGGGAGATGAAATAGCCGAATTAAATCCCTTGGACCCTTAAGCTCAGGGCTATCACATCCCCAGCTTTCAAAACAAATACTTTTAACGATTTTAATTTAATCTCTATATAAGTAGTTTTAAATATAAAATTTCAACAATTAATTGTTGATTATTATCAAGAAAATTTGTTTGAGAATCAGTGCAAAAAAAGAAGAAATGCGTTAAAGACTCAAATTCAGAAAAATTTTAAACGGAGCAATTAAAAAATTTTTAAAGGAACTTATTAACACGATCTTATTTTAATCATGGAATCAAAATTTTGTTAAGTTATAAAGTAGTATTTTTTTTAGCTGTTTAAAGCAATATATTATAAAATATGCAAAAGATAATTAATTAAGATTGTCAGAATAATGTTATAAAATTTTAACAAGATTTATTTTCATTTTGAATCCGCTCAAATACATGTTCTATGCAAATAAAACGGAAGCACAAAGGTAAATTATTTGAAAATGTTATTAAAAAAAAACTTTGTATTTCCTTAAAGTTGAGGGACCTCTAAACAGTAGTCTGCTTGCCTATTAGATAATCGACCCTGACAAGAAGAAATGGTAGGAGAAAAATAAAAGAAATTCTATGAAATCAATTACTAAACATCAGTTATCAAGAAAATTTCTAAACATGAGTTACTAAGAAATCAATTACTAAACATCAGTTACTAAAAAACAATTACTAAACATCAGTTACTAAGAAACAATTACTAAACATCAGTTAGTAAGAAAAAATTACTAAACATCAGTTACTAAGAAATCAATTACTAATCATAACTTCCTGTCAATACAAAAGCAATATGTTATTGATAAAAAGATGCAAATATTTGTAAATAAAATTAAGTTATATTGTCATTCTAATCATTCTTAATTTCAATTTTTTTTTCAAAATGGGTGTGATTAAAATTAACTAGATGAATTATTTATTATTAACTATTTCAACTAGATGAATTATTAGTGCCTTGAATAAAGAGAAAACCAATATAGGATATGTTTACAGACTAAATAACAGGAAGTTGATAAATAGGCATTTCTTTTTTAAAAAATAACGTTTTTCGGGGGGGGGGAGGAATCCAATTTATCAATTTTAGAAAATTATTTCATTATTATATTTATAAAGTTCAAGAAAACCCAAGAAAAATTATGGTCCTCTTCCAGGTATTCCCGCAACATCTCTTACTTTAACCGGTTTAAGTTCACGCAGGCTTTACGTCGTCGCTATGGGTCATCCGCTACTTCCACTTCAAGAATTCAGGAAGTAGTCATACGGGAAGCTTCCACGCGTTGCTTTTGTGGAAAAAAGATCACAAATTTCACTTACCTAAATCTACAAAGCAGGAATTGTGTCTCCCAGCCGTATTCCCGATTCACATCTCAAGCAGCTGTTGGTTACAGTATCCGAATTATATCCAAATCAATATGCACATTTTGTCACAACGAATGCGAACGTACGAAGAGCGAGACAACATGCTGTGGACTGAAGGGAAACCTGTTGCAGGTGAAGTCAGCTTCCGAAACTAGTTGGATTCCCGCGCTCTCGGCAGGTGAGGAGAGGGGGAAAAAGTAAACAAAGAAAAAATCCCCTTCACGGGAAAATCCCTAAGACTCGGAGGCAATGCTTTATAATTAAATTAAAAATAAACTCTCTTGGATTAAAGATTGGATTTAAAGAGTTAATGCACTGCTCAGATGCTGCAAGTTTCGTCTGTTATTATCGTGTCTTTAGAAGAAATTATAAGTAATCATTGTTTAAAAAGGAATTAAAGAGAAAGGCGAGAAATTTGTGCAAGTTATAAACAGGAAAAGTTTGATTGGCTTAGATGTATCTGGGTGAACGCTTATCGGATTATTTCTTAAATGCTTAAGCCTCTAAGAAAGAGTTACATGGTTCATCATACTTTTTTTCATCATCTCAGTTTTGAAAGAACTGTTCCGAAACTTATTTTTGATTGTTTTTAAAGTTTTAACTTTTTTTTTATTTGTTATGGGGAAAAAAATCGCTTTTTTAAAAATTATCTGTAACATTAATACAGAAAACATACAATTACCGATAAGAAATTCTACCGATCGATCTCTATATTTTGATTGTTTTAAAGAATTTTTCCGAAACTTCTTTCTGGTTTTTTAGTGAAAAAAGCCGTAATATTTTTTTTATTTGTTAGGGAAAATTTCTTTTTGTTATTATTCGTAAGATTAATATAGAAACAAGTATAATTATCGATAAGAAATTCTATCTACCGGTCTCTATAATTTGATTGTTTTTGTAAAACTTCCCCGAAATTTCTTAATTTTTAAAAAAAATAATTTAACATTATTTTTTATTTGGTATGAATTAAAAAGAAAACCTGTAACCTTAATACAAAAGTTCGATAGTACAAAACTAAATATAAATATCAATAAGAAGTTCTATTTGCCCATCTTTATATTTTGATTGATTTTCTTTTATTTTGTTTCCAAAATAATTTCAGTCTTTCAATAGATATTTGACATTTCTAGAGGAAATATCATACGACATTTTTTAAATTACATTTAGCGGAATTTTATTCAATTTTAGTTTATAGGTATATCTTAGTCAATAAAATATTTGTTTTATCAAACTTATTTTATTATTTTGACCATGTTATAGAAAATAATGCTACTTTTTGGATAAAAAAAGAAGAAGGAATTTCAGTATACAGAATTGAAGAATTTCTAAAACTTAAATTGTTGAAATTTAATCGATTTGTATTAGCGAAATAAAAATAATTATAATTTGCAGTAAATTCGAGGTTCTTTCAAATACATTTAAAAGTCTGTAAAAATATATGACATGAATGATTTTAAAAATATAATTCAATTTTCAATTATCTGTATCAATTTACTTATGTAAAGAGTTTAAATCAGGATAAGAATAAAAAGTATTTCATTACCTACAATAACTAGTTTTTATTCAATTTCAAACAAAAGCATGTCTAGTTTCTTGTGCAGATTTTTATTGTTATTTATCAAATGAATCTTACTAAAATTAGAAGATTAATTGTTTTCTAATCGAGAATAAATAGCATGCGAAAGCTGAAAGAATTAAAAAGAAATTAACTAAAAATTAGTTTGAATACGGCAATAATAAATTATTAATTTACCTCTTTTCCCAATAAGGAATGTAAAAATAAACATCTAAAATTTATTTTTTAAAAAAGAGGCTGATGATGAAAAATATAAAACATAATTCAGTTTAAAAAAGATTAAACTGAAAATATTCAGAATGACTGCTACTTTCTACTCAGGAAAAGAAAAATGCAACTGATTTTTACCTAAAACCATTGCCATTACTTTCATAATGATGATTTTTTACCGTGTCTGCAATATATATTTTCTTCCATGCATTATATTCCTAATTTAGTTTAATTAAGAATATAATTCATAGTGAATAATTCAACTGTTTTTTTCAAGCAGTAAAATGGTTAAATTCTTTTAAAGTAGAAATTCATAGTTATATCTCTTATGTAAAGTAGGAAATAGAATTATAAAATATAAAAAACATAATATAAAAAAATGTATTTATAAAATATGAATATAAGAAATGAAATTAAAACAACATCTGTAAAAAGAAGCAAACAAGAAATATCATTTTGATTCTATTGCTATTTGTAAAAAAAGCACAAAAATCACTGAAAGAAACCCCATAAATTTAAAGAATTTCATTTAAAAAGTCATTCATTATAAAAGAATTTCATTAAAAATCAATAAATAGAAAAACAAAAGGCTTTTCTGTACTTCAAAAAAAAAAAAAAAAAGACTTATTTTGTTGTTTTTTTACACAAGGTTGATTCAATTATTATAGTTAACTGACTCAATGCATATACGAGATCTGAAATTCAACTAATTCAGCGTAAGGAATTACTATGTTTTTTAGTGTTTCAAACGGGACAAAGTGGAATATATTTTAAAAGTAGTATAATCAAAATCAATCAAAATCATTTTCTTTTAAATCTTATATTTACAAACATATTGGGCCGCGGTGGTCTGCAGGGAATGTCTCAGCTTCTGAACCGGAGAGCTTCAGGTTCGGGACCTGATTCTACCGAAGAACTGTCTTGCAGCGGGTCTGGTTCACGTTAAATCAATCGGGGTCGGTGCCAAACGTCCTCCCGTTGGCGTGGAGTGGAAGTTTGCAGAGGCGGTTAGCAAACTCCGGTGTCGTCCTCGTCATCTAACCGCGGTTCAAAATTACGAGATCCGTCCCAGAATAGCAATAGTGTTACTTTAAAAGGGGACGCTAATATAACTATACTAAACTAAACTTGCTAACAGATTGTCAGCAAGACTTAGGAAACAGTTCTTTTTTAGATATCTTTTTTTATTTTATATACATTTATATCATTTTTATGACATTGTTTACATTTAAAATTACTCAATTCTTACTATATTTTTAACTATAATTCTTCTCCTTTTTGTTGTACAAGTATATATGTAAAGACGAGCGTAAAATCATAAAGAAATCATTTATGAATATAATTTATTATATTGACGCCTTTTGCAATATTATTGCAATAATTTTGCAACTTTTAAGAGAAAATCAAGTAAAAGTTATTGTAATTTCAATAATATATGAGCAAAATTAAATTCAATATAAAATATGTATATCATAAAAAATATCTATCTAAATCAATTTGAAAAATAGCTTTAATTACATTAAATGCAATTTGACTTTATATAAGATTTTACTACATTATATTCAATTCTTTCACAAAAAAAAATTGTTTATGTCAATAGATTTTGTTGATTTTTTTTTTTTTTTTTTTTTTTTGTATTTGAGATTAACCGTAACACATGTATAATCCACCATGATTTTGCTATGAAAAATCTCATTATCTGAGTCAATTCTCATTCTTCTGCAACGGATTCATCATCTTACTATCACCTTAGCTTATTAATTTCAAAAACCTCCATTCGCCGCAGATTCGGATCCATCCATCACATACTTCTTTATCAGCAAGATAACCTCACAACCCCAGTTGCGGGTGACATACGTCTCGCTGTGCGGTTTCGTTTTTTCCCTCGCTTTTCACTAAATTGAGCATAATTTTCTGTGTGAGCAAATCCTTGACCCGGTTGTTGGCAGGGGACTGGGGAACGGCGATTAAATGCGGTCGAGCTTTTAGCAGAGGCAGGATTGTTATATAGGAATCTGCTATGGGCGGTTTCAGGAGCAATATAACAGGTATAGATATAGAAACAAAGACATTTTCAGTTATATAATTCTAACTAGGTTACAGTTAATAATTAATATAATACAATAATACATAATAATAATAATAATACATAATTAATAATAATAATAATACAATAATTAAATAATAATAATAATAATAATAATAATAATAATAATAATAATACATAATAATAATAATACATAAAATTAATAATACATAATAATAATAATACATAATACATAATAATAATAATACATAAAATTAATACATAATAATAATAATAATAATACATAATACATAATAATAATACATAATAAATAATAATACATAATTAATAAATAATAATAATACAATAATTAATACAGTTTAAACTGGCAAAAAATGGCTGAAATTAAATTAATACATTTATGTAAATTATTACGAACAAATAGTACACCTTGTTGAAAGCGTTATGCAATTGTAATATTTAATAGAAAACACATACGCACGATTAATTGATCCCCCTTCAATTTCAAATTAGTTAATTCTTATTAATAGGAAAATATTCTATTTTTATTTTTTAGATAAAAGGAAATAGATTTGTGTTGAACTATGTTTATTTTTATTTTACCGTTTGTTAAATTTATTAAATAAAAATGATATATTTTTGAAGATAATCACAATGGAACGGAAGTGAAGTCAACAAAATTTCAATTATCTGAAAATCCGAATTAAAAAAAATTGGGTCTAAAAAAAAAAGCAAAACTTAAAGCAAAAAAAAACAAAAGTAAATAAATAAATGGTTTTACTATTTAACAGATTTAATAAAGGGCAATGAAATGACTTATCTAACTTATTTAAAACTTTTAAATCTTTTTTGAATAAATATATTGTCCGACTGTCAAATCCTCAAGCGATTTAAGAGCATTAAATATTATTGACATAAGATTTTAGACGGATCAAAGAATCGACATATTTAACTGTGATAAATATTTTAAAATATAACAATTTTTTTTAATGTTTGATTCGGATTTAAATTTTTTTTCGAATAAATGACAACATTTAACATTATATTTATGGAAAATTCCAAAAACCTTAGGAAAATATTTATTTCCAGTGAATTCGAATTCGAAAATTGAAATTAGCAAAATTCTACTATACGTAAGATTTAGTATTTTTCCTTTTGTTGTTCTTAAACTCTCAAAAGATATTTTCAAGTTTCCTTTGTAAGTTTCATGTGGCTATTTAAAGGATGAAAATCATTCAAAAAAAGTTTTTTGAACAATTATCGTCTATTTTTATTATGTATTAAATAGACTAGCTTGATGAAATTCATTGAAATATTTCATGGAGAGCATATGTCTGATTCTAATTATGAAGAAATGTAAATGATCACATAAGATTCTAGAATTGGAATTTATTAAAATGCGTTTGCTCTGCATAAAAAAGGCCAGTTGAGTCAATTGCCGGAATTTTCCTTTCTCAAATCATGAATGGCAAATAAAATTTTTACTTCATTATCATATTGGAAACATTTCGTAAGTTTGTATGATAGAAAAAAAAAAGAAAAAAGAAAAAGAAAGAAAAGAAAAAACGCTACCTGTGTCGTATTCGTCATCTTCAGCATCAATTAGGACCAATAATGACGGTCTCTTAGGACAGAGGTGAATGCTTTGATCTTTTTCACTATAATCTAATGTGACATTAAAAATTGCGAAACACGTAAAATGGAATCAATTTACTTGACATCACAGATGCGAGATAAATTTAATTGGAAATATCATTTAAAATCTAATTGCATAATACTTTACTCTGCCCTGTGACAACATGTGCACTTTCTCCTTTTAAGATATGCAATGAAAATGTTCGAAAATTCTTCTCGGATTCCGAAATAAAATTTCAAAATTAAATCAATCTCTTTTAAAAATAAAAATGAATGTGTGTGTGTGTGTTTGTCCTCTATAGGTCAGACTCTTTGATCTGCAACTACCAAATTTGGTAAATATATATACCTCAGAGAGTGGAAATGCCTGTTTGGAACAGATTTAAAAATAATTATTTTTATTTTTATTTGTTAAAAATGAATTTTGCTGTTTTTCCGTAATAAGTTCCAAAATATTAATTGAAAAAATGAATTTTTGACATGTGTAAACATTTAAAAAAATTCATTGTCTTTTTAATATATCAATTGAATAGTTGTATGAATTTTTTTCCGAATTTCGACAATATTTTTTTGTAAGATTTTCAACAATAAATTGCATTATTATTTTGAAATTCAATATAATTCCATTATTTCATCCAATATATAATCGCGAAGTTTATTCCCATAGTTGAAAGCTTAAGAAAAAGGATTTTGTTTAATGCTGGTGTAGTTTAAAAGACGACTAAAAAAGAGGTTACAATATTGAGGAATTTAGTAGATAGATAAATCGTTTTTAAAGCGCTATGATGTCATGGGACTAGTCTCCATTAGATAGATTCATGTGCAAGACTATTAAAATAAGACTGTTCTAATCACTGACAGTTTAACAGAATCATGGCCATGAAGTTATATTTAAATGGTTGAAATAACATTAAATATGGCGATTATTAGGGTTTGTCGATTTTTCAAACCCGGTTTTAAAAAATCGGTTTTTTAAAGTAAATTTGTCACATTCGAAAACCGGTTTTTAAATTAAGAAAACCGGTTTTCCGGAACGCCTGGGTATTTCTCGTCTTCAAAAAAATTGAATCTTATCGATTGAGACCGATTCGTCTAGCAGCTGAAAGCTTACGTTGACGAGATGACAATTTATTAACAAATGAAGGTATATTTGAATTTCTGTTAATTGAACTAAAAAATTTAATCACTGAAATAAGATTGAAATTTTTATATGCTTTAGAAGGACGAATTCAAGAAAAGAGACAAGTAGAATTACCAACTCTTTTGCTATATTTGCAAAATCCACAAAACATTTCTAGTTCAGCGAAGAAATCTAGTGCACTTTCTTTAGCTTCAAAAACCGAAATTATTAAGTTATCTGGAAAGATATTGTCTTGAATATTTCCAAATTCTTATGTGGAAACCGATTCAGATGAAGAGCAAATCGAAGAAACTACTCACCAGAGTAATTTGGTATGCTTTTTTAAAAGAAATCATGGAAAAATCAATTCATAAGTTTCTTGAAGACCCGGAAGAAAAAGTTACAAATCCAAAGACGCTTAAAGCTGAATTTTCATTATTTGCAGCAACGAATAAAAGAAAAAAAAAACTTAAATTTGTTATTTGATGCCCTGAAAACTATAAAACTAAGCTCAATAGCTATAGAACGAGTATTTTCAATTTCAGGCAATATTATGTCCAAAATAAGAACAATACCTAGCCATTGCTCATTACATATTTTATTCTTAGGATAAATTAAAATTAGTGAAAATAATATAAATATTATTTGAAATTTTTGTTTGAGTTTTCGTTATTTTATGTAAGTAATATGTATATGTAATCCTTGATTTTTTATTATATTTTGACTTTGATATTGATTTCGTTTTTTTGTTTTTTTATATAAATTAAATTAAATATTTTTCCCCATTCTGTTTTTTTTGTGGCAAAAATTCGAAAACCGGCTTAAACCGGTTTTTTGGAAATATTGAATTTGGAAATCGGTTTTTCAAAAAGACGGTTTTTGTATAAATCTTAGTAAATATCTGCGGCGAACCAGCTTGTCACCAAACACCACTAATAGTAAATAAAAACCATCTTCTCTTAAGCGCCCGCATGGAAGGCGTTGCCTTGTGGGCTATTAGGATTAAAAATTTTGCAATTGTTTTTTGTTGACCAGGCGCTTTTACAGAATCATCGAAATAAGTGCACAAAACAATATTTTGCCAGCACATATAAATGTAAAAAATGTGACAGATGTGAAGCATCTAGAAAAAGAATTTTGAGATAAATAATAATTATTATTAATATTGAAATATAATTTAAGGTGGGAAAACAAACAGCTTCCAATTTTTAAAAAAATCCGCATTTTTTTTTGGTAAATCAGATTTAAAAAAAATATATATTAAGATTTCTTAACTATGAAGGTGAATTTATTTTATTGCTGATAAAAAGAAATATGTTATTATGTTTTGTTGAGAAATTTGAAAAAAAAA
>JAPMOR010016652.1:0-35854 GCA_026543865.1 Argiope aurantia | reverse complement strand
ATATCAATGAACACTAATGTAATACATAAAATATTTTCTGCATGTGTTATTTTAAATGTCCAATACTTAGACACCTTTATTTTCTCTTCCATTTTCTAAACAAAACTAACATTCTCTCTTGTTTCTTTGCAGACCGTGCCAATTGTGCGAGAGATTACGTGAAGAAAACCGACGTCAGCCAGTGGGACGGCATCATCGTTGTCTCTGGTGATGGGCTTCTTTTCGAAGTTAGTTTCTCGGCGCTTTACACGTATTCTCACACATCCTCGACAAATCCGCTGTCGCGTGCGTGAATGATCGCCCGTTCCTTGACAGCGAGCCTTGGCGAAATGTCCCTTTGTTACTCATTTCCATTTATTTTGTTTCATTTCTTAATTTGCGATGGGAGAGATGAGACGCGTTTTATGTGACACGGGGGAGGTTTTATGGGCCCAGAGTCGTATTGTCTCGCTCGGTCGCGTTATTTATTGCCACGTTTTTCTGGCTATATGCGTGCCGTTTCTTGCGCAAAATTTCACGCAATGGGATAAAGAGGGGAGAGCGAGCGAATGTTTTATCCACTCATTGTTTTATGCCTTAACTGGAAAATAGTTATGCTGAATCTTAAGTTTTTTTAGTTTTTGATGTTGGTTAAGTATGTCAAGTTTGTGGCCTTCTGTGGATGTATAAATTTTGGTCTGAGTGATGTAGCGAAAAAAAAAAAAAAATAGTAACAAAAGTCGTCTTTTGATTCATTCGATAAAACGATTGATCCATTTATAGGATTCGATTATACGTCCGTCGAATGATACGTTTAGTCCATTTATTGGATCTAATAGTACGCCCTTTCGATGAAGCGTTAGATCCATTAATAGGATTCGATAGCGCGTCCATGCGATGATACGTTTGATCCATTTATAGGATTCAATAGTACATCGATGAGACCTTTGATCCATTTATAGGATTCAATAGTACGTCGATGAGACCTTTGATCCATTTATAGGATTCAATAGCACTACTGTTCGAATTATACGTATGATCCATTTATAATATTCGATAGTACATCCTTTGGAATTGTCTCTTGAATTACGTAATAAAGAATTTTATTACTGTTTTCATTGTGATAGAATCTCTCTAGATGCTTTATTACCATTTTCACAAATTATGGTATTGTATTTGAAACTAAATTCGTTCAAATATCTGTATATTAAAATTTTTTGACAAAATGAATGAACCAGTTTCCAAATGGCAATCACTGCTGTATTTTCGTCAATTTTTATTTCATATGAAAGTTATGGAACCCCACAACGCATATATCTCACCAATATCTCTTGCATTTCCCCAGCCTCTGCCTTCCAAACCTTTCTATCAGAAACACTACTTTACTATACATATCCCGATAAGGAAAACTTTGACAGAGTCTTGCAACCATAACCAATGTACTGATTCCATCGATTTCCATCCATGTTTTTATTTTTAAAAAAAATGCATATTTTTCCTTTTTACCTGCATTGTCTTTCTTCTTGGGTATTTGGCCCTGTTCACTTGTGGATTCGACTTCCTTGATAAAAATCAAGAATTCTAGTTGATTTGTCTTAAAATTTGGCGATTTATTGAAATAACTTGAATTTAAATCTCTCTCTTTAGCTAGCCATGGCTTTTGTGCCATAAAACACAAACAAATTCAAACTTTCTCTATAGCAGAAAGCAGATTGGATATTTTTATACAATAAGATTATAGATAATAGTATAAAAATATATGAAGAAGTTAAATGTATTGCCCATCAAGCAAGTATTTTCATCTATATTATAGCAATTTTTGCATCTTTTTTTAAAAACTTTTATTATGTTCGTGTATATAAAGAGGAAATATCACAATTGTCCAAGATATTTGAACCTCAGGACTTTTGGTTTAAAAAATCCTCGAATCCAGAAAACGACATTTTGTAAATTATATCTATCTATAAACATTACGGTTCAAAAGTGGGAGGAGCTAGATGAAGGAAATTCGGTATGCGGTATGTCAATTTTTGAGCGAATTCGTCTGTATTTCTGTTCCTGTGAAAATGAATGTTAATAGAAATACACCATGCATTAGATGAATGAAATTTGGCGAATGATTTTATTACTAAAACTGACGATGATTATAAAATTTGGAACCAAGTCTGTTGTTGACTGCTTGTCTGTACGTGTGCATGTCATTGCAATAACGTGAAAGTGCAACTACATAGATCAATAAGATTTGATGTGTTGTTACCAAAATTATAGATCTGATTGAAATGCAGCCTTAATTATAAAATAGCTGAAATACATACTCGCTGTCTTCGCACTATATTGCCTTTCAAAACCTTGTGGAGATTTTTGGCCATTAATCCCTGGCATGCAGTTATTAGTATCCGAAAATCGAATGAGTGTTTTAGACGCATTTTCTCCAACCGACTGGAACAAAAAAAAATTGCCACTGAATTACACTTGTAGTCTCAAATTCTCATACCAAAATTAATATACATGTTTTAATTAATATTTAATTATTAATATACATACATATAATTTACATGTTTCTGAAAATACAGACCGACAGGCGGTCAATCCCTTGTTGGATTTGGCTCGGAATTTGAAAAGTGTCTAAACTATAGATGTTAATTCTGTGTACCGAATTTTATCTAATTCGTTTTGTATTCATTGTATTAAATTATATTCAAACAGTCGGACAGACAGGCTTT
This sequence comes from Argiope aurantia, assembly GCA_026543865.1. Classification (NCBI taxonomy): domain Eukaryota; kingdom Metazoa; phylum Arthropoda; class Arachnida; order Araneae; family Araneidae; genus Argiope; species Argiope aurantia. The sequence goes on along the minus strand of JAPMOR010016652.1, from coordinate 33,152 downwards.
CTCTGAGTGAATTTTCCTCAAATTTGATAGAAATCTAGAAGTTTGGTATAAAGATTGTACACCACATTTCATCCGTCTAGATCAACGCGTTTTTGAATTATCTTGGTTACAGACAGACAGACGTACATTTTCTATTAATGTGCTTTTCAAACTCGGGAAGGTCTAAAAAGTGGATAAATTTTTTTGAAAATTGCTATACTTTCTTTATACTACGTATACGAAAACGTGAAGGGAATCGGATAACCATAATTCTTTCGAGAATTTTATAAACACCCAATATTTTAATTTCTCTATCGATCCCATTTTAATTTAACTGTATATAGAGTGCTACATCTCTCAGCTAAATCGACTTAAATTCTAATATTTATTCTCTATTGGGCAAACTCTGATTTAAAGTTAAATGTTCTAAAATCTGCTATGATAGTTCTCCACGCAATGTTGCGCAACACCACACGTCATCGTTACTGGATACAATGATTGGTTGATGAACTTTGCCCTTTCCTTATTTTGCCATATGAAAACGAAAACTTTAAAACTTTCTTCTTAATGAATGGGTTGAGGAGCGAAATGACTGTTCTTGACGAGTGTCAGAGACGAAAGTGATTACCTTTTAGAAAATTAACTGGTTCAGACATAATTATAATGAATGAATGGGTTGAGGAGCGAAATGACTGTTCTTGACGAAAGAGTGTCAGAGATGAAAGTGATTACCTTTTAGAAAATTGCGTAATTGTTTCCTCGTTTGAAAAAGGGATGGGGGGTGGACTACTAAGAAGAATAGAAATCAAAGATGATGGATAGATGACGCTCGATAGGTTGAAAGCGGTTGAAAATAGAAGAGTTTGGACCAATTTGAAGCTGAAGAAATACAGCAAAATTGCATAATAATAATTATTATTATTATTATCCAAAAATTTGATTTAAGAATAATGGAATCTGAAAGCGAGTATAATCAGAAACGATGACTTTCTTACTTTCTTGTATCAGAAGTATAGAAAAAGTATTGTAATCGTCTAGAAATTTTGACGAATCTACGTTTTCAGACATCCTTGTGTTCGAAAACACATTTTTGAACGATGTCTGTTTGTCTGTGACAAAGATAACTCAAAAAAAAAGTTTTGAGCGAGAGTGATGAAATTTAGTATATAATCTTTCTACCAAATTTGCAGACTTGTTTCAAAATTTTATTAGAATCCATTCAGAGGAAGTTTGTCTGTTCGGCTGTTCAAGTATCAGTTAATAGATAACTACAAAATGAAGAGACCTAGATGGAATAAAATTCGGAACTCAGATTTAACATCTGTATCATAGACACTTCAAAAACGCAATGATTTAAAGATATTATATTTACTGTGATTTTCTGACAAGTCTAGTTTTGTGTCGCATTTTTTTTTCAATCGATTAGGAAAAATGCGTCTAAAACGCGAATTCGATTTTTGAATACTATTAACTATATCTCATGGATGTATCGCCAAAAATTTTAATAGATTTATAAAAATGATAGATTTACTGTTAAGTTTAATATTTCTTAAATATTTTATGCCCATACTGTCTGGAATAAAACCTTCATTAGATAGTATATGAGAAAAATTTCGGGTGGCCATTCCTGATAGTTAAATATTTATCTTAACTTTTTAATTTATATGTTTCTAGCAGCTTAATTAAGCGATCTAAAGTGAGTGAAAAGTCTGTTCATCTTTCCATTTTCTTGTTAATAATATAAATAATAAACATAAATTATGATGAAATGTATATAGATTTGCTGTTAGAATTGTCGGTCAGTTTAAAATTATTAGATAAGTCCGTCAAAGAATTAAAGGACCACGGTGGCTTAGTGATAAGGCAGCGGCTCCGGTGCTGGAGTGCTCAAGATTCGGAACACTTCTCCACTAAATACCCGCCGTGTCTACGGGCTTCGTGCACGTTAAATCTAACGTCGTGGGTTAAACGTCTTCCAGCTGGTGTGATGCGGAAGTTTGGAGAGGGGGTGAGAAGCCGATGTCCTAGCTTAAATATCCTCCTCACAATCTGATCAGAGTTCAAAATTACGAAGTCCGTCTAAAAATTACCCCTGTGTTTCTTTCTAAACATAAATTATTAATATATAACTAAACTAAACCATCTGAATTGACCGCTTATTGTTCTTTATACAGTAGCGAATACGTGAAGGTCATAGTTAAAAAACGCGATTGCCTATACATATGAAATTTGGTATCTGCTCTTCTTTCCAAAATTGCAGATCTGTATCAGATTTTAGTGTTATTCACCATAAAATAACATACAAATACCATATTCGTTTTTTTTTTTTTTTCATTCTATAGAGAAATACGAATTGTCATTTTATGTAAAGTATACGAGAAAGTTGTGGGTTCTTTTGTTAATTGTTTAAATAATAATAATAATTATTTTTATTAGTCTTTCTGAATAATTCAAATTAATCTTTGACCAAAGCTCAAATGTCAGTTCAAATTAAATGTGGCAATTGCAACTCTTTAGCCATTGCAAGCATTTTTTCTGCTGTCTCCAACTGCTAAGCGTTCTTTTCCAGTTTCATTTTGTGAATAATTAATTTTTTTCTTATGCCTTGAATAATCATAATAAGTTTGCATAAGTTTTTGTTTTTAATCTTCTCCCCCCCCCCTCTTCGAAATAAAAACCAAGTCTGAAATTATGTCAATGAATGCGATATCTCAAAAATGGGAAAGGCTAAATGAATGAAATTTAGTAGTTGATTTAGTATGAAATTTAGAATGAATTTTAATATTCACGTCAAAATTAGAAATCAGTGTGCAATTTTGGATAAAATCTGTCGAAAGTAAGCCTGTTCGTGTTTATGTGAAAGAGATAATTTAAAACGTGTATAAATGGAATTTAATGTAAATCGTCTCATAGTAAAGTTTTGGTTTTACTCTTAATTCCATGGAAGAATATTTCGGTTATGTGGGTCTGTATACTCAATTCTACTTCGAGGTTGAAGTGTCTTTCTCGTCATTTGACCACGGCTCAAAATTACGATGTCCGCTTCAAAATAGTCCACGTGTTGCTTTAAAACAGGACGCAGATATAGCTGCTAAGTTGAATATGGATTGATATAAAAATGTAGTATACAAAACTATAATTGTATGAATTATAGTTTTATGAATTATAATTGTATATTGAATTTTCATTTATTGTCTGTCAGTCTATCTCCGCATATGAAGACAGGATAGCTCTAACGTGTGACAAACAAAATAGGTTAGGTTTATTATTTTTACTCCCAAATTGTGAACTTGTATTACATTTTGAGTTCAATCATGAAAGAGAAGTCCATAATACATACATCTTAAATTCTCTTCATTATCGAATCAAGTTAAACACAAAATGTGTCGTATGATTAAATGGATAAAACTGTTTAGAAGAGAAACTTCTCGCTGGTTTACGAAACCATGAACTTTCGCGAAAACTCCTTATTCTCTAGAAACCACCCTGGACATTTTCTTAATATTTCTTGATACAAATATGCTCTTATTGTGGGTATTATGCGTTTCAGGAATTTTTTTTATCAGTAAATGACTATAAATTTTTATTTCCAAGAAAACGTGGTTTCATACGTTACCTTTATTTGGTTTCCGATTAGACGTATCTAGCGCGGTTAGATTACGCATAAAGGAACATAATCCTTTAACTATATCGCATTGTAATACTTGCGGATTCTTTTTGTTCATTCCGATTTTGGTTTGGTTGATTTTGAATGTACGATAGTTTTTTTAATCTTTACAATAATCTTCGGACATTCATAACATTATTTTGATGATGATGCAGATCCTTATTTTGATATTTCTGTTTCGCCTTTATAGCATCCGCACCGCTTTCGTGATTTGACGATAACTTTCAACTTTTCAGTTCTTCTGATGAAAAAAGCAATAGTATAGAAAATACTATAAATATCCACTCGATTATTCTTTTCTTCTTTTGAATAATGTATATTCAAATGAAATAATATTTCTTCCCTGAGCAGTTAATTCCGTTGAAAGGAAGATAGCTTTACAGATCGCTCTAATGGATACATATCAGTGATCTCCTAGATTTGGCTACAAAATATTGGCGTCAAAAACGAAAGTTCCTAAGATACTGGAAGTTTGACGATATATTAGTGAGGAGCGAAGATACGATAACTTTCTAGAAGCCTCTTTGTCCTGTCACGGAAACTAAGAAACGTTGAGATGGATCAAAATCTTGAGTTCGAATTTTTTGACGACTAAAATATTTTGTCTATGTTTCATATCCGAGAAGAAAAAAACGCATTGACATTGATAAGAAAAATTTGATAAATGACTTTGTTAGTAAAATTGTAGTTGTGTGTGAAATTTCGGTTGTAATCGGTCGACAAGAAGGCATCCAAAATGTAGACTTGTTTATTTTTTTTACTGCACTACAAAACACAAAACGCTCAATTTCGGGATTCTGGAATTATAATTCTGTGCACTCTTGGCTCTCACCGCATCATAAAAGATCTACGATTTTATGCTGGTGAGGAGAGGAGATAACACCTTTATTTGAAAAGTAAGTCTGAAAGTTCCGTGGAAACCACTCCTGTTAGTTTTTAATTACTAATTTCTGTAAGATGCTAAAATCATTTACAGTTATTACATCAGAGTTTTTATTTAAAAAATAAGCTTAGAGAATAACAGCTGTCTGCTCATCAGTTTTAAATCCCAAGTGTAAACACTTTAATTGAATATTTCTTCATTATTTGTTTTAATAATAAGAATGAAGGTTTGTATGTCTGTTGGCTCTCTGCAGGCCAGACCATTTGACCTACATCTGTCGAATTTTGTTAACACGTACATTGGAAGATGAGAATTTTCTTTCCTTTTCATTTTTTTGAAGTTCTAATTTAACTCATAAAAAATTAGGCTGAATTCTGGAGGGAATGTTTTTTTTTTCGCGATAATTTTCAAAAATATAGTTACACTGAAATAAATCTTGCATTGTCTTAAAATTTTTTTTAAAAGTTTTTTTTAATGACGTTGATTTAATAATCATGCAAATTCCTCGTGAATTTTGGAATTTTTAAAGAAAATCTTATTGCTTTTTTTACAACAATTACATTATTGCTGTAATCAAATATTTATTCTTATTATTTTCTTTTATTGTTGAAAGCTAAAGAAGGGTTCTGTTTAATATTGTTACGAAATTTTCTTTACCGGGGTTCGTTTGGATAGTGGAAGTTATATGGTGTGTAGAACGCTCAATCAGCAGGCAGAAGTAGAATAAAAACAACGTTTATTTTCACGAAGACACACAGGACAGCACAAAAGCGACAACTATATACAGCACAGAAGACGATTATCTTCACCCGAGACGTGTAGCATAAAACAGCACACACAGCAGCATACAACCAGAATCTACTGCAGACAGTAGCGCACAGCTCAGTTCAGCACAAGCTTGACTCAGTCGCTTCCGACTACTCCGTCTTCTACTTCTCCGACTCTGACTCGGATTACTGACTTCGTCGACTCGACTCCGCTGCTCTCGAACTCGGACTACACCGTCGTCTCTGACTACTGGCTTGACTTGCCTGCTCTGGCAGCTGTGGATCTTTTTATAGGTCTCAGGAGGCGGGGCTAGAAACCTCTCAACCAATCAGGAACGTTCGAGGCGTATCTCGGTTCCTACTGGACGGATCGGGAAAATTCTCGAAGTTTCGGGTATTATCTATTTTGGCGCCAAAGTCGCCAAGTTCGTCGCCAAGCTCTGGGACCTTTGACGCGCCACCTGGACGCCGTCTAGTACCGATGACTTTAAAACTTTCTTTCCGACGATGGAACAAACTATGCTGGGAAGCCGAATTGCAAGTTTGTAACAATATGTTTAATTTTTAAGGTAAGTAGAATAAATAAATAAAAGTTACAATATTGGGAGATAGATGAACCTAGCGTTTACATTTTTTTTTGTAGTATGATGTCATGGGATTAGTTTTGAGTAGGAAGGTTGAAAGGTGTGCAGAATGAATAAAACTTAAGTAAGGCAATTAAAATAACATGGCGTTAATGTCAAATAATTCGGATGAATCGTGGACATGAAGTTATATCCAAACGACTTATCTGAAATCAAATGCAACAAATATTCAGAGCAAACGTATATAACGTCGCCGCTATTTTTGTAGGCAATATAAGCTATAAAAAATAGTCGCCGTTATAAAGTTACAATACCGCCAGATTTAGAAGATCGATGAGCCACATGAATTCATAGGAGCGCTCTCTATAAGAAAATTTCGAATATATAATGAGTGGAAAGTATGTAAGATAATTAAAGTTACACAACTTTAATGTCTGGTAATTTCACGGTATCGTGGATATGAAGTTATATCTTAACGATTTAATTGAAATATAAGTAATATCTCCAGTGATCCGGCCAATAAGCAATATCTCCAGCGATCCAGCCAAAAACATCCAATTTATAGTAAAAAATAAAAGTAATTATGGAAATAACTGAATTGCTATTCAGTTAGGAAATGTCAGACACACATCCGGTCATTCATTTTTAAATACTGAATGGCAGATGTTAATTAATTCACTTCTAAAATTGGCATTATATTGACTTGGAAATGCTGAAGCTCTTATCTTGATATTTCCTTAACATTACCATGTATCGTGTAGCCATTTAGCTACGCATTTTTCTTTTCATTTATAAGCTCATACAAGTATTTCTGTTCTAAAGGACAACAATGAGTGTTTGGAGATCCTTTTTTAAATGCGTTTTAATAAATATTTTCAGAAAATACCGATGTATGACAAAAGCGAAACTAGAATTAAACTAGCAGTTTAGAGAAATACCAAGATGGCTATTATATGAATAATTCTACCATTAAAAATACTATCGAAATATTTTATTTCCATTGTTAAAAATATATTGGTAAAAAGAGATTTTTATTTTAACTGCATAATTGTTATAATGTGATTTATGTCTCTGGGATATTGTTGAATTCATAATGTAGCCAATTGGCATATTTTGTTTTGTTAAAATTTCACCAAAACAAGTAATATATCTAAAAAATTTTAAGTCAATTTAGGAATTGACTTAGGTCAACAAAATTTTATTTTAGTTATTTTTTATTAAATAATTACAGTTAATATAAATATGTATATTTAGGGCTTTAGTCGAATAACTGTCTTTATTTTAAGAAACTTCTGTAGAATAATAAATAATCACCTAATTATTATTCTCTCGATATGAACCTGTTCAGTGTTCTTCAAAGTATTATATAGAAAGACGTAGATTTACTCTGTTTCTCATTAAAAGTAGAGATAAAATCATTACCGCTGTAAGAATAAAATTAACAGTCCCATTATGTTATATATTGAAACATTATTCAATCTTCTGAATGAAATTTTTCTTCGATAGAAAGTAAATATTTTAGATTTAAATATTATGTACAATTTTCAAGTTAATGAAAAAAATTTTTGATGATATAAGGGGGGGCATTGAAATTTTCTTTGGGCTAAACTTATATATCGTATAAGGGATATGGAGCAAAAATTCATTGTTTTTGATGTCCTAAAATCTATATATATAAAACGCTTACGTAGAAGCAAAATCAGGCTGAATTGATTAATCGCCGTTTGGCAACACTTCGACCTCGCTCGGAAACATCAACACGCAGTTTGATAAGATTTCATGCGAACACTATTCTTGCATCGGTTTGAAAAAATTTTAAACAAAAAAATTAACGGTCAAAAAGTGGACAAAATCTTTTACGATGAGTTTAAGTCATGCCGTATCGATTTTAAAATGAAATCGCCAAAAAAGAGAAGATAGGTGAAATGAAAATGCTCAAGAATCGTTCATAAGAATATCCAGTCGTAATAGAGTTAAACGTTTATGTGTACGGAGCGAAATTTCCGAACTACTGGAGCATAGTTGTAGGATTATGACAGGACTCTGTTTGCCAGGCACATTACTTTGAAAAAGAAGTTAATTCAAGTGCCATATACACTAAAAGTTGTCATGATAAAAAAAAATTGTTTTGGGACATATAATCGGGAATATTGAAAGACATTCTGGTCAGTGATTCAATCGAAGGAAGAAACTATCGGAAGCATATAAGAGAATATAATTCTGCTTTAGCTTTTGCTTCCATGAGAGCTCAAATTAAACCTCCTCCTGGAACAGGGCCATATTGCTATAGGATTCATGGTCAGATATACCACGTGGGTTTCTCCTTTATACAGTAGTCATAACAAACCAGGTTATGGTAAGTTAAATGTGTTTGAAAAATTGCGAGAAAAGCACAATTTTTTAAAAAATTTGTTTCCTTGGTGGATGTATATAGTTATTTAAATGAAAGAACTTTGATGCAGGTGATTTTTACGAGTGTACTTTTTGCTTTGCATTTTTTATTTATTTCATTGTTTTATCATATTTTGGAATAAATTGAATCTGAATATATCTGTTGCTAGAGTAAAGCGGTTTAGTAGATGACGAGCGAGCGATGCGATCCGAGAGGACCTGCATTAGCAATTCCTGGGGGTTGGCGAGCAGGGGATGGAGCTCCCTAGTAGAAATTTAAATTGGCAACGTGGCATCTCTTTTTATATATTACTTAAAATTGTGGCAAATAATTACTAATTAATTGTCACTTAAAACCCCATAATAAATTATCAGCAAGAATCTTCAATTATGAATCTCCTAAAAATGGCGACTTCTTTAACCAAATGATAACCATTAGATAAAACGCATTGGCTTTTTCATAGCATCTCATAACCAATGGGAATGGTCTCCCCGAAACTTTCCCGTATACTCGCCAGCTGGAACTTTGAGTAAGGCTGGAAAAGTCTTGCATGGCATTGGCGATTATCGGTTACGAAATATAGATCTTTGGTGTTAATCTAACTTGCAATGCATATTTTGATTCCTTTTTCTTCCGATCAATTGATGCCGAAATTTTACACCAAATTAAAGTTAAAGTCAGCAGAAGATATACCGATTTTTATTGATTTAAGTCATTGCTGAGCGACTAACTTGAGTCGTTGCATTTACATGCATGCGAAAGTATGCACCGACAGACAGTCCATCATTTGACAGACTTAGTATAAAATTTGGTAAGAATCTATATTTCAGATGCTAAACTTGTGTACAAAATTTTTCTGTCGAGATTTTTGCATTTTGTACCTATTGAGTTCATTTGTACTCGACAATCTAAACAGACCGATTTCCCGTGGATGGATTTCAAAATTTGATAGAAATCTACAAATTAGGCCGGAAGTTCATTTGCCAAATTTCATCTGTCTAGCTCTAAATCCTTTTTTTAAGATTTCGTGATCACGGAGAGGCAAATGGACGCACATAACATCACAAATGTGATTTTCGAACTCGGGGAGGCCTGAAACTTGGAGATTCATGAAAATCTCGAACAATTGCACTTTCTCTCTATATTTTTCATACGAGAAAGCAAAAACCTGAGAAAAAGTAAATGCTGATACAGGTGGTTATCAAAATAATGGAAATACCTTAGATTTATAAAGAATCCTTTATTAGTATGCCATATGACCACCTTTGGCATGCAATACAGCTTGGATTCGCCTAGGAATCGATTCATACAAGTGTTGAATAGTATTTAAAGGAATATTGTACCATTCTTTCTGCAGATATTGTAAAAGTTCTGGGAGAGATGCCGGTGATACCGAATCGATATCCGTTCAATACGGATATCGATTCCGTATTAAACGCTCTAAAATAAACCACAACGGTTCAATTATATATAGGTGGGTGACTATGCGGGCCAAGGCAGATGTTTTATTTCATCCACGTGTTCATAAAACCATGATTGGTCAAGTCTCGCTGCATGGGTAGGTGCATTATCATCATGGAAAAATCCATTTCCAAAGTTTGCATCATAGGATGGACCTGGTCAGCTGAAATTTCTCTATACTTCTCCCCAGTTATCCTTCCTTTCAGGGTTACGATTGGTCCTGCAGGAAACCACGATATGGTTGCCCATATCATGACAGATCCACCTCCATGTTTGACCTTCATGTTGTAAGGAGACAATCACGATCATACGCTTGGGCAGGTGTCCTCCAAACGTGCACCCATTCTGTTGTAGGGAAAGGTATGAAACGCAATTCGTCAGACCATATAACTTTCTTCCACTTATCAATCGACTAGATTTTGTAAGTGTGACACCACTGTAGACGACGTTTGCCATTAACACGAGTGACAAGTGGTTTGGGAATTTCTGCTCTGCCATAAATGTTCTGTTTATGAAGGTGCCTTCTAACTGTAATCACTGAGACTGGAAAATCCAGATGGGTATTTAGCTCTGCGATCACTTTTGCTGCAGTTGTTCGGTTTTTAGACATTACAATCCGCTTCAATATCCGTCGGCCTCTTTCACTCAGCTTCTCTTTCCACCCACTATTTTGCTTTGCCCAGCTTGTCTTGCCGCGCTGTGTGTCTGCTGTCATGACTTAAACACCCTACCTCTTAGAAATGCCAAAAAATTGGGCTGTGCCGGTCACACTTGCTCCAGCTAGACGGGCTCCTTCAATTTGGCCTCTTTGAAAATCTGAGAGGCCCGACGTTTGACGCTTTTGAAAAAAAAAAAAAAAAAGAAATCCAAGAATTACAGAACTTTAATAAAGCTAACCCATATTACCAGAATATATACATTGCTATTTATAAAAAAAAACAAAGAAACCTGATGGCCATTATTATATTTTAATGCTTACGAAGCACATTCATAAATGTCACTATTATTCACAGATGTTTTCATTATTTTGATAACCACCTGTGGAATTTAAAATATTACGTAATTCAAGATGTTATTCTTTTAAAAAAAATGTTACCTCTACACAAATTACCATTCTGCATGTATGAGCATGCTTTATCAAAGTTGTTAAAAGTTATTTCTTCTTTACAGTTTACATTTCTACTGTATCTTTTTGATTAAAAAGTGTTACAAGGTAATGTTGTTTTAAGGGTATTTAATAGAAAAGACTTTTTCCTCATTCCCTACTTTTGGTTTTATTTGAATAGCTGAATGTGCTGTGTCTTTATACGATTGTCTGGCAGCTACTTAAACATGTCTTTTATAGTTAGGTTTTTTACTGTTTGCTTTTATTTTTAAGAAACCGCTTCTGATAAGTTGGTGCGCCGGGGATGTTAATTTTGCTTAATTTCCGTTAAGTCTTTTTGCATACTTTTAATGTTCATAATTCCCTCAAATTATATTTTTTAAGCTTCAGGTTGTGTTAAAGCCGCGCAATTATAATAATTTTATTTTTGTTCTGTTTATGGTTCTATTCTACATAATTTCAAATTGTATTTTTTGCTGTAATATTATTTCACTTTCTGATTCTTCATGTAAATTGTAAAGATAATTGGCAGAATCTTTCTTTCATAGTTTTAAAGGATGGGAGAAATTTAAGGGGTTAAATATTTGTTGAAACCATCAAAACGGTTTGAATTTTATTGCAGCAGTGTTGTAAATGGCGGATTATTCATGAAAATAAATAAAGAAAAAATATTTTAGAAACAATTTTTAAAATTTAGGAGGAAAATTACACGGTGATTTAATTGACATTATTAAAGATCATTTTTTTTTGTTGTACAAAATGCTGTAAAGTCGTCTTTGTGCAGTAATGTTTTTGAGATTTGCCGCAGAAAAATGCCAAAATATGCTGCAAATTTTAATTAATTAAAATTCCAAAAAAAAAAAAATGCCCCAACATGTACACTTTTGCCCAAAAACGTTTTTTACCAAATTTAGGAGTTTTTTGTTAATTGGCTTGTACAACTCAAATGTGAGCGCGTGCTGACACATGCACATTTTTATTGTTAATAGAGATCAACTTTTCAAAGTAATATTTAATTATCTGAACTCAAAAGACACGTTGATATTATTTCTTCATTTTAATGAAAGAGCTGACTGTTATTCGTTAATACAATTTCTTCCTTCTTTGCTGTCTATGACAGAAAGTTGCTGTTTTGTAAAAATTAAGAATAATCATTTCCTAACTCTTCGAATAACATCATCGTTTTTCGATGAAATTGAACACATTTCGTTCATAAGTATGAGGCACTGCATTATTTTATGGGATTATCGCGGAGGAAACTGCATACTTTTAAAAATAATACGATGGACCTTTAAACATCTGTTTCTATAAATTGTTGGCTAGAACAACACTTTCAAAATTTACATGACGCATTCTCAAAACAGATTGTACCTTTTCGTTAGATTGTAGAGAATACGGCAGTCAAAGGAATTGTGGTGTAAGCTTATAAGCCAGTTAACAGCTGCGCTACACGAGGAATTGCTTTTGCTTTGTGGTCATGTTACTCGGCTGCGAACCACAAGGTTCCAGGTTCTATCCTCGCTCATCTCAAATCGCCACATTGGTGACCTCGGACGATGAACCTTCAACCTTCGTACAGCTGTTGTGGCGCCATCTACCCGCAACCAAAGCCGTCAGACTCGCTTGACGCAGCAACAGCATCAGCAACCACTCACCCATACACGCTCGTCATAACGCTTGGCGCTACTTAAATGGGTACAGGCGCATTAGAATCAACAGCTAATACATCACCACTCAACAGCCATATCGTTCGTCTCACCTCCGACTCACTGGAGGGATAGTCTGTGGTAAAAGTTTATAAGCCAGTTAACTGCTATGCTGCCCGAGCAATTGCTTTTGTATCGTAGTTATGTTACTGGGCTGCGAACCACAAGGTCCCAGGTTCTATCCTCACTCATAACAAACCGCCACAGAATAAAAATGTTTGATGGTATCCCCATTTACTCTGTATTAGCATAAAGAAATCAAAAGCAGAAAGCTGCTTCTACTGAAGTAGCTAAATGTCAGAAAGTCATAAACAAATTGATTGCATGTGAGAAACTAGCCTTCTGTAGTGATTAGCTTGTTCATCTACTTTATTGGCATTTTTAGACAGTTAAATGATTAATATAGTAGTATGCATTTTCAAAAATTCCGCTTTGTTATTTGGTGCAACTGAAAAATATAAATTCAATTGAATCAGTTTACCCCAAATTAAAAAGCGTATATGCTACAACATAATCATTACAAGATTGGACCGCTTGGCTATGAGTTACCAAATTTCGCATAAATCAACTTTGAAGGGTAGAACTATGCATCTCAGATCAATTTTAATAAAATAAGAACCAAGCAAAATTTCAACGTTTTACTGAGAATTCTGGTAAAAAATTTTTATTGTACAAAAATTATTTAAAATTTTTAAATAACTCCAATTAAATATAAGTAATTTTTTCCTTGAATTTCGACATTTTTTTTAAATGTATATACTTTTTAACATTATGATTCATTGTTGACAATAAAATCCTATTTTTTCATTGTTTCATCAAGTATTTAATTACATAATTAATAATTGCATTATTGTTAAATTCTGAGGAAGAAACTTTCTATTACTGGCGTAAATTACAAGCGGAATCGGAAAATTAAGTCTCAATACTGCAAACGGCAACACACAATTAAATATCGATTATTCGGATAATTAAATTTTTAATGGCACTATGAGACCTTTGGACTCGACTCAATATGAATGCTCGTTTACATATATAAGCATGATTTTAAAGTGTATCGCAAATTGATACTTAAAATATATTTTCATGGAATCGCACAACCTTGAAATTATGCTTAAGAAATTTTATTGAAATTAAATTAGGCCATTATTCCAGTTCAACTATCTGGTCAAAATAGGCGGCTACTTTAAATAAAACAGACTTGTGATATTCTTCTTTGGCGTCATTCTTTCAAATGTTTGAATTTCATACTTTTCTTGTTATAAATTCTTTCCATTCGATAAATTGGTTCAAAGTAAACGTTTCCTTTCTAAATTGATAATTCAAATCATTCGTGCATTAAACAGGGAAAAAAAAAAAAGCGAATATCGCGTAATAATTTGAAAGTGAGGTGAAACAACGATAATTCACCGTCAATTGCATAAGAAAGAGAATACAGTGGAATAAGATGAAACTTGTTTATTAAATTGAAAGCTATCTGCTTTATTGAAGCTATTTATTTTATAAAATTAACGTTGAATTGAACTTAAAGCATCGATTTGGTAATTTTGTGTGAGTGATTCACGGCGATTTATGCGTAGGTTGATCCGTAATTTTCTCTCGTGACTTAAAAATACTACTGGATGTGAACCTGGTTTTGATGATTTTTTATGCTTTTGCCGATCAGATAAAACACTATTCATTTACATAATCATAAAGCAACTATTATTGTTTGGATTTTGTGTTATTTGCTATTATTTGAAATTTTTAGTTTTCACTTTTTCTCTGAAAGTTCGGTGATCTAATGTAAATATATGGAAAATCTTTTTTATCTTTTACTGCCGCCTTTGGCGATCATTCACGGGGTTTGACGGGAACATTGGTTTTGTTAAAGTTCATTTAAATCTGTTATGCATAACTTGATGTTTATAATTCGCTTGAAAAGATAATTTTTAACATCAAATTATCATTTTTATTAGATCCGTGGTATTTTAATAATCTTGCACCTGCTCTGTATAATGTGTTTGAACCTTCTTAATGAGATCAATTCCTATTACATTTCAGTGTCATCAAGAGGTAATTGCCATTTTTATTAGCTCCGTGCTATTTTAACAGCCTTATATCTGTTCTGTGTATTGTGTATGAAGCTTTGTAATGAAATCAATTCCCATGATATTCTAGTGCCGTTGAGACTGTAGCGTGGCTTTATATTCTTATTTCTGAAATAAACTGCACGAATATTGATCTATCTTTCCTTGCTTTTAATAGAGGAAAGTCGCACGATTAATTATTTGATGAAACAGTTTCTGGGTCGTTACGAATTTTATTGCTGAAAATTAGGCAAAAACTTGTGTAAAAAAAATTGTCAAATTTTGTGAAAAATGCTTCAGCAATTAAATTTGTATCATCAAAAAATATTTTGAATTTTCAAAAAGGGTGTTCAACTAATTTTTGTGCAATATTATTTTAGAAGTTATCTCAGGAAAAATATTAAAATGTGCTTAATTTTTGATTAAAATTTCAAAAAAAAAATCATATCCAGAGGCACATTTCTATCTTTCAGAGTAATATATATATATATGCCTAATTTGGTAGTTTTAGACCAAACGGACTGCTCCGTAGAACGCCAACGAACATTTTCCTTCTTTATTGTTAGTAGAGATAATCAGTATCCTGTCACTGCATTTAATTTTGAAAATCGCTTTACGAAGTATCCAGTCAAGTATTAATTAAAACGAGTCTGTTTCCACTCCAAATGTGTGGGAGAGAAATTTTGTTCGTAGAACCATTTCAGGAGAAATTTCATTTTCGAATTATTAGGACAAAATTAATTACCAAACGACCTACGTAAAACGTGATTTGACAGCTCCAGAAGTCCTTCAGATTCCAAAAATGAAGTTTAATAATGTAATTAGATCAGATCGTAATGTAATTTGTAATTGGGTTATCTCCACTTTCGTAAATCTCACAGGAGAAGCTAAAAATCATTTATCATATTTGAAAACTGAAATCAGTAATTTGTATTATAGAAAAAAAAATTTATCAGTTTTTTTTTTTAATATCATATGATGTAAAAGTGCTTGCAAAATTATTTCTGGTTCTACAGGACGCCCAAGAATAATATTTTACCTACAAGGAGAAATTTATGAAATTCATGATGCACCAACGGGAGTGGTCACTCCGAAATGCTGTCGTACACTCTCTAATAAATTTGTAATGTCAGAGAACGTTTTGCATGACATTGGCATACAATAGTTATTACGAAATATTAACTTTCAATGTGGATTTAGCATTTTTACGGAGTCTATCGTGTCATCCTTGGCGAGTTATTTTGCCAATTAATCCTTGGCTGACAGTTTATAGTATCCAAATATCTAATTTGTACTTTAGACACGTTTTCTCCATCAATTGAAACAAAGATTTGACACAAAATCCCACACCTGATTTGATATATTTAAGTCATTGCATTCATGAAAAGTCTCATCCATTATACTTTTGGCCAATCATTTATTATTTCATTGTGGAAGATTTTGTAATTATTTAACATGGAAAAACTTCTCCAACTCATGTCCAATATTAGTCTTAATAGGTTCTAATAACTTAATAGGTGGTAGGATTTCCTTTTGTAAGCAGAGTTGTTTTCTGGATTTAGATGAGCAGTTGGATGCCGTCTTATTTCTTCAGTAGTGTATCTTGAAAAATGTATCCTCGATTCCTTTTCCCCACCCGAATGCTTCTTCTTGTCCATATGATATATAAAACATTAACGTTCGTGGCACAGAAATAGCTCTTATTACTTATTGTCGAATGACAACAATCATGTGAAAATAAATCGTACGAATTTCAGACTGTTTCATTGAACGTTTTTACAATTGCATTGAATTCATTGCTTCGCTTAGCTAATTTATGGAGCTCTAAATATTGTTTGAAATATTCTGGCGAGGCTTTTTTCTGTCACCAAAGAGTTCATTCAGTCAGAGGAAAGAAAATACAAAAGAAATCAAGAAACAGGCTTCAAACAGAAAGTTGAATCGAGCGCAAAAATAGGCAATTCTTACGACTTGCCTACGAAAATAGATGTCCATATCTTCCTAGACAATTATCTTACAAAAATCGTCTTTGTATTATCTTGGAACTCCAAAAATGTATCTTTTTATTGATATTAGTTTCGTTTTAGTATAATTTCCTCTTTATTTTTAATTCAATTTGATACACAATTTGCTTTGAAATATTATAATGGAATTCAAACTCATTCATCAGAGCATTCAATCGTGCGTTTTATCCAGTCATTAACTCCGCAGTAGGGATTTTCAAATCCGCTTTTATTTCATATTTGTTCAATTTAATTTGTAATAAACTAATTTAAATAAATTCGTTTATTTCAATCATATAAGTAACAAGATAAATTTTTTTAAACAATATGCTTTCCATGTTAATCATTTAACAGCCTAAAAAGTCAATAATCTAGGCACTCAATTTATTGTTATTTTTACTTTCTTCGTTGCTTAAATTTTATTTTCCAGTGTCTTAACTCAGAAAAACTGTAGTACCGGAGTATACATTTTTCATTTTTAGGACGAACCCTTTTTAAAGTCACGGTAAATTCATAATTTCAATCGGAAATTCACCGTCAATTGCGCACGTAACACCATGAAACTTTTCCCTGTATTTTTCTTTTTCTATGGCATACTTTTTTCTAATTGGGCTTTTTGGTTGATCTCCTTTATTTTTGGAGGTATTTCTTGCTAGAGGCATTATAACTTGTCTCAATAAATTCGGCAGAATCACTTTTCTAAAAATACAAGTTATTTCCTTGGTTATGTGAAATACCATTTTGAATTTTAAGGATTTTATTGATCACCTTGAATGTATTAGCAAAATATGTGTTGAAGGAACAGTCCTTGAATTCTTGAAACATTTTTTTATTCAGGATTTCAAGGAAATAGTCAAATTGCTATTTTTATTCAAGATTTCTTTGTTCAAGTCATGACAAGTATAGAATAGCGTACCGACTAGGAAGAAAGATAGCAGGGAAGAGAGTATAAAAAAGCATTTTCGAACTTATATAATTTTAGAAAGGAATTTGTCGATTCAGCATTTTAATTCCGTAGGAGAAAGAAAAAAAAAAATAACCCGCACAACTTAGAAGTTGTAGTAAAAACAGCGTTCGAGTGAATAGGAAATTATATTTTTTCGAACATAAATTAATTTGAAATTATATATAAATGTATCCAATTGCATCAAGATGATATCGTACCGAAACACTACTACTTATCTGTCAACTGTTGACTAAGCCATTCTATGCTGATTAACTAACACGTACTCTAGATAACCTTTCGAGGTCGTGTTTTATGGATGATAATTACTTCATTGGAAAGGATGCACGAGTTCGATTCCTATGTTGAATGTAATTTGCAGTCTCTTACTCTTTGGCTTTTAACCTTTTCAAGGGCCGTTCTGTTTTGAGAAGTGATACATATGTGGTTTCCTTGGAATTAAGATATTCGTTTAATCCCGAATTGGAAATAAAATTGTAGGAGACCATCAATAGATATATGAAGTCAAAATGACTCTTGCTATTAAAGTATTATAACATTTGGTGAATAGAAATAAAAGGACAGGATTATATATAAATTTGTATTTTAATAAATTTTAGGATATTTTTAATTTATTAAAATGCAAATTACAAATACAAATTCAATTACGTTTTCGCTTTCAAATTTAATGCTAATTAGCTTAGTAGGATAGATAATAAATGTGTAGACAAACTAGGTTGTTTTATTTTTTAAAATTTTTATTTCTTAATTACTTATTTAATTTACTAATTTTATTATAAAATTTTAATGAAATCTTTCATTATTTCTATTTTTTTTACGTTTTTTTTATTTATAATTTTTGATTAACTCTTAATTGTAGTTCAAGTAATCATTTCACTGTATTGAGTGTTAAGGCCATAATATATGGTTGTTTTTTTCACTTGTTGATTTTTGACATTATAAAGAAATTTCGCCTAATCAGAATTGTTAAAGGTGTTTGACCACGTTCGGGATGAATTTTTTGAAAAAAAGTTAGAAAATAGTTATAATTTTGAATATTATCATAAAAAAGATTGAATAAATATCTATGTAACCAAAATATACCAGTTCAATAGCAAAAGTTTTTTAAAAAAAAAAACGTTTTTTTTTTTGGGGGGGGGGGCTAAAAAGAGGTATAAAGCAAAAATCATTTAGCTTAGAGATTCATCAAATTGCTTAAAATTTTGTAGATAGTTTAAGCAACTTATTATCTAGTTCCTGAACTAAAAAATAAGCTATATTTCCATCAGTTCTTTAAATTTTGGGTTCAACTGATAAATATAACAAAAATTTCAATTTTTTTCACATTGTACAGCACTAAAATAACTATAAATTATTTCTAAATAAATAGGTTAATAAATTATTCTCTAGTTCAGAAGCTGCAAAACATATTAAGAAATTATTATACCAAGTTGAACAAGAACATATGCTTTAAATTTTAATTTCTCAGATTTTTCGTAAAAAAAAAATTCTACAAAAGATTAGAATTTGGGAAAATGGCATTAAAATGTATGTAACTGCAAATATAAAAATCAATGCAACTTCCCAAAAATTAGATTTAGAAACAAAATTCTATCGGTTTTTATAAAGAAACTTGTTTAAACACTAAGAATATTAAATTTAAAAGAATCAAATTTTTAACATAGTCACCTATCTTAAAATACAAATACGTATTTCATTAATTTATGTTTTCACTCCGAAATTTAATGCGAAATGTCGTGGAGAGATTGAAAATAAAAGTGAAGGCAAATTTAGCTGTTTAAAAAATTGAACTTTTCTTTTTTAATTAATTTAATTTACTATTTATATTATAAAATTTTATTGAAGTATATCATTATATCCATTTTTGATATGCGTTTTTATTAATTTAAAATTTTGGATTACCTTCCAATTATAGTTTAAAAAAATCATGTTACTATATTGAGTTTAAGGCCACAATACATGGTTAATTTTTTTTCTCTTGTTGATTTTTAACATTATGTCTAATCTAATCAGAGTTTTTAATTAAAATATCTTAAGCCATTATTTATAAAATGATGAATTTCATAAAAGTCATTCTTGTCACGACATTAAAAAAGATTAAATAGAATGCTGAAAAGATGAAAGACAATTTGAGAAACTTTATCATAAGGAGGAATCACTTGTGTAGTTTTTAGACTTCCAGGATAAGCTTTTAAATCAACCATTGCACCTGAGAGTGCAATCAAGATTATTTTCCAACTGACGCGATCTTTTTCTCTTGATTCACTTTTTCCAAAGCTTATTCGCACAACCCACGCTGATTCTGAATTGAATGTTGTTCTTCAGACAGCGTTGATTGTTCAGTGAATAAAAATTGGGTGATGTCTCACGCCTCAATGGAAGATGTTTTGCGTCGACGACGACTGCTTAGTTGCTTTTAAAACCGGCAATAAATAAACCATAAATATCTTACTAGGTTTGAACTCGTCACTTGCACTTGTTTATATTTGTTTAATCTTTTTTTTTTCTGCAGTTTTTTTTAAAAGTGTAATTATCTAGTTTTGTTTATCCAATTGTTTTAAAAGAATAGTATCACTCCATTTTTAATAAGAAAAAAATATTTATATAATTGCTGTTGAAAGGAACTGTTATGTCCCTTTGGAACTTATGAACATTCTTTTTTTATTTGACTTTTGATAGTTCTGTATTTTAAAACTTGTTGCAAGAAATGGCTATTTATTATTGGACATCTGCTTTGTCTTTTTACTTCAGGATTTTTCTATTTTTATCCGTAGTTTTGTACATTTTGTGTAAGTTAATACCAATGTAACGTTTTGTTTTTATCATGTGAGAACATGATAATGTTTTGGCTTGGGGTATTTGAAGCCTCAAAATGCATGGATGAAAAATTAACGATTTATTGTTTATGAAGCATCAATTTTTCGCTTTCAGGGTTATTAGAAAATGATTAAGAAGGTTTCACATTCGGCGGCTTATCGCCAACAAAAAGTTACAACTTGGCGCGATGCATCCAATTCTCCTATCTGGCTAATAAAGAGCTGGGTCGTAAGAAGTGATCACCCGAAGAAGCACTGACAAGAAAATGGGAAACAACAAAGAGACTTGTCGAAAGTTACATATAATTTTTTTTTTTTAATTTTTCTTGCTGACAAAAAAGTTTGGGAGCTGGAACGATTTTGAGATGGAGGAAAAAAAAACTATCATTTTTCTAAAAGTGGACGATTATGCAATAATTTAGAAACATTATTATTCCAAACCAGTTTAAACCAAATTTTCAAAAAAAAAAAAAAAAAATCTGGTCTCGACATTTGCATAAACTGATAGTCACGTAATTATTTAAAATTAATAATTTGTTTTTTCAAGAAAAAAAATTCTGGTCTTGAGAAAATAGTTTTAGAATTGAATTGATTTTGAGATAGTCAAAAACCATCGCTTTTCTAAATGTTGGAAACGACGAAATACGAGTCATGTGAGAACACGAAGTTTTTCTGTAGTTCTGTAGTAGAAGTTCGGATTAATACCCCGTGACTTAAAAAAATAATGTTCTCACATGATAACTTGAAATTTCCGACAGCAAATTTCAATTTTAGTTTTTATTTATTTATTTTGTATTCATATTTCCCACTATTTTTACCCGTGCATTCTCTGGGTACGCTGTGTCATTATGAACCAATAAATAAATTCGTATGCTTCCAAATGATATCTGTGATTGCCTTTTATTCATAGAGCATGTAATTTTGGAGTTTCTCCGAGATAACTGTCGAAAATACTGTTGCTCAATAATAAATTTTGCATCCTTTTTACTATATCTATACTTATAAATAAAGCTCAATATGTGTGTGTTGGCGCTCTACAGGCCTGGTCATTTGACCTACAGCTACCAAATTTGGCACATGTATACCTTGGAGGTCGGGAATGTGCACCTGGGGTCCCTTTTTTTTAAATTTTTAATTAGAATTTTAATTATTAATTAAAAACTAACTTTCCCGCCAAAAAATCTTCCATTTTCCCCACCGCCAAATGAGTAAGGCTTCAGTTTTTTTCCCCCCATCAGTAATAAGGCTAGGGTTAACATTTTTCGACCGATTATTTCAAACGATTCTGTTTATTTTTTTAATGTTTAATGCATTTAAAATTAAACATTGTTAATTAATCGATCTTTCAGATTCATTCTAAAGTACTTTTGAATTAAAATAACACAGAATAAAGGAAATTAAAAATGTCTAATCTGCATAGCGTTACCCCAACTGGCGTAGAAAAATTCACGCATTTGCGTTACCGTAACTGGCGTTGAAAATTCACGCATGCGCATTGTGTTCTGATTGTTGACATGACAACCATTATCAACGTATGATTTAAATTATTTTTAGGTTAGTTGCATGCTTTTGTAATTAAATGGTATTTATGTTAGTTATATATTTTTTGTATATGCTTATAGTTTTAAGTACATCGTTTTTTAAGTAGTTTTTTTAAACCTGTTTTCGACAGATTATTTTAAACGATTCATTTTATTTTCTTAGTGTTTGATGCATTTAAAATTAAACATTGTTAATGAATCGATCTGTTCATGATGAATCTGAGAAAATTTTGTTGAGATATTACATAAATTAAGATATTCTTTAGTGCCCATAAAGTTTAAACGCTCAGTGACTCTGTGATCAGTAATCATATTATAAAAAAATGCTTTGTTTCAGTAAAAAATATTATTATATTAATTGCTGATTAATTCTTTCCACTTTAATTTAAAGCATAAATTTCATGGGAGCTAACAGAAAATTAGAGAGATAATATTACGTTATGACTGAAGGCTTTTATAATATTATGAGTGAATTATATGACTATCAAAATTTGAAGTTTTAAAATATTTTGATGAAGAATCTATTAAAGTAGGAATTGCGTAAAATATTTAATTATTAAAATTTAAACGAACATTAGGATTGGCGAACCATCTGGTCTCCAAAGGCAGCTAGTATTTAATAAAATTGCATTTTTGATGATATAAGTTTAAAAATTGTACTAATTTTTCTTGAATTTTGGCAATAGATTACAATGATGCGTTGAAATTCAAATCGTATTCATTGTTTCATCAAATATTTAATCTCGTGAATTTCTTCCATTGTGAAAAGTTAAAGAATAATTTTGTTTAATATCTCTGTCTGAATTTGGTGTAGTAATGTTACAAAAAAATTCTTAAATCCCTGCAGTGAACACATTAAATGTAATTAATATAACTGCTATTTAATTATAATTATATTAATTATAATTATTAATGCCATTTTCTCTCTTTTTTTTTTTCAGGTGTACAATGGTCTCATGGCTCGTCCCGATTGGAAGGAAGTTGTTAAAATCCCCATTGGAGTGATCCCAGGTGGATCTGGCAATGGGCTGGCCAGAGCCATTAATTATGCCGTTGGGTGAGTGCTCCTCGCTACACTTTGTGTTTTAACAATTTGCTTTCGCATTCATTGATTTTACTTCAAATCGTTTGGTGTTATCATTATTCACTATGCCTATGTTCCGGCATCGATTGTGTAGCTCGTGACCTTTTGTTCTTTGATCTAAATCTATTTTACCAAATGGGCAGGTTTTCTGTTTTTTGACAAAACGGTAGTTTCCGAAGCTTACAGTACACCTAAGATTTTATCAGTCGTGAAGTTTATTTGGCTACCACTACGAGTGCCAAGCTCAAATCAATTCTGTCTAGATTTTTGTGTTCTTTTTTACTATCGATTTGTTTTGTCTGTTCATTCCTGATATCGATTAGATTAAATGGATTTTTTTATTGAAAAAACCATATTAGTATTTCGGTAGTATAATAAAAAACCCAGTTTGTAATGAGACATATATAATATTTAGTTATTCTTAATTTTGCTTTGAATATCGCCAAACAGCAATAATGAAACGATTGTCATTTTATGAAAATATGCTTAACTTTTTAGTGACAATAAATCGTTTTGAGTGAGTACGATAAATTTAATTCAACAAGCTGGAAAATGGGAAACGACGGTTTATTCCACGAATGTTCCAGAAAACACGAAACACGACGAGTAATAAAAAACATACATAGCTGCGACACACACACACACACACACACACACACACACACAAATTTCCCGGTAGGGTGTAATGTAACAGGAAATTCTCAAGAAGAATCTCAGATCTTGGTTTCTAATAAGAAAAAAAAATAATTAATTCTTGTATTTTCTTGAACCTTTATTTTTGTCATTATGTCATTCACTTAGTATCCATTAAGAATATCTGTAAATCGATCTTCTTTTACCGAAGGAGTAACAGAGAAAGTAAATGGTATTACAAACTCATAAGTGTTTTGAATAAATATTCGACACTACGTAAATTTTATATATATAACTCAAAGCAACCTTTGTATAAGATAGCTCAATAATATAGCATTCAGATAGCGCAGGCACTTCGTTCTCAAATTCGTCACATTATGAGTATTCTTTAGATAATTTCAGGATTTCTGTATGAAAAGAGTCGATAGTCCTTATACTGACAAGAACTGTGATAAAATTTCAGTTAAATGTTAAATATATTGCATATTAAGTGGATTTTATAAATTGGAACATTAAATAAAAAGTGACGCGTAACTATCCAACAGTTAAATAGCATTTTCAACCCATAACAACAGAAAAGATTTTTTTATTCAGATCTGCAAATAAAATTCTGAATATTAAAGTACACTATGGAAGAAACATGACGCTTGAAGTTGAACTAGTTTTTGGAGCTTCGGACAACTTTTTTGTTTTTGTAGAAACAACACAATTTATTTATTATAGCATAGATAGAAGTAAATTTCGTTATTTGTGTATAGCTTTTTAAGCAATATTTCATGAAAGCTGCAGTGTCTATCAGTTTCTTTTATAGTTAAAATAAATTAATATTAACTATAACTATAAATTAATATTAAGCTCCAAGCCTGAATGTTCTCGTATAAATAAGGCCGGGTTAAACTTCCTATGGCCCTTAGGCAAAGCAAAGCTCGGACTCCTTTCTCCTTCAGACTTTCAAAAACATGTGTTTTTGTAATCAATTTTAATATTATATAAGTAGTTTTAATTAATTGTTTTTAACAAATTGGAATAACAAGCGCTTAATCAATTTCTGGAAAATTAATCCTTTGCACAAGGAAAAGTAATTCGATATGCTTATACAAGGACTTGTTTATTGCACCGAAAAATAAATTTATATGTAATTGTTTCAATTTGAATTTTCCGGAAAAAAATTATCTACATATTCTTACCACTCTGTAGGTATTTTTAACGATCAAAATTAGAATAACTAAATAAATAAAACTTCAAAATTATGCACCGTCTTGAATGGTGTCTAGAGGAGGCAACCAAGTGTAAAGAGTTAGATTCAATAAATCGCATATAAAAAATTACACAACTGAAATTTGAAAGTAATTTTTAACAAAAGGGGGGGGGGTTCTTAACACAATCTAAATAATATTATTACGAATTTGTAATGTTGCTTCCCAGCGCGTTTAGTTCCACCGTAAGGAAGATTGTTTTACTACCAGCTCTATTAGATGCTGAACGGGTGACGAATCGCTGAACCCTGGACATGGCGACCATTTGGCAATTTTGACGAAAAATGAAAGATTCTCGAATCTCCAGGAATTTTCGGGGATAGGAACATTAGGGTGTGAAGTATGCCGATTCTCCGAGAACTTTCTGTGCCTTTTTGTCAAAGCTATAAAAATCCGGCAGATCGAGATGGAGTGAGTCAGTTTGAGAGTCCAGCGTTGAGTGGAGTTCAAACGATTAATGAATTGAAAACTGAGCCGTGTGCCGAATCTTGGTGTTAAGTATTGAAACAGCGTCAAGTTGTGCGCTGAATAGTTAGTCGTAGAATAGTTAAGTCAGCAGTTGAGTGCAGCTAATCGGCAGTTGTGCAGCTGAAACGGGGAGACAGTGGTGAATAGCAGATGTTTTTGAGGGGACGAATAATTATGTGAAGTCTCTCTTCTTGCTGAATTCTGTCTGCACACTTTGTGTGCTATTGTGATTGTTTATTACCGCTTCACACTTTGTGCACTGCTATACATTGTAAGTGCTGTGCTTTTGTACATCTCGTTTGTACATTGTAAGTGTTGTTTATTTGTGTTTTTTGTGTATTTGTTGTTTGCGTGCTGTGTCATCTTGTTTATAAATGTTCTTATTTGTCATTGAGCCTGTTTACTGTTTCACCATATATTCACTACAACGACCCCATTGATTTTACTTAATTTTATATAAAATTTTCTTTGATAATATTTAATGTCGATTGGGCATTTTTAAAAATTATAAAACTTCATTTTGGGAGGGGGGGGAATTATTAAATAACAAAATTTGCTAGCGATAATTAATTAAGGATATTACTAGAACAATCTTGCATATGGACGTAACTAGAAAGCTTAGATCTAGATGGGTAAAATTTGTTACGTAGATTTCATTAGCTTTCAAAATGTAGATACAAATCAGATTTTTAACCAAATCCATAAGGAGTTGACGGTTGTGATGTCATCAAAATACAGCCGAGTGATTAGGCCAAATATGTCTTTTAAATTTGTTTATTTATAACATCACAGTTGGACAAACACAGAAAACACATAACTTAAAAAACATTCACAACATATAAACAATAGGAAATTCATACATTACAAATCCATTCCCACGACCATTATCTTAATCCAGAAGACAGAACACCATCACCAGGCATCAATGCCTTTTACTTTCAACACCACATAATAAAAAATAAAAAAACATCACATAGCACAACACCACGCTGACTCCCGCTGAAAAAAATCTCCGTCTGCCAAACGTACTACCGGTGTGATGTCATCCCATTTTTGATCTACATAAATACGGTGCTGCCATCTATCTTCTGGCAATTTTCCGGTCAAATTCTTTACACCGTCTATTAGTATGTATTTTTGCTTGCATATAACGGCGATTATTTAAAAAAAATGTCGCAGTTTAGATAAATTAAATTTAGTTCAGTTTTAGCATCTAAAGTGTGAATTCTTATCAGATTTTGGATCAAACTTTAAATAATCACCAATCTGCCAGTCTGTACTTTTTTGTGCATGTAAATCCGATAGCTCGAAAATGTATATACAAATAAATGAAATTTAGTTTGTAATCCTGTGACTACATTTGTAGCTCTATTACTGAATAGAGCGTAATCTAAATTGTGATTTCAATCTTCCTGAATTAAAACGTCCAAAATACATATTTATTTTTTAGTACTTGTGTATGAACTGCATATGAACGATTAAAGGCCAAAAATCGAAAGTTGGATTCAGAAAAAAACACTAAATTCACGCCAAAAATTCATCTTTCGTGACTATTATTCGCCAGAGGAAATTGAGTTAATGCACAAGTGCCGCTTTTCTGTATTACTTCCTATATTATGTGAAGCTCAGAGTACTCATGAATGAAAAGAAAAATCTGAGCACTTGTTGCATTCTCATTCTTTCCTAAGATCCACAGTTTTATGACCCACAGGAGTTATAACGCTTTGTAAAATAATCTTTAGAAACCATGTAACTTGGAACAATTTCAATAATCATTCTTGGTTGGGGTTAAATGCACGAAAATTTTGTATGAGTTTATTGCTTTCAGTAACAGTACTGAATTAAAATTAGGCAGTTAACTGTTTCGACTTCATCTAAAAATACATATCTAAATTGTGTCGTAAAAATATAACGATGGCGAGTATACTCATCAAACACAGAGTATATGTAATACGAAATTATGTTGTAGTGAAATGAATTTTATTATTATATTTCAATAATCAGGTTTATTTATTCACTTAAATTAACATACATTTTTTTGCATATGAACGAAAAGAAACATAAATTAATTTGTTATTTTAATTTACTGTTACAGAATATTATTGAGCAAAGCATGGTACAAATAGATCCTCATCCTAATTTTTATTACCAGGCGCTCCATTTACTAAATAGTCTAAAACAATTTATGGCTGTCTAATTGCTTCTGGGGTGATTTTTTTAACACATTTAAGAAATTTACATTTTTTACAAACACACATTTAAGAAAAACAACATATTATATGCGATTTTTTTATAATAATTATTAATAATCTTTTATTTGTTCCTTTGATTTCGATTTGGCCTCAAAATAGTTTAAACATCTTGAAATTTACTAAATTACTATTTTTTTTTTTTTTAACTAAAATTATTATTTAAACTGCAAATTGTCACTATTTATTACTCCTGACGAATAAACTCGTCATAATAAAAAAATGTTGTATTTTTTTCCATGACAAGTATACTCGTCGAAAACAGTTAGCTGGTAAGGTTTTGCTTTTCACCTTTTTAAAGTTTCTACTTTCTTTGATTTGCAGAGAACCGTATGACGTGACAGTTGTGACACCTTCCGTGCTGAATATCTTAAAAGGACGGGTAGCCCCCATGGACCTGGTCCGTGTGGAGACGCCCAAGGAATGCTTCTATTCTTTTCTGTCCATCGGGTGGGGACTCATGGCTGACATTGACATTGAGTCCGAGAGACTGAGGGCCCTGGGAGAAGCCCGCTTCGCTGTTTGGGGCGTCATCCGAGCCATCGGTCAGTAGAAAATCTTAAATCTAAATGATAGTTGTTTAAAGGTCCTTGATGATAGCGACCTTAAGTCTGTTTTGTTTTACGTATTATCTAATTAGATAATACATTCCATTTTGGGAGTGCGTTATATTTTAGTTCATTCTGCTGAACAATGTAGATTCAGAGTAATTATTGTATCGAAATGCAACGTCAGTTGAAATGTCCTAAGTTTTGAAATAAGGTATAATTGCGGCCTAATGGCGGATGGACAAGCCAGATAACAAAAAATCTGGATAAGCCGGAGTTCATAGAAATCATTTCTTTGTCCAGAAATATCAGAAGACAAAGATTTATACCAAAATTCACTGTTAAAATGAGTATTTTCTGACTTTTTATTAAGTACTAGCCTTCCATTTATCTCAAGCCACGTAGAATGTGAACATGGCCGTGGCCCGCTGAATCATAGAAGCAGTTGCGGGTAACGTGTCGAGTTAAAATATTAGGCACTGTACAGATAGTTTATATACTTGTATATATACTGCACCGCAAGAATTTATTAGAAAAAAAGAAAGTTAAAGAATATAAACTGTTCACATTTTAACTTGAATTCTGAACACTTGACTGTGGTATACTTAAAAAAATCATTAAGCACACTCCAAGAACAAATTACGAATTCTACACATACTGTACAGTTATAATCAGGAACAGCGGCAACAGCTGAGGTCCGTTGCACATTGACGAAACAGTGATCAACGCTGCCCTTTTCCTTGTAATTTGCACATGATACGTAAGATGATCATAGAAGTCGTCCGCTTCCAACTCCTTGCCTTCCTCAATTAATTATGATATAGAAAACTAGGCCGGATAGTCGCGAACCGAATACTCGGGAGTGTACTGTACACAAACCTTTATTCTTTCTTCAGATTTGCTTTTAATATTTGCATTTTTATTGTAGTTTTGAATGATTTATTTGAATTAAAGTTCAAGTATTTGGTTAAATTTAAATATTCCTTTTTCAGATATTCAAATCAAATTGTTAGAAATGAAATTTAGTAAAGAAATTAGAAATAAAGCAAAATGAACCAGATTTGTATTTTACAACATCACAGAACTCGCTGATGTGCCATTTTTTGTAATACTACCGCAAACTAGATCATTGCCTTGAATTAATACGCGTATAAATTTCTTTCGGCACTTGCTTTGTCAAGTTATGGACGTATTTCCGTCTCATATTGCGATGTTATAAAATGTTATTTTTTCCTCATTTCTTAAGGATTTTCTCGTTTTCTTTCATGTTTAGGTTTGCGCAAATACAAGGGCAAATTATCTTACCTTCCCGTTAGCGGCTACAAACCTAACTGCACAAACAAAGTCGTAGCCGAGCCCAGACCCAAACGAAGCAAGACCATCGACTGCCATCTTGCCTGGTCCGAAGATTCCGCTGATCCGAAGAAAGAAGACCAGGAGCCAATATTTCGTTCCAAAAGCTTCGGCGCTCACGACCCCAGCTTGGACGACGAGACCGATGTCCGGCTTCTCAAGTTCAGCTACAGCGCCGAGCAATTCAATGACACTTTTTTGCCTTCTGCTCAAAGTCCACCATCGCCAGTGGAAAACATTCCACACATCCACTGTGACAGCACATCAGAAGAGCCAATCCTGGATGAACTGGGCATCACAAAATACTGTCCACCGCTTGACGAACCGGTACCGGATGACTGGGTGGTCATAGACGATGAATTCGTGCTTGTATATGCTTGCCACCAAACGCACTTGTCCACTGATGTTCTGTTCGCCCCAGAGGCTAAGATGGATGACGGCATCATGTGGTTGATTGTGATAAAAGCAGGCGTTTCCAGGGCCCAAGCGATGTACTTTTTGGCTTGCCTGCAAACTGGAGATCATGTGCATATTCCATATGTCGATGTGATCCCGGTTCATGCTTTTCGTTTGGAACCCTTTCGTGATGAGGGTTACCTCACCGTTGACGGTGAAGTCATCCCTTGCTGTAATATTCAGGCTGAAGTGATGCCCTCTGTGGCTCGCGTTATGACGCGTTAAAAGATAAGTGACCGAATTGCTATTGGAACTTGGATAATATCGATCGAGAATGAATCAACATAGTAATTAAGCTGACCCTTTTTTGTTAGAATATGGATTTACGTTACTCCGTGACGATTCAGTATTGAAAAGAAACCGTAATTTCCATTAAACTGCCCCAAGAAATGAAGAATTAAAATTTTTATTTCTGTTAGTAGGTTTCTGTTCTATAAACAATAATGTATAGATTATGCACAACATATCTTTGCATTAAAAAAGAAGGGAAAATATACACTTCTATTTAAAAAAAATTCATTTTTCACCATCAAAAGCTGTTCTATTTTTTTTCAACCCAACCATTTTAGTATTGGAACATTGAAGTCCCGGAAGTTTTGCGAGATCGGTCAGATTTTGCTTCTTTGATTTCGGATCTTGTAAAACTATGTCATAAATCAGTTGCCATAAATATGCCATTCATAAATCGTTAACTGTAAAGGTCTTGTTTGTATAAGTTGAAACAAAGCGTGCGCGGATTCCTACCATAAAGTCATATATTAATTCAATGGTCCAATGTCATTCAGTTAAAAAAATTATCATTAAAAGATTCATATTTATTAATTAAAAAATAACCGTATATGTATTTCTTCGTTTATTTTATTTTTAATGATTTTTTTAGAAAATATTGCAGCACTTTTCGCACACCTTACACGCCAAATGTGATATTTTCAGTAAAAGTATCATTTTGTCTAACAACATTGCAAATACGCTTTTAATTCTATAGTCGATGGCAACGAGAACTCTATGAGGGACCTTATCATTCTCTCTCTTTTAAATATAAAGTGTTTTTTTTTTCGTACTAAACAAAACAAAACAAAATATTGGTGCTTATAAATAATTTCTTTACAAATGTTTCATTTTTAAATGCGTGAAGAATCGTATTCCGGATTGATTACATGGTATAACCAACGTATCTCGTTGCTTTTTTCCATTTTTTTCCACTACTATTTTATTTAATTATTGATATATTTTTCAAATTGCAACACAATTCTTTAATATTTACCAATGTTTGGAACTTTAAATTATTTTTAAAGTTCTGATTGCTGAATTTTTATTAGGATTTTAGATGTATTATCTTACAAATGTCGTATAATATTAAACAGTAAATGCGGTACATGTATAAGTTGCAAAAGAACACTTGCAATTTTTTTTTCCCTTGAAACACAATCAAAATTATCTTTTGGCTTCAGAATTTAATTTCTTGGCAGCGTGCCAAAATGTAATGCACCTGCCTTTTTGTGATAAATTTCGAAGTCTCTAAATGTGTTGATTTATTCTCGACTCACAGAATTATTTATTAATTACATATCGATCCATTATTTGTGCCAGCTTAATGCATGACCTTCTGTTGCCAATGTTATGAATAATTGGGGAAAATAAATTCACAACTTCAATTTTTTTAACTGTAATTTAAAATGCCAAATTTTTAATTTTTATGTATTTGTTGCCTTTCAACAAAAAAAGGGGGGGGGGTGACAAAAATATTTTTTGTGTGTTTTTCAAATTTTTAGACATGTTTTTAACGTTTAAAGATGAGGATTTTATTTAACTCCTCTTGCCTGTATACCATGTTAGGATGAAATCGACAATATTGTTGAATTTAAAATATCTTGATTTCAAATTTTAGAATACTGTTCATTAAATAATGTAACTGTTAATTTTATCAATTGATATTATAATTATATATTGTCAAAACGATTTTGTATGTTATTTTAAATTTGATTCAAAGGGAAACCAATTCTTTTAAATGAAATTTATCATATATAATCACTAAGCATACATAGATGATTTTTATTAATAATTTTGGTTTTATATGAAATTTTATAATTTATTATCTTCTACAAATGTTCAACAATGTTTAATGCCTAGTATCTCATGATGATTAAGTAATTTTATTTTGCACAAATTTTAGAATAAATTAATCAAACTAATAAAGCATTTTAACAAAGAAAATAAGCAAAAATAAAAAGATGAAACGCTTTTTATGGACTAGATAAAAGATGTTCTGATAAACCATCAAAAAAAGTGCAAAAGACATTATTATTCTTTTTTAAAAAAATTACTATTTTTGTCAAATTGTGTTTGACCTAGTGGTTGTTGTTTTGTTAAGAGTCTAATGAAAAATGTGAAATACAGTTGATAATTATTTTATTTCTATTGATCTATTTATCATGTTCAATTTTATTGTTTCAAAATTGTAAAGAGATTACTAAATTTGTTTATTCATTTTAGTTATGTTGTTTGAAGTTTGTGTTTCAAAAAAGTTTTTCACTGCTAGGTTGTATGAATCAAATATTATTTTTGTTACTATAAAATGATTTATTTACAGTTGTTTAATGCCCCTGAAATAATGTTATTTCTTTTATCAACCATTTGATCTATTTATTGTATAATTGTATTATGTTGTCAGGAATGTACAGGCATATATCACTCATGTTCCTTTTTGAAATTCTTCACTGAATTTTGTAATACTCTGGCAACTATTACTGTTAATTGTTTACAAAATCACATCATTAATTCTTTCAAAACTGCTGACAATTTTTCTTTTTCATTCAGGACAAAGCTCAGCTACTTACATATGTTCTAATATTTTAGCAAATATTTATTTTCAAAGGCGCAGCATAAATTTATTACGCTTTCATTTTTAATTTCTGATTATTACAGTTGTATAGCAAAATCGGTGTATTATAGCAACACATGGAACACAGGAGAAAAAATAGCAAACAATAACTTTAAAGTTAAAAAAAAAATTTTAAGCATAATTTAAAGACACGACTTTTGATCAAAATTCTAAGAAATTACTTGAAAAAAACATTATAATAATATCAAAATGTCATCAGAATAGCTATTTTTATAACTGAACGGATACTTTCAACTATCTGATTGTTTACTGTTGATTATGTTGAAATC
>JAPMOR010016642.1:0-14368 GCA_026543865.1 Argiope aurantia | reverse complement strand
AAAAAATATTTTAGAAAAAATACAAAAATGAATTGCTAATTAAACCGTGGGATCACATGCCAGAATGAAATAATAAATCTTTGCCAAAAGAATTCAGAATTAAAATAGAAATGAAAAGGCGCAATTCAAAAACAACTTCAGAGCACTTCGAAATTAAATTACAATTATGAGTTTTTGATACACCATCCGGTCTAAAGAATTCTTTCAACTAGGTATTCTTCAAAAGTATTTTGCTCATTTCAAGGAAGGTCTTTTAAATATTTAACAGGCTCAAAATAATCAAATGTAAATCTTTCTTCTCAAAGAAAAAGCCGTGGTTTTTAAGTCGTCAAATCTTATTTCATAACTAGTCTCAAAGGAGTGTTTTCTAGCACATAATTCGCTTTCGCCATTTTAACCCGAAGGCGAGATTTCCAGCTCGATAATTATTTTTAACTTCAACCATTTTCATATGCCCTGGAAAAGAAAAGTGAAATGGCGAAAAAAAAAAGAAAAAAAAAGAATATCTAAGAACAAATAAATCTGAAAGTAAAACTTTCCTTTAGGGGAAGAAAAAATCCCCTTTTTGGTCTTCGCTGCCATTCAAAATATTCTAACTGTAAAGAGAAGAGAAAAAATAAATATATTTTTTTTTTTTACCAAACGATTTTATTTTACTTGCGTTTTTTATTCTGTTTTTTTCTTTGTATTTTCTTGCATAACTCAAATACTAAAATGCATTTATTTTCTTTTAGAATAGTTGTAAAATTTTTACAGTTTGTAGCACAAAAAAGTTTAAACACACATTCAGTCAGCTGAAATGTTTTTGGTTGAGAAAATATTTGTGGAATCATATTAATTTTTTACGTAAAGTGCAAAAAATTGTTTTATTTTCCGTTTCCCATTTTTTAAGTCAGCCGATAAATATAAAGAACACGTTTAAGAATGGTAAAGAAGGAATGTGATTTATTCTTTACTGTTCATAATTAATTTTCCGACGTTGGCATTTTTGAATTTTTATTTTAAAGGAAAAATTGAACTGATATTAAAAACTATATTTTTTTAAAAATTTTTCTCACATCCTTTTTATCTAATTAAATTCATTGATATGAAAGCTTTGTTTTAAGTGTTCTTAGTCAAATAATGATATTTTATGTCATTGCTGCTTTTAATAATTGTTTTTCTCTCTATATATAGCACAATGCTTATTTTCTAAAAAAATATTAGTCTTATTATACATTAAATGTTGGAAATATTTTCATCTTTATGTTGGAGCATTTTTCTGAAAATTTCTCTAAAAAGAAAAAAAGAACCAAGTTAATAATTTTTATTTCTGATTTAAAGAATCCTAATATGTCCAATATTAAAAATTATATTTTATTATGACATAGCTGTTAAATCAAAATTTCATTTGCCAATAGTCACACAGTAAAGAATACGAAATTTTATTTTGGAAGCATTAATCACATATGACATTTTAAGACAACATACAATAACTTGAACCAGATGCTCCGACCCTCCACTAAGACACATGTATTAATATGATTGATCCGATTGCCCCGACAGCAGTAGTGGTAGGGATCATGGTTGAGTCTAAAGGGGCCATCACCAGTCACGGTATAATCTTTCCCGTGGGAAGCGCGTCCCGTTATCGATAGGAGGTAGCCGATCCGCAGCATTTCTGTACCCCCCTTCGGGTAGTGAGTACCAATTATCATACTGGTAGCTTCTCATCCTCATCTCTGAGGTACCCCTCCCCAGAGGGTGGACAGTATACACTAAATAGAAAACAAATGTAGTCAAGTCACTTCATACAAGTATTTTGCAGTAATAAAATGCTTTTAAAAATATATATGATATTTTGTCATAACAATGGCGATATATACATAAGATATGCTATACGATATAATATCTAATCACACATATATATATATATATACAGTAGACCAGGATACTAATAGTATTAGTAGTATTAATAGTAACTTTGAAAAGTTGCTTTTAATCATAACCAGCGGAAGTAAAATTTTAAATTTTATTTGCACGATAAGCATTGAGAATTGTATTTGATTAGCCATGCTTACAAAATGGAGAAATGATTTGGTGGATGAAATAGGCAAAATCAGTCTAATTTTTGTGGCTTGGGGGACTGTCAAAATTTTATTTTGCAATATCTTTCGAAATTGAGTGGCATTAAGTGATAGGGGATCATTGATGATTATCTAAGAATTATAATTTTTCATGTGAAATAGAAATTGGCAAAATAGGTTCGCTAGATGTAGCTCAAAGTTTAATTCCTTGACTTTTTCTTATTATTTTAAATATATTGGAGAATGGAATTTTCGAAATCATTAACTTGTTGGCGGTGTACATTCTATCAAAGTTTTATGTCGCGATATTTTTGAAACTTCAGGAAGGTGGTGACCAGTTGATTACAGATTATATATTTAGAGATCATAAGCTTTCATATGAAATAACTTGCGGCAATATTCTCCGCCGAACTTTCTGGTATACAATCTAATAAATGTATTTACATATTATTAGTAACCATACTAGACTACGATATTTGGCGATTTTGTCTTGGCGATTAATTACTGGGATGCGGTTAATATACAAGTACAAGAAAACTGAATGCTTATTTTAATCCTCTTTTTTCCGACCGATTGCAGCCAAAATTTGACACAAAACTATACTCATAGTCACAAGGTAGCATAACGAATTTCAGATATTTAAGTCATTGTGTTTTGGAATTATCGCGTTCATAAGTTTGTGAAAGAACAGACAGGTAGGGAACCAAACCCTTATTGAATTTGCTTCCAGATTTGATAATATTTTAGATGATAAATCTGTATACCAAATTTTATCAATCTAGCCCACTTCGTTTTGTAGTTATCGTGTTAATGTATTTGAACAGCCAGTTAGACGAATTTTCTCAGATCAGATTTTGTCCAGAATTTGATAGAAATCTATAAATTAAGTGTAAAGAGTGCATATCAAATTTGATTCGCCTAACTCAAAACCTTTTGGAGGTATCATGCTCACAGATAAGCATAATTAAAAAACTGTACGTTTCGGACTGAGGGAGATCCGAAACGTGCAGACTGTCAAAATCTCGAGTTAGAATTTTTCGACGATTGCATTACTTTTTATCTGCATGCTTCGTATTAAGTAAAATTAGGTGAAATTGGTACAGTAGTTCAGAATTCTGTTGAGAACTTTTGCATAGACAATGTGCTTCAAATATAGTGAAACTCACTCATGATAATTTATAAATGTAAGACTCAGGAATCACTACTATTTAGAATCACGCACATTTAATTACATTTAGGACGGACAATTACATTAAGATAAAAGAAATGAACATCAAATAGATTTCGTCGAATACGTCGCAGGATTAATTCACATGTTCCGCCGAGTCTTTCGTTCAGAGACCCGTCTCGTCTCACACGTCTTGACTTTCGTTCAGATCCGTCTCGTCTGTACTCCATCTAACAAGCATCAACACCTGTTGGCCAGCAGATGGCGCTCGTCATCAGGCGTTCGTCACTACATAAATTTCTTCTCGAAAATTGTGGTAAGAGGCGAGGGGATCAGGTCATCACTAATGACATAAATCAAGTTTATAAGCTTTTTTATGATGCAAAAATTAAAATTAAAATGAAGTGGACCAGTCGTCGGATTTGGGAATTGATTCTTTTATTATAGCTTGGCGAATAAAATTTGTGAAATCGAACTACCTTTCGAGTCTGGAGGTTCTAGCTAAGTTTTATTCTGCAATATTTTATTTATTTATTACTTTCTCTTACACATAGTATAGATAAAGTATTGTAACCCTCAAAAGATTCGAACTCGAGATCTCGATGAATCTCAACGTTTTAGACCTCCCCGAGTTCGAAAAACACATTTTTGAAAAATGTCCGTCTGTCTAAGACAAAGATAACTAAAAAATGTTTTAAGCTAGACACATACCACATAGAAATTCGGTATACGATCTTTATACCAAATTTTGTGTAAAATCTTTTGATTAATAAGATTTATTTCAAAGGAAGTTCGTCTGTCCAGCCGTTCGAATATGTTAATAAGATAACAACAAAATGAAGAGAGCTAAATAGGAAAAATTCGGCACGCATATTTAATGTCTATAGCGTAGACACATACCAAAGTCTGAACCAAATCCGACAAGGAATTAACCGTCTATCTGTCTGTACTTTCAGAAACACGTAAACGCAATAACCCAAAAACACAATGACTTAGATATATCAAATTTCGAACAACCCTTTATGACTACAATTGCAGTTCTGTGTCACAATTTTGTTTCAATCAGTTGAGAATAAGGCGTCCAAAACATAAATTCCTTTTATGGATACTATAAACAAATGCCAGGGTTTAATCGCCGAAAAAATCGCCAAGAATGATATGATAGATCCAGTAAAAATGCTAAATCCACGTCAAAAGATAATATTTTGTAATTATAGTAAGCCAATGCAATGTAAGGCGTTCTCTGACATGGCAAGTTTATTAAAGAGTATACGAAAAAGCTTTAGGGAAACCACTCCAGCTGGGTGTTTTTCCACCCATTTTGTATTTAAGAGTCAAGAGATTTCTTATAAAATGAAAATTTTGCAGACGATACTGTGTTTTTGCTTGGGGAGTATTGTCGCGTTTTTTCTTCCTAGCAGAAAATGCACAGTAAAGCAGTATTTTTGAAACTTCTCGTGAAAATAGCGAGGATAAGAATGGTAAGCGATTACTGATGGCATATAGAGGTCATGAGTTTTCATATGAAACCAAGAAATTGCGAATTTGGATCAATTATAATTCTTCTGGATTATACTTTTTGGGGTTTTTTTGGCGACTATCTGATTCGCCAAGATTGATACTAGCCAAAAACCTTTATTCAACTGGATCTTGATGACTTCCCTATCTAAGTGTTTTTAAATTTCAAATGTGGATAAATATGGATCTCATGTTATTTACGAAGCTTTACAATCTTCTATTCATTGTTTCAAATAACGAATAAAGCATTTTCTCTAATTCTCTGCCATCTTATTTAAAATGCGAACTTAAATTTAGAACAGAATTTTAAATATTTTACAAGTTAAAAACTAAGTAAAAGTACAATAAAATTTCAAAGTTTATTAAAAGTATATTTTAAATAAAATTATACCTAAGATGATGAAATAAATCTTATTTTCAAATCTTCATTAACAACAATGGGGTAAAAAATCCAGCATGAAATATTTGCAACAACAATGGAAAGTTTTTGAGTTCCATTTCTTCAATGAAACCCAGGGTGCTTACTAAAGTCATTCTACCATACATTAATTTGAAAACAGGGGAAATTATTTCCACAAATTTGGTATCTAGATATTATAAAATGATGATGTATTGTAAAGTGAAGTGCAAAGGTAGGCGACAAATAGCGAACATACCAGAAATTGTCAGAAATCTGAAACCATGCATCAGAAGTTATTCTAACTATAACTCATTTAATATAATCAAAATGTAAAAAAATTTGCAGTTGACAATGAATTAAAGAAATCTGCCTCGATTAAAAAGGAATTTTCTCAAGGAAATTTAATAGCTTCACCAACAGTGCTTGTTTCTGAGTGAAAGAGCTGTCTCCAAGAACGCATTAACACGAAAAAAACGTATAATAAAGTTTTTGTATAAATATTACAAAGAACTATAAGAATCTAAAGTGATTTTTTACAATTCACAAGAATAGCTTATCTGCCAGTTTGCATTTGAGCGACTGGAGCTACGCAACTTTTTCCAAAAAAAAAAAAAAAAAAAAAAGCGCCTTGTTCCATTTTTCAAATGAAGATCGGAATAAAATAAATTATGTTTCTGCAAGGCGTATCGTGGAAATTTTGCGCTGGTTATAGCATGCACTATAAAACGGAGAGCACATAAAACGGGGACTGATGAAGAATAAAATATACAATAAATAACTAAAAAAAAAAAAAATCTTCATGGAACTCTTTGCAGTTTGAATACAAAGCGGCTTTTGCAAAAATTTCACTTTTTTTCCCACCTATGTTTTTTTATACATATATTTAAGAGCTAAGGTATAAAAATCAGAAATAAAATAAATAGAACACTCTCCCATCCTCTCGGTTCTATTTCCGGTGCTGAGACGGAAACAGGCCTTGATTTTATGTCGCCATCATTCACACCTGCTGCCGTGCATTTTGCAGACGATTCGAGAACGAGCCGAAAAAGCAGCCTTCTTTTCGGTTGCCACGGCAACAGAGATGATCGTAAACAAAAATGCAATTGGGCTGAAATTTTACGAATGTGCCTTGGCATCGCTTTTAGGTTCTCACCACCTGTTGACGTGGGATCGGGAGAAGGCCTCCACTTACCATGAATTTAAAAATATATCCTTATCTGTAAGCTCCGTTTTGCACTAAATGCCGAATGCTCTTATTTCTATTACTTCTTATGGTCTTCAGTTACTCAGTTTAAATGTTAATTTTGTGGAAAGGAAATTTTGCTTTTCCTCCTTTAACAAACACATTGTGTACGGGTCACAAGATTTCTCGTTTTTAGCAGATCGAACATTGTGACCGGGTCACTAGATATCTCATTTTCATGTTTTTTTTGGCTGAGTCGATGCATAACCAAGCAGAAGCGAATATTTTTATTATGTTACTTGGGTAACGAAGCCTTATGCATTCTTATGACAAATGATCATCAAAATAACTGAATGTCGACATTCCAAGCATGTGGAAACAATCGGTCAGTATAGCCAGTACTTCGGTAGTTCTATGCCAATCGTACCGTTTAACATACCTTATAAAGTATTTTAATATTCTACATTTTGTTATTTGAAAGTTTAGATATTAGTTTGTAAGGAAACAGCTTTTTAAAATGTAAAAATACTATATAATAAATAGATATATAAAATATATAGTAATATTTAAGAATACTTTATGCAAATATAATACCAAATGAAAATTAAAAATGTTCATATGTCCATACTATTGTTTGCCAAGCATGCTTCTAGAGCGTTCAGAAAAGTATGGGACCTGGGAGCACGTTAAGCACGTATGCAATGTGTTAACGTAATGTAAATAAAATGTTCTAAGATTAAAACCGTTACACATGGAAAAGAGGAGAAATTTACATTTGTTTCTTAAAAGCTAAAATGTTGAGACAGACAGATATCCGTATCAATATCACCAGTTCTTCCCAGGAAGGTCAAATTATATATATCTATATCTATACTTATAATAAAGCTCAATGTGTATGTGTGTGTGTGTGTGTGTGTGTGTGTGTGTGTGTGTGTGTTGGCGCTCTACAGGCCAGACCATTCAACCTACAGCTACCAAATTTGGCACGTATATACCTTGGAGATCGGGAATGTGAACCTGGGGGTTATTCTTTCGAATTTTTAATTAGAATTTTATTTATTGAAAGCGAAATTTTGGCGTGTTTCTGCTATAACTTCTGAAAATATTACCGCACAAAAAAGATTTTTACATGAAGTTAAAGATCAAAAATTTATCTTTTAAATGATACCAATGTTTTAAACTTAAAATTAAAATTCTGTTTTTAATGAATTTTTAAATAAATATATTAACTATATTTTTCAACAACTTTTTCGTACAAAATAAAAATAAAATTTAAGCTACACGAGCACGTTTCGCATTCATGGGAAAAAATTAGTTTTTTCCAAAGTGTTGCCATCACATTGATTAAAGTTCCAATTAAAAATAAATTAAATCTTTTTGGAAATGAAATCTGCAAAAATATAATTTTCGGCACGTGTCTGTAGGAAATGAAACAAATATGAAATATTATTTTTTCTAAAAACTAAATTCAAGAAAAGTTATTTTATGATCTTTTACACTCTATATTATTAATCCAATAAATCAGTTTTATTTTAAGGCATGTTTTGTTTGATATGAACAAGATATCCATTCAAATCAGGGCCACACAGCTAATTTGTAAACCTTTAGTAAGACACAGATCTGTTAAAATGGTCTAAATGGAAAATGATTATATTTTATGTAACTTGATTCAATAAACGTCCTAATAAATAACGAATTTTTGATTTAACATAAAGCTTCTGCTGTGGAAATCACGATTAACAAAATATTCTTAAAACACTAATATTTTAAATAAAAAGAGTTAATTTCCAAACAAGTAAATCAATCACTTAAACTGGCTGATTTATGAAAATTTGAATATCACTATTCAATAAAGAAAGGATAATTTTAGATTTTCCATCGATCGTTTCAAAGAAAATATGCCAATCAGCGGGCAGGTTTCTCAAGATTAATTGGACTAAGATTATGAAAATGTTGAGTTTTTCTAAATTTTTAACATTCAGAACTTCATAAATAAGTCTTAGTTGATCGTGGAAAATAGAAACATTCATTCATTTATTTAAAATTTGGTGTGTCCAGAATATTTCTCAGAATATGATTAATTAAATCATTAAATTTAAACTTCATAATTTTTGATATATATTTATAGGCCGGAACAAAATATTATTATTGATTTTATTTCATTCCTTTTGAAAGCAAAACTAAAAACTGAATTTTATGCTGAATCTGAGAAATTTTTGTTGAATTATTCTTTGAGATATTACATAAATTATGAAAAATATTTTGTAGTTCACATAAGACTTAAATATCGAGCGATTCTGTTTGCAATACTCATATTCAATAATAATAATAATAAATAAATAACAATAAAGATGATAAATACAATAAAACGCTTGGTTTTATTAAAAAATATCTTTATATTAATTGCAATTTCATCATTTCCATTTTAAATTAAAGTTGAAGTTTTACCGGAAATGACAACAAATTAGCAAAATATATATAGTAAATTGAACGAAACGATCTAAACAACAGTATAAGTTTGGTATGACTATCAAAATTTGAAGATTAAAAATGTTTTGTTTGAGAATCTAGTAAGAGACCAGTTACTTAAAATATTTAATTGAAAATTGTAGCGAGCGATAATACTGGCGAACGGCTGGTCGCCAAAGGTGGCTAGTAGTAAATAAAGTATAGATTAAAGGAATAATCCTCATTAATAAAAAATAACTAGTTATATTTATGATACCTTCAAGTATTGTACGGCATTTCTAAAACCGAAAAACATCATTAAAAAATTATTTAAGACCTTACGCTAATAATAGAGTTGCCATAATTGCTAAGCATCGATATGGAATTCTTAACCCTTCGACTACGATTTTTTTCTCTTCGTTTTCTACGTAAGTGAAAATAAGAGGGTCTGAGTAAGACAAATTTGTCTGGATCTTTTTCGAAATGACTTTTAAGTGAGAAGCAGAGACATGATAACCAAATACCCCTTCCCTCCCCATGAAAAAATCCTACTTTCACTAATGATTATTTTAATTAATTTTTAAAAATCAGTTTGACAAATATATTCTATTAGTAGTCAAAGGCTTGGACATTTATTAAATAAAATATGAAAAAATAAAATATGTAAAGTTTTCATCCTAATCTGATAAAAAAAAAATTCAGCAGTCTTATAAAATGAATAAGAAGAATAAAATCGACAGTAACAAAAATAGAGTAAATCCTTTTTAACCTCGTTGGTTTTAGAGTTGATTAATATGTTTTCTTAATTATATCATTTTCTTCGTTCACACAATTATAAAATTATACGCAAGTCATTTTAAAATTATAATGGCAAATCAAAATCGCATGATTTTGTTTCTGTTATCTG
Organism: Argiope aurantia; assembly: GCA_026543865.1. Taxonomy (NCBI): domain Eukaryota; kingdom Metazoa; phylum Arthropoda; class Arachnida; order Araneae; family Araneidae; genus Argiope; species Argiope aurantia. Next base: position 4,678 of record JAPMOR010016642.1, on the reverse strand, counting down.
ATTATTAAATTAAGGAAAATAATTTCTTAATACTTGTATTTTGTTCTGGAATAACATATATATATTGACATAGCTTTATGTGGCTTCTAGTTCAGTTCAGTTATATTCAAGTCCCGTTTTTTAAAGCAACACTAGGGATATTTTGAGACGGATCTTGTAATTTTGAATCTTGGTCAGATGACGAGGACATCTGAGCTGTCACCCCTTCTCTAAACATTTTTTAGGAGTATGTATTATATTAAGAAAAATTAATCTAAAAAATATAGTCAGACGCATCAAACTTAAAACAATATAGCGTTATGATATTTTGAATTTGATTTTCGTATCGCCTTCAAAAATTTTGTTTATTTCCAATAACTTATATTATAATTTTAAAACTAAATAAATTATTTTTTAAAAATTTAGAAGTTGTATAGTTTTTAAAAATTTTAAAATATTCCAGGCGACTCAATTTTTTTATTTTTTTCTATTATTTATTACCCAATTGCAAATTTATTTAGAACAAAACTAAGTACGATTTTGTGATTCTAATCAAATGTAATTTTTTTAAAAAAATATTTTTATGCACACTTATTGAATTGCCATAGGAATTTTATGTTTTATGAAACTAAAATTGATTTTTAACTATCTAAAAGAACTCGAAACATAAAATGCATACCCTATTTTCTTTTAATGTTTGATCGAAATCATTATTATCAATTTCATTCACTTTCTTAAAAAATTAAATTACCTGAAACGTTTTAAAGATATTTAAATCTGAATGATTAAAATATCACTTTGAGAAAAGTCATTAAAATGTACTTTCTTTCCTCTTAACCCTTTAAATATTTATTTTATAGAACAATACATTTTATAACGCTATTTTAGTTGAATATAAACATATATTTTGGTGGCAAGACGATGAAAATAAAACTGTATGTCTTCATTCATTTCTGCTTATTTCAAAGTCCACCGTCACCTTAACAAACTATACTTTCATTTTATAAATGTCGTTTTAAATTCACAAGTTGCAATTGTTTCCAATCTAAATTCCTTAACTTGGTTATGGAAATAAACTGCAGTAATCTGATACCTGAACATTTAGCTGCGAGTTCAAAATATATTTATCTGAAAATACAACGGTTTACTGTTCGAATTTAATGAAATTATTATCTTCAAATGTTCTGTTTTATTTCAATGAAATTCTGCTTTATTTTGAATTGTGTTTCCAAACGGAGTATCAGATTAGGTTCTGGAAAATATATAATTAGTGAAAATTTTACCCATGACTCGTTCTAGACATTACTGGAGGCATGTTTTATGCGCCGATTGGTAATTTAACGGGTTATTGCAAAAGATGTTATCATATACTTGGTAATTTTAATGTAATTTTGAGCTATAAACTGAATTAAATTTATATTTTCTGTATGAGAAGAGAAAATTTGTTTAACATAAACTTATTAAATATATCTAATATTATTATTAAATCGGATTATTCTATGGAAATAATACTATGTAATGAAATGAAATTAAATTCCATAGAAATTAATTTCTGAATTGAAAGTATACGAAATTAATGAATATGCTATATTACATTTTTATAACAATTTGAGATAATTATAATACATTAATTTCTCGAATACCCCCCCCCCCTTGTTTTTCATACCAAGATGTGAAAGCTTGTGTTACAAATTATATCTTTAAAATATAAACTAAAATAACAGTTAATTGCCAAAAGTATAATCCAATAGTAAATACAAAAACTCTCAAATACAAAACTAGTAAATACAAAAATTCGCAATGCTGGAACTTGGCGATAGCTTCAATAAAAATCGAGTTTATTTATTTATTTTCAGCGAATACATCATTTGTTCCTCTTTAAGGCGGAGCTATATAAATCTTAGATGAATCAGTAGTAGATAGATGAGTTGAGCTCATATAAGTTGAGCTAATTCCCTCATTGGAGGCTGATTTCCAAAGAATTCTCTCTGCTAGTTTCTTGTCATTGTTGTTTAATAATGATGTGCTTCTTGCGTGCTATTGATTTCTGTAAATGTTACTGTATACGTTTCGCTTGTATTTTACTGCCCGTATTTTATGTAGAACAAAGTGACTTTATTCATTATGAAGCCTGTTGGAATTTTCACCTTACACTCGTCGGATAGATTTTACGTAAAATATATTAAGTGTATTATTTCATTATATCTATTCATTTCCTTTCATTCAAATATTTTAAATTTTATTTCCGTTAAGCCATGTTTGGGATAGCAGGATCCATTTTTAACCCAAAGCGAGAAGTCTTTCTGAAACTCTCTCGCATAATTATCCAATAAAGACATTATCCAGTTTCTCCCGCACAAAATTGTGAATCTTGAGCAAGATCGTGACGTTAGAGTACTCAGACCTTTATTTTCACGTACATCATTACTAGGTAAATATATTTGGTACATGTGAAGAAAATCAAACGAATGTGAATTCTGAATGCCACTTTTTCCACCGATGGAAACCAAATTTCGCAAGCATATACAATTAAAATAATAAGAGCTCATATCAAATTTTATTGCTTTAATGTTGGTAACTTTGATTTACGCGTTTACATGCAGAGGATACAATACATCCCGACAGACATTGCCTATTTTGATTCAAAATTCGATAGAAACTTATGCTTTAGATACTAAATCTATCCATGAAGATCTATCTAGCTCTTCCCATCCTAGTTTACACATTAATTCGGACGGATAGGTGGATGGTTTTCTCTGAATAGATTTCGATCAAAGATGGTGAGAAATCTACAAATTTTGTATAAAAATATCGCATAAAATTCATCCGTGTAATTCAAATCTTTTCTGAATCATCTTTTCAGCACAGAATGACAGAGAGACATAAGACATAAGGGTAAAATCCTAGATGGGCCCACCTCTTGGCGACTTATTTGAAATCTCGCCAAGTTGACTACTAATTGAATATTTGTTATTATTTTTCAATTAAAAACGATACTTAAAGGCCAGAAATAATAATAAATGTAATAAAAAAATAAATAATTATAAAATAAAGAAATAAATAATTATAAAAAAAAATAATAATAAAATAAAAATTATGAAATAACTATAATAAAAAATAAAATTAAAATAAATTTTAAAAAACCCGTCTAGGTTGATTATTTAATAAAATAAAAAAGTAAGAAAGAATAATAAAATAAAATAAGAAAGAAAGAATAATAAAATAAAATAAAAATTAAATTAAAAAAAATCAATTTATAAAATAAAATAAATATAATAAAAAATAAAATAAAAAAAACCCATCTAGGTTGCTACATTGGCGACGTTATAGCCACTCGTTTGGCAAGAATTCAAAAAGATGCCAAAAGGTGGGCCTGTGCTAGGATTCACCCGACATAAGAGGAAAAAAGACATAATAATAATAATAATAATAAAAAATCGAATTCAGGAAGGCTTGAAACGTTGAGATTAATCAAAGTCTCGAAGTTGAATTTTTTTGTAAATTATAATATTTTCTTTTGTATATTTTGTTTAACAGAAAGTAATCGGTGGGAGTGGACTTTTGAAACTTCCACGCCTATTATCCATTTAAGCTCTTATCCACTTTCCCCGCATAAAATTATTGATCTTAGTAAAGCTACAAATGCTTTGTCTCGCGTTTAAACAACAGTTCTGAAATATAGATCTTTAGCGTGAATCTAATTTTTTTACTGAATCTATTGCACGAACATGTATTTTGAACGCCTTTTTGCGCAGCAATTTGGAACCAAAATTTGACACGAAGCTACAGTTGTTGTTACAAAATAAAATACCGAACTTTCTTATTCAAGCCATTCCGTTTATGATTTATTGCGCTTACATGCACCTAAAGTACACACAGAGAGAGAGGGACAAACTTTTAATAGAATCTATTCATAATTTGACAAGTTTTTTTTTAAAGATTTTTTTTCAAATTGTGTATGGAATTTTAAGTACTAATTTTCGTGCGTTTTGAAGTTATCAAGTATACATGTATTTAAACAGACATACCGGCAAGAATTCTGCGAATGGATTTCGCTCAAATTTTTTATAGATATCTACTAAATTTGTAGTCATTCCATATGCAAAATTTCATATGTCAGGCTCAAAACATTTTTGAGTTATTGTGTTTAGAGAAACATATGCAGATATTATGCCAAAAAAGTGTATTTCGTACTCGGGGAGGTTTGAAATGAACATTCAACAAAATCTCAAATTCGAATTTTTTTAATGATTACATTACTTCCTCTATATTTCGTATACCAGAAAGTAAAAAATATATTTCATATATATATTAAAAGCTTAACAATTTAATCCTGTGTCCAATCCCATTCTCCTATTAGATTCTATGTTTTTTCTCCATCAACTTATTTCTGAAACCTCTAGTATCAGAAGGTAATTTAATTCCAGACCTCCACATTGTTGACACGTCTGCTAAAAAACATGGCAGAAAGCAAAGTATCTCACGTCTCGTGGTCATCTCGCAATTCCTCCAGGAATCAAAGCACACACCGTTTCAGCACTCGGCACAGCCATACCAGAAACGTGGTTAGAAAACAAACATTGAGTCTCCATCGCTATGGCGTTGGCATGATATTACACATAAAAAAAGATGCAATACAAAAGCTAAGCTATCTTTTTCTCGCATTGTGGGTGTTTCGACATAGGCATCGATTTGCTGT